>JAHHFK020002646.1:0-127500 GCA_024533555.2 Aedes koreicus
ACATCTTCTGAGTGCGGACATGCTCCGGAACGCTGAACTTATCCTTGGCCGTGAAAAACAGGTTGCCGGGGATCTGTTTGAAGTCGGCCTTCACATATGTTTCTTCGTCCATGATGCAGCATTCAACTTTCGTCAGCATGTTGAGGTACAACTTCCTGGCACGGGTTTTGGCGGACTTGTTCTGCTTCTCGTTGCGATTAGGGACCTTTTGTACCTTGAACGTTCGAAGCCCAGCCTTAGTTTTGGCCTTCTGGACAAAACTTCGGCTCAGGTGCAGCTTCTTAGCCACATCCCGAACGGAGGCGTTCGGATTTCGGTTGAAGGCCCCAACTACGCGGTTGTGATTTTTGGTGTTGTACGGAATACTTTTTCCTTCACTTCTGGGCTTCCGATCGGTGGTCAACCGTTCCTCGAACCGCTTAATCACTCGCGACACCGTGGAATTCGCGATTCCCAACGTTTTAGCGATGGAACGATGCGAGAAATCCTTGTTCTCGTGATGAATGCGCAAGATTTTATCACGCACGAGCTGTTCTTTGGACTCCATTTCCGCGAGTTTTGATCACAGGACTTTAAAACTTGCAGGATGTTAACAATGCACTATGAACAAAATCCACCCAAATTTTCATTAAACGGTTAAAAAGTTAGAGCAATTTCATAGTGTGGCAATTTCATCGTGGACACCCTTTATACTGCTTATAAGTGCATGCCAGTCTTTTATGAATATAGTAGTTGAAATTCAGAAGTGCAATTTCAAAGTAAATGTTATGCTAAAATGCTGAAAAATAAATTGAGCCTTTGATGCCCGTCATGTTGCTCCGGGGTCTTACATGGTTTTAGAATGCAAAGATGATTCCAAAGCATGGTGTAATTGTTAATAACATGAGAATGAAAAATATATAATATGATTTAAAGGTACACGATTCTCAGTCGCACCCCCTCACTTCGCTATTGTCAGATTGACAACATTGCCCAGGCTACGCCAACCAGCGTCTCCATGCTCAGCTGGCAGTCTTTTGTGATCATATGACTCGTGGAGGCGTGAGGTAGGAACTTGTGAGGATCAGAGGTCGGTCGCACCCTCCTTCGAAGTTTTCATCTCACCATTTGAAGCCCACCATAACTCACCATTTGAAGCCCACCATAATTTCAATACAGCCTTTTACGAATTCATTAAGTCGAAAAAAAAACCTATGATTGGAGTAAACGGAATTTGAGAAACAAGGTTTTAAGATCGTTGTAAACAAGCTTTGTAGGTTTTGCATAAACCTGACTAAAATATAAAACCTATTGGCACCTCTTGTTGCCATAATAAAACCCAATTGATTTCATGTGGCTCTCATAAAACTTTAATAAAACTTAATAAAGCAGGATGGTGTTAGCAATGTTACTTGGGTATGGCTGGCAATCGTGCCTACTTTGGACTCCGAAGGACGCTTAGATTGAACAAAGTTCACCGAACTACAAAGTTGACCACCTCCAAGACATAAATTAGACCGGTAGTCATCTACGGCTACGGAACATAGACATTGCTAGTCGAGGATCTACGCGCAGTTTCTAGGAGAACCTTCCATCATACACTCCGCTAAAATCGGTCGACTACGATGGGCCGGGCAGGTCGTAAGAATGTCGGACGCCAGCCCAGTTAAAATGAGGCTCAAAAACGAACCGATGGGCATAAGAAGAAGAGGTGCGCAACGAACAAGGTGAATCGATCAAGTAGAAGGCGGCCTGCGGACCCTTCGCAGACAGCGAGGCTGGCGAGGGGTAGCCATGGACCGAATACCATGGACACAACTTCTTTGTACAGCAAAGGCCATACCGGCCTTGGTCTGATTGGTAAGGTAAGTAAGTGTAATTGTGAGGCAATTATACTCTCTGCTCAGGATAGACGGAAAATTATCTAGTTCAACCGGGAATCCCGACGCATTCAGTCTGGTTTTGCTTTATAAATGCGCATTTGCCGACTGGCCTGAAGGAGACTCGCAGCTGTATGTCACAAAAGCTAGGCTAGGGATGATATCACCCTATGTCTTACTGGGCACACCTGTTGCAAATACAATTCCATATAGTTCCTAAGAAGATAGTCACAAAAATTTTTAATCTTTTTGGCTTAAAATATAATAAGTAAACCTCTCGGAGACCCTCATATTCCTGAACATCCACTTAGTTGCATGTTCAGTATATAGCAAGGAATGTAAACCTTGAGCTACTGATATAAGACTCGATTATTTTGCAAGCATGAGTAAGCAAAAAATCACATATCGGACAACATGCACTATCTGTATAAACAGATAACACACTGCATGAGTTTTTTTTTCTTTTTCATTTGCTTGGTTATCTTGAGCTGTGGTGATTGCATACAAATGTCTAATGTAATGACGAGTCATGGTGGTTGTATATTTTGGACTTCTCACGACTTAGCCATTGCCGTGAAAGGTCCCAAAATATTTAAACCTGTAGTTAAGTGGACCGATTGAAATTTCATCCAAAACTGTTGTCTACTGATCTTTTGTCGATGGGGCTATACTATTTGCCGAGCACTCGATGTTCAGCGTTCTAGATCTGAACGAACATTTGGAGAATGATGAAATGATGATGATGATGATGGTCCCGCCACTTACCCATACAAAGGTTTGAGCTAGACGATTTCTATTAGATAATGTATTTATAAAAAATTCAACCAGTTATGCAAAAATTAAACGAACTGATTTCATCTGCAGATATTAAATCTTCAAAAACTGTTCATTTGCTTTACAGCGATATAATTGTGAAAAGCTATTGATTTCAATCACAGATGTTCGCAAGTAGTTATTTCCAGCGATTAGGAAATTCTATAACAATTCATATCACAGAATCCCGTATAAGGCCATTACCGAAAGACAAGCCAATATCCGATCCTGTCCGCTACAGAGCCAATGCGGTTCCAACACTAATGGAGCCGCCAGCTTAGTTTTGAGCTGACCAAGGATATCCCCAATCACGACCACGACAGAATTGACAAGGAATTCCCCGATAATCAGCCAGACAACCCACTACTATATCATGGTAGATACCAAGCATCAAAGGCCAATTTTTTTTCAATGAATTCTAAAAGAAATTCTGTATACCTGTATGCCGCGCGCGAGCTCAAACTTTTGTATACTACTTTTATTATTTATTTATTTTTTTAAACAAACAACAACATGAAACAAATTTTCATCATCATCACCGTGACGAACAAAATAGTTTGTAGTATTGATAAAAGTGAGAAAAAAAAGTATGAAAACAGAAAATAGCCAACTTATTGTAATCCGTTTGTAAAGAACTTCGTCAAACACAATCTTCATTTAAAAAAAAAAGTTTTTAGTATTATATCGATGAATATCACTTGCTCTTTCAATTCGATCACACAAATATCGAGGCAGCAAACCATTAACTACTTTAAAAATGAACACCATAGTCAAATATACAATTCTCTGCTTCACCGATAATCATTGCAAAGCGTCTAACATAAAAGTCGAGGTAGTGAATCTGTTACATCTTAAAATCAAACGTATTATTTTATTCTGCAAACGCTCAGCCTCAGCCTCAGTATTTGTGTTTGATTGGCCAAACATAAAATGGAAGGGCAAAAGTCTAAATGAGGAGAGATGATTGATTTGTGTAGCTGTATTTTACTGCAAGTAGTTAAATCGTTTTCCAAACGGCATAGAATTCCCTTGGCAATTTTCTTGATGAAATTGTCAATGTGAGCGTTGAACTTTAGCTTGTCATCAATTATAACGCCGAGATATTTAAGCTCCCGAACGCGATCAATCGTAACTGAGACATCCTCATGTACTCGATTCTGCGAAATCATCATAAATTTAGTTTTACTTATATTCAATTTCAACCATCTACTTAGAAAACGGAAATCTTCGTTCAAATGGGAAACGGCTTCATTTAAATCCTTAGCTGCAATGAATAACACTGTGTCATCTGCAAACAGATTAATGTCACAAAATCGTAAAACACGTCGGATGTCATTAATATACATAATAAACAAAAGGGGTCCTAATACACTTCCCTGGAGCACTCCAAGATCATTCTCCACTGGACTGGAAATCGAATCATTAAAAACAATCCGTTATTGTTTTCAACAACAAGGGCCTAGAAATTGTTTCAAAAGTGCGTTTTAGATCCAAAAAAACAGCAACAATTGTGTCTTTACTCTCTAAGTTATCTTTGCATTTTGCCAATACTAAATTCAACGCGGATTCACAAGAATGGCCTTCCCGGTAGCCAGATTGTTCCGATATCAACAAAGAATTACTATTTAAATATTCTTGCAACTGGCCTTTCACAACATGTTCTAAAAAAAATTCTAATGTGTGCAGCATGTTGATAGGACGAAACTCTTCGACTTTAATCGTTCCAGCAACCGTCTGAATCGGAACAACCAACGATTCTTTCCACACTTCAGGCACGTACCCAGTTTGTAATGATTCATTAATAAGGTCCAGTAAAATGCGACCAATGACATGGAAGCAATCTTGAATAACTCTAGCATCAACGTTGTCTACTTCAGTCGATTTTCTTAATGAAAAGCAAATATTTCTAAGTTCATCTATTGTGATGGGGTGAAAACCTCCAAATCTGCAATTACTATTAACTGGCTGCTTTATTTTATCAGGTTCATTAACCAATTCAATAGATTGATTGATCAATAAAACACTATTGACGAAATATTCATTAAACTTAGATGCAATTGCTTGTTCAGACTGTTATATTGTGCTGTCAAAAGTTATGGATCGCGCTTTGCAATTGCTAGGTTTTAATAAAGATATGAAAATTGTTCCATAAATCTTTGCTATTGTTTTGACACTGATCAATTTTCCTCTGTATAGGGTAACGGGATGTAATGTTAGCCTAGCTCCTTCATTCGGCCTATGTACCAAATATGTCATTAATTCGGCGATAATCAAGAAAATCAAGTTGCTATCAGGCTGACCGATTTCACCCGAAACAATTGAGATATTATTAATCAATTTATAGCTAATCACTTTCACGTAATCATCGATTTACTTAACTTTTTAGACATCATGACTTAACTGGTTAAGCTGAACAGATTATCTACACGATCTTCGAATGATCTAAATTTGGCTAAATCAAACCGATAAACCAAGTAGTACAGCCAAGATGTACAGAAAGTAGTCACACGTTCTGAAATAACTGTTCACATAGCTAAAATAACAATGATTTAAGTAGAAAACCGTAGACCCAATGTAAGAAACATGTTTTATTCTATGTTCCCAACTATGACCTATTGTATAAAAAGCGTAATAAAAATGTTTTTACAGGTAAAATTTCAATAAAAATGTGTAATGTTTTTCAAATGGCTCATCTTACCACAAACCAAAGGAACAAAATCTGTGTAGAGTGAATTATAATGTTTTGATTATGGAATGGCCGAGAAATCATATGTGAAAATCACTTAAGTGTTTCTAAGCAGTTTTATAATAGTTTGTTTTAAAAATAATTTGTTGGGTGAGCGAATACAGCTGGCAACGCTCTAAATAAAAAAAATCAGAAAAAAACCGTACCTAGTAAACATTTAATAACAAATCTATCGAAGACCCAATTTGGGGCTCGTAGACCGACATTACATCCATATCCCTCGAAGGTTTGTGACTTTATAAAGTGAGTTGTGTAATTTTTCGAGATACATACTACCAAATGGCTTATTACACTTCTCTAAGCAAGTATATAACTAGTTAAATATTGCTTCCAGCTCAAATACTTCATGAGTTATGATAAAAAATGTAATCGATCGTTGCATATTACACAGAAAAAAGTCTGAATTTTCTTTATGAAGTAAATATCAGAGCATGTGAAATTGTATTTCATTCGACACGAAGCAGAAACTTGCATGAAATAGTTCTAACAAAGATGAACTTTTGCATACAACATTTTCGATAATGTATGGAATGTACCAGAACATTACACGACTTATAATTTAAATTTGTATGTTTTGTGACGCTCCATTTATGTGCATGATATTGAACAGAAATTCACTCTAATTTTTCGAGCTGTGTAGGCTGAGTCAAGGAACACATACCCTATATTCACGAGTTTTTTTTTAATGAATTGTGAATATTTAATCCGCGCGATTGTGTACTTATTCCAATGATTACACAAGTTTACAGCATTTATGAACTCGGCAAGCTGATCATCATTTCTAATGTGAAATTTTATGCAGAATATAAAAAAGCCTTCAAAAAAAAATTAAAAACAAAATTAAATTTAACACCGATCATCTCTAAATTGCAACATTCTAAGAGTAATAGTTTCTACGCAATGTATAAGTATGTTCAATTTTTTGCGAGTTTTTTTTTTTGGAGATTTGTAAAACAATTGTGCTAAACATATGATTAATACCAAAATTACGTCATCGAAAAAAAAAACCAAAACCCGAAAGAAATACGCCTATCTCTCTCTCTCTCTCTCTCTCTCTATCTCTCTCTCTCTCTCTCTCTCTCTCTCTCTCTCTCTTTCTTTCTCTCTCTCTCTCACACACACACACACAAGATTTGGTTTACCTACTGTTCTATTGTTTGGTATGATATTCTGGCACCTAATTTCAATAGCTATTGGTAACCCTTCGAAACAAAACAAATTGTGACAGTTCGTTGTTCAGTTATCGGGGTGAGAAAAATGTGCACTGCAAAACGGGAATTCAAATGCAAAAATGATCCACAAAAGATTTGTTATGCCTGTGGCGCCTGTGATTGAGGACAAACATTTCTTCGCAGTTTTGGCAGTTTTCGAATTTGTTTTTACCCAGATTTCTGCACTTTTTCCAAAAACCTCCATAACTTCCTCATTTTTCAACAGTTTTACACCATTGAGCCCTTATTTTCTCCGATTTTCTTTAAGCTACACATGCTATATATTTTTTTGTTGGTGTTTTTTAGGTATTAATCATATGTTTAGCACATTTTTTTTAACAAATCTCCAAAAAAAATCACAAAAATAATATATACTTATTAATTGCGTCTAAACTGATACTCCTAGAATACAGAATTGTTAAAAAAATAAGATAAAAATAAAATTTCTATATATATTATAAAAAAAAATAAAAAAGAAAAACACACGCGGGAGATATATTATTTTTTAAATATATATAATTGTTGTTTTTTTCAAAAATAACAAATTTACCATATATCTAAAAAACTATTATTTTTTTATTTTTTTTATGGTATTTTTGTATTTTGAGAAAAATCTAAAAAAAAAAAAATAAGAATATTAATAAAATTTTAATTTTTTTTTTTTTTTTTTAAAACTGGTCATTATCATTACACAGCTCGAAAAATTAGAGTGAATTTCTGTTCAATATCATGCACATAAATGGAGCGTCACAAAACATACAAATTTAAATTATAAGTCGTGTAATGTTCTGGTACATTCCATACATTATCGAAAATGTTGTATGCAAAAGCTCATCTTTGTTAGAACTATTTCATGCAAGTTTCTGCTTCGTGTCGAATGAAATACAATTTCACATGCTCTAATATTTACATCACAATGAAAATTCAGATTTTTTTTCTGTGTAGATCTACAACATTTTTTGTACCATTTGTCCCTCATGCGTTTAAGACGCAAAGGATCCAATTTGTACCAGCTGTTCGAGCTCTTCAAAGAAACAAATTTTTTTTCAGTTGTTTGTTAGGTAATTTTTTTTTAAAATTATAAAAAAAAAAGGCTAATTTTTTTAAAACTCGGGGGGGGAAAAGAAAAACCCCCCTTTCTAAAAAAAGGTTAAAAAATAAAAAAAAAAAAAAAAAAAAAAAAAATATTATAAAAAAAATAATTAATTAAAACTAAATTGCTGGAAATTTGTGTTTTTTTTTTTTATTTTTTTTTTAAATTTAAAAATTTTATAAATTTTAAATTTTAATATTTTTTTTATTTATTAACATTTTTTTTTTCAAAAAAAAAATACCTCAAGCCAGTCCCCTAAAATTTCAATAAAACGCTGGTCAGTAGAACTGTGAGAATGATACAAAACACCATAGTTACCCATTTTATGCCACGTACAACTGTTATGTCCAAGAACCAGTACCATCAACCACTTCGTTGAGACGAAGATTGAATTGAACTGATTCTTTGACGTAAATAACAACACCGCCAGTATGTCTAGAATGCGATAAACAAGCAGCAACATCCCAAGCAACACACAAGTTTTATAACAGTTAAAAATACTCTCATATTACTAGATTTGCTTATACAGAAGCTTAATAAACATAAAATCATGAAGATGTGTTACTCGGGATTATATCCCGGAATGCAATACTGATCAAAGGCTTCAACTTCTACAATGAGAGTTTCTGCTAATAAAACCAAAAGTGGACATTTTTCTTCAACAATCTACGCTACTAATGCTACGTAGTTTGTTGACAACCCCGCAATATTAAAATACAAAAAATCGAATTGATTACCATTCTTCCTGGAACATGGTTGCTATTTATTGAAATCGCAAGCTGCATTTCTTTTGATCAAAAATTCTCTTATACCCCATACATTGAGAGCTAAATGCGGCATGGTCTAAATAGTCTATGAAAACTTTGAAGGATAATTGACGGCTCATGCCCACTACTTTCAATCTTGGCACCGACGTGGGAACAACAGCAAGTAGTTTTCACCCAGATTGTTTTCAATACCATTTTTCACATTCGTTACATTAGCTTCGATGGCACATTCAACAATAATGGCACCATCTTTTCCATTCCTAAAATTATAAATCTTGTGTGTTTTTGGATCTAAATTTGTTTTCAAAAAATTACAAGTATCATCGCAACCTTGTTTGCACTTTTGGTTTGATCACAATAACCGGACGAGCCTATTAATGACATTTTTATTACGTCTTTTGACGACATCCGCAAAAGTTGCGTTGTCTTGAAAAACATCATCATTATCGCTAATTTGTATTTTACGTTTTTTGCCAATTTTCATCGGATCGGGTTCAGAATGAATCGTCACAGATCGCGCGCGGGCATCATTCATTACAGCTAAACTTTTCTGCACATTAATTTCCAAAACTGAACTTGTCGTTGCATCAAATCTCTCACAAATTAATTTTTCAAAAGACCCACATACATTTTGTCTCAACTGATCTTTCAAAAAGAAGCAGCAGAATGTCTTTAATGGCGATAAGTTCCAAGTGATATTATCCTCAGACTGAATATCAATCAACAATTCTCAAACCCTCCAAACACCGCAAACATTTTACTTTTCATGAGAGAGGCAGAATGTTAAAAATTTAGTCGTGTTTGGAACATATTGCCACAAGCTAAGCAACACCAAACCGTCATTATTAGTTGCAACAACTTGAATATAACCTAATTGAGTCACGCTAAAGTTACTTCAACCAATTTGCAACAAATGTGCTGGAAAGGAAAGTTTCCGTTCGATTGGCTAGTACAAAAAAAATGTCCTGTTCACATCAATCTGTTCCACACTCTTCCGATTATAATGGATACCGCTATCCAAATGTATACTAACCACGTCCCCCAGTCGACCTGATCTTCAAGCTTGCCTAGGACGATCGTCTATTTCCGAAGGATTTCGTTTCGCAAACTAGCAATCAACGTTTGGGTTCAGTTTTACCAATAATCAATGGAAACTAGCGATTGAAAATTGCTAGAACCGTATTGGTCCCAAGTACACCATAGAGTACTATTTTTTCACTTTTCGTACTAGAATCTTTGTTTATTTTTTCTTCTATCCTTCTATTCTTTCTATTCTATGTTTTATCTATTTCGGGAGTATAGAAATGTGGACAGTAGAATAAGCTAAAAGACGTAGTGGAACCAGGGGCTGAATGGTAAAAAAGAAACTGTATAAGGGGTGTTCCGATCAAAATTTCGTCAAACTGTAATGTGTATGAGTCGATCAAAGTTTTTTTTAATTAGTCAAATTGTTTTTCTTTTTCAAGTTCAGTTAATACAGAATACAGGAGAAATATTCAGCTACGCTTCCTTTTTACCCAATACGAATTGCCAGGCTTTTCGTTTAACAACTGCCATAAGATTTTGTACAGTCTCCTTGTCCACTTTATTCGCCACAGAACGCCAGTTTGCCTTGAACTGTTTCTCGCTCACAACAGCTTTTTGAGTCTTCTTAAGGTTCCGCTTGACGCTAGCCCAATATTCTTCGATTGGACGGAGCTCTGGCGTGTTGGGAGGGTTCTTGTCCTTGGGCACCACTTGAACGTTGTTGGCAGCATACCACTCCTTGGCCTTTTTATCCGTAATGGCAAGATACCAAATCCGGCCAAGATAGAACGGAACAATTGTTTCGCTTCAGGAAAGGCAGTAAACGTTTTTGTAGGCACTCGCTCAGATAAATTTCCTGGTTGACGGATCCGGTCGCAATGTTAATGTTCATCAGGTACAGATGGCCTGCCACACCAGATATTTCTTTGTGAACTTTGACAGTTTAATGTGCTTGCAAATATCTGCCACCTTTCCCCGTACGGTTGCCGTCCAATTCCTGTCCAGGAAGCTGTTTAAAGTCTGCCTTGAAGTAATTTTCATCCTCCTGTACCACGGAATCAAACATCGTCAGCATCGCCGTGTACAACTTTCGTGATCGTGCTTTGGCCGACGTGTTTTGTTTATCGTCGCGATTTGGAGTCACCACTTTCTTGTAAGTCGACATTCCAGCTGGTTTTTTAGCTCTATTCACGGTTGACTCCCAGTTTCTTTGCGACATCTCGGACTGAGAGGTTGAGGTTGCGCTCGAAACAGCGGGCAGCTCGTTTTGTCGTCGCTGTGGCATGGCTTTCAATACATATGGTAGCATGGTAGCTGTAAAAAAATCCTGTCAATCCACGATAATGATTCTGATGCGTGTCACTTTTGAGATTTATGGCTGACAGTACAGTTTCCAGTGATATTCTGTTTGCGGCTGTCAGGTCGAAGTTACAAATCTATTTTGCAGGAAGCTATTGTTTGCAAATTCCGCAGCAGGCCAGTCGTCCATGCCAACTGAAGTGGCAGAATTCTTCCAGATGTTCTCGAAGAAGGAGAAGTTTTCATCCATGTCTCTTTGGAGAGACAAATCAAAAACATCGACTCGAATCAGATAGATGTTTTTGATTTGTCGACTTGTCAATCCCGGTTGCACTTACTCAAATTTGAGTGACTCCACTTTTGAAGGAAGTGAGTAAAAAACGACTCCAAACTGAGTAAAAATGGCTGGCAGTGTAGGAAGCGGAACACTTTGAGGTACTAGCGCTACCACTTGGGGCTCACGCTCCTGGATGAACAGTGCTCGAAAAATCGGTTGAGGTTTTTCAACAATTTGGATAGCTGTTCCATATTTACAATGTGAGGAAGTTTGCTGCGCTTTCTCTACGCAAATTCGAACGCAATCTCAGGTTGCAATGTGACTTAACAATGCTTCAAAATTTCAATTCCAAATTTGAAAGCTACGTTCGTTCCTTTTTCATTTTCCCTAGCTTGAGATTAAGCAACAATCAATAGGAAACTAGCGATTTAAAATTAGCTCAAGGCTTTCGAACCCTATTGCTCGTGGGGTTTTTCGCCGTTATTACTTTTCCCCCGCTTGAAGTGATACTCGTAATTAGACCCAGAATATCTGTTTTTGTTTTGATTCGTTAGTTATTTTAACCAGGGGAGCAATCATTAAGGATTTCGCTGTAGCTCACATGGAGTTCAGTATCAATGTGATGAATATATGGTTAGGGTGATTGCATCAACCTGTTCTTCCTTACATTCAAAACTTTCACATGTGCGCATCGTAACGTCGTTATAATGTTGGTTATAGGATACGAAGCGAGTGTGAAAGAGCTAGTTGATTTGTTCTGTCATGCCTGTCGTGCCTTGACATAGGTCGATTTGTTTTTTGGGCCATATTTCGACAAATATTTTTCATTAGGGCTTAACTGACAAACTTAAACAATGGCTTCTTCCGTAAATTTCTCGTAATACAAAAGCTTCCAATTCTATCGAATAGAAGGGCTCTTTTTCTTTGAAATGGCTATGGTAGATTAATGAGGCAAGTTTCCAAGATCGACAAATCCAACGAAGAAGCCATTGTTTTCGTTTGTCAGTTAGGCCCTAATGAAAAATCTCTGTCGATTTCAGTTGTCAGATGTCCAAAATTGTCAATATATATGTGGTTGAGAGCGATGCAGAGTCCCTGATTGTAAGAGAATAATGGAGGAGTTCTTCGTTGTGAGTTATGTTTTTAGGGATGATTCAATAAGCTTGAGGCTAAGCTTGGAACCGATATGCTGGTATTTCCTGAGCCAAGAACTATATCCACTTTCTTCTTGACTATCCAGCCCATTGGTTTTAGGGTCAGATGCAATGCTATGGTAAGGAAGCTGCCAAATAATATGAGATGGTATGGCGAAGCACTACTTCGGCAGTGGACCGATTTCAGGACGCATTCCGTATCCGAACCAAGTAAATGTGAATATAACAGCTACAGACATAGGCGTAGCCGAGGGGGGGGCAGGGGGGGGCCGTTCCCCCCCCCTAAGTTTTGATTTTATTTTTAGAATTTTATTATTTGTTTCAATATATTATTATTTATTTTCTATCTCTAGAAGGTTGCAAGGTAACTTGTTGCAATACAGTTGATGTTACTCCAATACTACTCAATTAAGTCACAATCAAGTCACTGTATCCAAATATGACGATTTTGTGTTGCTTGGGATGTTCGTCAGATTGCTCCTTTGCCTAAATAAAAAAGCCAAACCACGCGAAGTTGCCTCGATTTTGTAACAAGTTGTAGCAAAAAAGCGTAAAAAATTGACATCCATGAGAAAAAAGTTGTAATTTTATAATAGTTTTTAAATAGTAACGAGTGACAATTTTATTACAATATTTTCCCTTTAACCTAGAATCCAACCTATGTAGCCTAAAGTATCTAAAAACCCCAAGCAGCACACAACAGTTAAAACTGGTTACAGCAGCTCTATTGTGACTTAATTGAGTCACAGAGCAGTCACCTTTACTGGGTTGAAACAAATGTGCTACTAGGGAAATATCTCTTAATCTGTAATGTTAGCTATTAGATAAGCATTGATTGATTTTTTTCCCCGCTAGCTGAAAGTTGAAGAAGCTATGCTCAATAAAATGTTCAGCTCTTGGTTAATCAAAAAACTGAATATTCAAACCTATGCTATAGCTTTCAGAAGCCAAATAATACTAGATTAAGAAACACAGTTGATAGTTATAAAAAGTATCAACGAAAAATATTTATTTTAACTATTCATGGCATGGGTCAAACCGCCCCGTTACCCCGCTTTCCCCGTTTAAGGGTACTGTAGTTTCGTATTATTGAGAATATATGTTGATCATATCTTACAGTTTGAGTCAGCGTGTGAGAAGCAGAACAACAAGCTAGTCAGGGCGAGAAGTTGCAATTGTCTTATCCTATTCAAATAATTTATCCGTTTTTATGAGCATGAGCAGGATAATGAGCATGATTGACCGCCCGAAGTTGTTATTCCTTTACTGCCAGTTCAGCTGTTATTACTCAGAAGATCAACAGATGATGCAAACATGCTCAATGTGTAAAACTGGTGATCCCAAACTAAGGCAATACCGGCGCTGGCCTCGCCCGAATGCAGGTCAAATAAGGAAAGGGTAGGAATGCGTTAACGTTTATTTGGACGTTTTATTGGAAGCCGAGACCACCGCCGCACTTCCACGAGAAATCACTGGGATTTTGGATGACAAAATTGGGTGGCAGCAGGATTCGTTTTGGTAAACAATAAGCTGAATTCACGCTTCGTTTAGTAAAATATTTAAATACTAGTACCGATTTCTGA
Source organism: Aedes koreicus (assembly GCA_024533555.2). Taxonomy (NCBI): domain Eukaryota; kingdom Metazoa; phylum Arthropoda; class Insecta; order Diptera; family Culicidae; genus Aedes; species Aedes koreicus. The sequence goes on from JAHHFK020002646.1 coordinate 13,829, forward strand.
TTCGAACCGATTACAACAGTAAGGATGCTATTGGGGCCACACACAAAGTGTAATGGTGTTTTTTCATCGGAAAAACAAGGTGATTTTTTATAATGTTGGAAATCCGATTTGATCTGAGTTAAACCAACAATAAGGATGCTATTGGAGCCACTCACAAAGTGTGATGGTAGTTTTCCGTTAGGAAAACAAGGATAATTTTATGAACGCTTGAGAGACGCTTTGTTGTTCTCTTACTGTGCTCACTCGATCACTCGTTACACCGAATTATAGATAACCGAAACAACACGAAACGCGCCATGCTTGATAGGAAAATAGTGCGTAATAAAGCATCGACACAACCTTTCACAGCCGATGCTCGAACCAAACTCTTTTTTCGTAACTTACAATTTTTACTACTGTATTCTACAATCTATTGCACTGCTGTAACTAATAACTGTATCAATCAAGTTGAAGTGTCTAATGAACAATCTATGCTAATCCATTAAAAATTGAAATTTAGGGATTTCGTAAAAATAAGAGTCCGTAGATGCATTTTGTGCCTTCTGGAAACTTTATGTTTCTATTGATATCCATGCTCATCGGTTTAATACCAACCGGGAGAGACTTGGCCTTATACAAAAGGATTTCATTATCTCCAGTCCGTTCAACCAATCGCAACGTTTTGTGATAGATTGGACGGATTATTATAATTTGAGATAACTCCATGCAGATGTCTTCCAAGTTTGGCAGATCGACAAGCAATCGGTGGAGAGTTTAGAGGAAGACCGGAAGAATAAGCGATGGTTCTGCGCGTGTTTATAAACAGAAGAACCTTCATAACAAAACGAATCATCGGGTAAAATACATACGGTTTTTTTTTTTTTAATTATAAGCAGTCTAAAGCAGTTATTTGATTCATTTTATCCAGAAGTACCATAAATGGGCATTCGAAAGTTTTTGAACAGTAAGTATAATATTTGCCAGCATGTAATTAAAAAAAACAAGCAAACAAAACAAAACGAATGTTTTTTCATGCAGCTGAAATAACCACGAATAGAAAAATATGCAAAATGGTTGTATTTCTCCAATTTGAACAACAATTTTAATGTAATTCAATGATACACCGTTTTGGTTTCATACTACTCAGATACACATGATTGCTACATATACCGTGTTTCGACAGAACGTGTTTCAGTTGGATCATATCAGATACATCGGTTCAAATTTCCAAACGCAGATGCAGATGTGTACATAAATTATTTTTAAAATATTGAGGAATAGCTGTTGGAACGCATATGAATTTCTTTTCGTCATTGATGAATAAAATTTCTTAAATTATTTACTAACTACTCGTGTGTTGAGAATGCAAGTAGCAACAATTCAGCACAAAAAACACAGCTTGCTTACATTTGTTACTTACGTCGTTTTAAAAGGTTATGTTTGATGTTCCTGTTTAGAAAATATCAGATAAAATAATTATACTAAAGGTGAGCAAAGGGGACACAAACCATAAGCTATAAACCACCAAAACTCAAAATGTATGTTTGTTAAAAGCTAATCACTTATTATTTGAACAACCATTAAAAAAATATAATCTATTCAAACGGTGTGAGCATGGTGAGTAAAAAACGGTGTTTCTTCTGTGTTGCTTTGGGTGAGAGGGTCGCGGATGAAAAGTACATTTTCAGTACAAACTGCAAACAAATTCGGTGGTTATTCTATACAAAAATCTAACATGACCCGTTAAATGTTTGGCATTCAATGTGGTTTGATTTAAAAACATGGGAAAAATCGAAAGTTTTTAAAATCGTTTTTTTTTATTCCAGAACAAGCCTAGAATTGTTTAATCTTGTTGCAAGAATCGGACGGGTATTGTCAAATACTTTGGGTGAGAGTAGATAAGATAATCCACCCGCATTCAGGCGTAATGTCACATAAATGGGGCTCCATTCCCGCTCCATCTGTCGGAACATGAAAATGACCCTACTCTACCGGTCCACCGGGCGTTGTATTGTCCGTTAAGTGTCCGTTAATGTTAATTGTTCAGTATGTGCAACCACTGGTTGGAGACGATGTAATCTCTCTCTCTCTCTCTCTCTCTCTCTCTCTCTCTCTCTCTCTCTCTCTCTCTCTAAAAAAAAAAAAACTTCCCCCCCCCCCCCCTATTTGAAATCCTGGCTATGCCTATGGCTACAGATGATTGCATTTAAAGATATACGGACTGTTTGTGAGATTAAAGAAAAACTAACGGCATGTGCCAAACTATTCCTGGATGAAGATAACCACACTGAAAATAAAATTTAGTTTATACAACGAAACCCGTTGTACATTGTACTAATTTGTTCGTTGTTTTCAGCAAGGAATCTCATTTGCAAATTATTTTAAGTTACTTCCGTCTTATTTGTCAGATGTGTTATTAATTTAATTTGGTTTGATAAACGAAAACACAAAAAATAAAAAAGCATGTTTGGTTTGGATATTATATATATATTGAAAAAATAAAGAGTAATGGTGGTTTTTGGAAAAATTAAGATATAAAAATGGGAGAAAAAAGAAATAGGGCACGGAACTTTTGGTTAAAAATTTAATTCTTTTTCCAAAAAAAAATTAATAAGTACTTCTTGAATTTAAAATCCAACAGACCTAGCAAAATTGAAACTGACGAATGTTTTGAAAGGAATTCAGTAAACCGTCGTACAATGTACAGAAAATCACATACGATACAAAAAACATGTCATACTAACCCACTCTATGTTAATTATTGACACTTGACGTCTCTTAACAAAATAAAGATGTTAGTGTCCCTTCATGTTTGAGAATCTAAGAAAGACAGTTTCAATATTTTGATTGAATATATGTAGGAGGCAACCGACTTCAAAATATATGGGGCTTGGTTCATTCAATTAGAAGAAACATTGAAACATGTAAATAGTTTTTGCTCATGCACTGAAGATCTGATGAGCTTCGCGCAGATCAACGTCAATCACTGAAACGGTCTCGTCCACTATCAGCCGGGCTCATCCAGTTTGGTATCTTTATTTCATTAAAATTAGAATTCGACATCTCTGAAGAGCGCAGCTTCGCACTGGCAAGGAACTGTGTAACGAATCACAAATTCGCTCCTCCGTTGGAATATCCTTTGCAATGAGACCGATTCTACTGCTTATTTTAGTACTTCTGCTGGAAGATCGAGATTCTTCTAGCTTAAAGTAGCTGAATATGGACAATACGCGTCTAGATTGCTGCAACTTAAAATCAATTTCAACTTTACATTGTCCCTTTAAGTTGAAACCGCTTTTAAACTTGTATACGTATAATGTTTAATCAATTTATGTGTGCTTACCTGTTAAAAAATAAAATTTTATATTATCTCAAATAGCATAGAATTGAAATTCATGGAAGAAGTAATTTATTTACTTATTTTGCGGTCAGTTGGCTCGCTAACTTCGCCACTGCAGTATATGCACTTAATAATAAAAAACATTGATGAACACAAAATAATAAAACTTTTTATTATATAAACCACGAACGCGACTCCTCACGACATACTGACAAAAGCTTCTGGAAAACTTATGCGTATGAAAGAATGCTTGATAATCTCTTGCTAGAATGTACATTTTTTCCGTAATATTTACATATGGTTCTAAATTAATACGAAACACATAAACATTCATAAACTGTACGCATTATTCGTAATGCTATAATTTATCTTAGAAACATGCAATACGAATGTTTAATACAATAAACGGTAATTTTTTCCTATTTACAAATATCATTTTTACGTAATAAACAAGACAGAATTAACGAAAAAATATTTTCAATGCATATAATACGATCAACTGTACATAGTATTGATTCTATTGCATGGTTATAGTACATATAATTGTAAATTTATGGTATTTTTATCACGGGTTCACTAACGGTAATCTTAAAAAATCTCTCAAAGCTCATTTTTAACAAGATTAAGTTCAAGCAAAAATATTGAAAAATGTATACGGAGTTTAAAAACTACTAGGTAAATGTGGTTTTCTTTCGTCTGGCAATTATTTTTATAGCAGAACGCGACAAGCAGGAGAGAAAACCCTTATTTAGTTTTAATAAACCACGAAGACTAAATGGGCTGCAAAATGGTGAGTAGACACCTGGGATGGAGCGTGCGTCCACGCAACATAGCTATGGTCCTCACAAGTTCCTACCTCATGCTTCCACGGGTCAAGAGATGACAAAGACCGCCAGCTAAGGGTTGCGTACTTAGCTGGTAGTGCAGCCTGGGCACTGTTGTCCTTCTGACTTCAGCTAGATTGAGGAGGTGCGTGCCGAGCGTCTGTCCACCAAGGAGGTGCGGCTCAAACAGCGTCTGTCCTGGCATCCAGCGGTTGAGTAAGAAACGCTGTATCGCGTCAACTATACATTAGGTGGCAGCCGCACCAAGGCGATGTAGGCAGCGTGACCCCGGTAAAGTAGCATGCTGAAATCTTACCCTACCACGAAAAATGGAAGTATTCTTTATACGGTATATAATTTCAGATCATCCATGGAATTCCCAAGTGTTGTATAATAATTTTGAATTGTTTTCTTCCCCCGTGGCTATGATAATGCAAGTCCTTCTACAATTGCAGCAGGATCAGTAGACATGCAGACATTACAAATATAATTGTTATTATCATTTTATATTATAACATCCCTTCACAATATTATTCAATGCTATTTTCAGCTTCGCATTTGCATCGTTGTAAGTTTTGGCCCACCTAACTCACGTTGTGTATTTGAAAAGATAGGATGGTTTTTACATTTTTTTTTAGAGAGAGGATTATATACGACAAATTCTACAAAAAAAAAAAAAAAAAAAATATTCGTCGTCCAAATTAGTTAATTCAAAAACTAACATTGTTTATGAGCCTACCTTTTCTATTTTACAGACATAAAGAATCATTTATGGGACCAGTAGGAAAAAAGAGTTATCGAAGAATTTCCTGTCATTCATTTTTAATTTTTTTTTGTTTTGGATTTATTGAGTTTCCGTTTTTGGGCAGTAATCATACTCGTATGAAATTTATTTGCTTAAATTTCTTTGCTATTTTGCTAGGATGCCAGGTGATCAACTTTATTTCATTATATCACGTTGGAATTTTCGCTATTTTAGAGTTTCAATCATCTAACATCGCAGCGGAAGAGGCAAATAGCGGCATTTAATTATTATATGTACATTATGTAGTATTTCTTTACAACATCGTATTATTTCCATCATATCATGACCTTCACATTTTCATGCAACAAACCTGATTTAGGCGGTATCTGGCTTAAACACGAAACATACATTCAATTTATGACATCTAGCATTCCTTATATGTCCAGTATATAACGCAGAAAATTACAGCTGTGGTAGGCTTTTGAAAATTACGGAATCTGTGGTAGGCTTTTGCACTTATTGCTGAATGTATTTTTCATTTCCGGTTTACAAATGGACTTTTTACCAATTCTGAGCTGATCTGATTCATGCAGCGCTGTGTGCCATTTGGCTAGTGTTTGATTTTACATTTCAACCTTTGTCATTACTTGATCATAACTCACAATATCATTATATTTGGTAATATTGTTTTATTGATTTTACTTCAAAGATGATTAAAACATTACTTATTGTTTTTTGCCCATTTATCTTTAACTCCCTTCCACTTAAATCTTCCCATTCCTAACTCGGTAGCAATAACTATTAGGTCAGCAAAAATAAAAGCGGATTGCTATTATAAAATCAGCATCAAGTAGCAAATAGTGACCATGGCAACAGTAAATTAAAATGTATAAATGTTAGTTTTGTAAAATTTCAATAGATTTAATAAACTTTTTCAGGATACTTCAAATCAAAATTTTGGTGAAATGCTGCTATCGCTGAAAACGAACGAAAACGTGCTTAAGCGCGAACCACAGAACTCTACACTTTAACATTTTACAACATTTCTTGCATTTCAGGATCAACCGAATGAAGATCATATATTATAGATACGAATGCTTGTAGTATTTTTCATTCACATAAATATATACACCATTATATAAATATTTCATGGGAATGGGAGGGACCATCAGGGCACCCGATTGAAGCACTCTGGATGGGGAGAGTGGGAATGCCAACTCCCCATTGCTAACAGTTTGTGAATAGAGGGCGGGCTCTTCTCCCCGCCCATTGGGGCATCCTCATGTTAGATAGCTTGCTCTTTTGACCAATTGTTCAATCTTGTTGTTGGAAGGAGATTCTTTATATCCCTGTGGATACGTATAAGTGATGTTGCATATCGATCCACCCAACCCCTTTTTGGCCCTTCATACAACGGCATGATTAGGATAATCAGTGGTTATTAAAGCTTGATCAAGTCTAACAGAGAGGAGAGCCCATTGCTGTCGGACTTAGTTTCCGTGCTACAATGGGTGGTAGTACATATCATACATCATACATCATCGATAAACAGAATACGATGGCCCAATCGCGAAACAGAAAGCTGTACCGCGAGAGGTTGGTGCAGCCGAAATGCATCGTAATGGAAGACGAGACGTACATTAAAACAGACACCAAGCAGATCACCGGCCTGAAGTTTTCCGTCGGCAAGTCTCGCCTGGATGTTCCGGAGAAGTTCCGAAAGAAGAAGGTTGACAAATTTTTCCAAGAAGTACTTAGTGTGGCAGGCGATCTGTGGATGCGGCAAATTCAGCAAGCCGAACAAAACGACCGACACCATCAACGGACAAATATATAAAGAAAAATGCCTCCAGAAGCGCCTGCTACCCTTCCTCCGGTCCCACGAAGGTGACACTCTGCTTTGGCCGGATCTGGCATCGTGCCACTACGCGAAACCGGCGATGGAATGATACGAAGCCAACGATATTGTTTTTGTGCCGAAAAAGGCAAATCCGCCAAACTAGTCAGAACTTCGCCCAATGCAAAATTTTTGGGGGTTTTGGAAGGGCGCACTCGGGAGAACGGGGGGCCTCCCCACACGACAAGGATTTGAGAAAAAATGGGGGGAAAGTGTGTAAAAAAGATGGCACAAGTGCTGCATCGGATTTGATAGGTAGCGTTGAGTCCAAGGTTCGGGCATTTAGCCCACACAGAAAAAAAAATCTGAATTTTCATCTTGATGTAAATATCAGAGCACGTAAAATTTCGTTTCATTCCACACGAAGCAGCAACTTGCATGAGGTAGTTCTATTTTATGAAGTAGTTCTATCAAAGACGAGCTTTTGCATGCAATATTATCAGCAATGTGTGGAATTTCTCAGAACATTACGCGATGAATAATGTATTATTTTATGTTTTGTGACGCTCCATTTATGTGCATGAAAGGTTGAATATACCAACTTTGCAAAAACATTACTAATATGTGTTTATTTATTCCCTGAGAGTTTCAAAAATGTCCGACATAAATGAATTTTTGGTGATCATTTTTGTCTGTTGTATTTTTTTTCGAGTACATCCTTTATATGTAAACTATACTAGTAAACACATGAAAAAACGTCAAATAAGAATTCAATAGCCAAAAAGTACGCTTACAAAGTTGTATGAAGAAGTGCTGACCTATAACTAAATCTGGTTTATTGATGGACGACAGCTTCACGGTCCGAAAAGATACTTTATGTGGCCCCAGCACGAAATGATTTTCCAGCAAAAAATTGTTTATATTGCTGAAAAAATGGCTAAAAAACTTTTCTTTTCGCAAACCTATTTATAGCTTGCGGATGAAAGTCACGCGATCATCAAAACAATGAACTTGGAGTTGTAGGAAAAAATGCCTTGAAAACCGTATATACTACCTTTTCCAAAGTCACATAAGAGTCCTGTAACATTGTGGCTGGATTTGGCAAGCTATCACTACAAGATGAGTTGAAGACAACGGGGTAGAATACAATCCAAAATGACTAAATAAATACACCAAACTTCCTGCAGTTTCGTCCAATTATACAATATTGAGTTATCACTTAATCTTTCTAATCTAATCTAACATAAACGCAGCCAGTACTAGAAAGGATCCCGTAAATTATTGAATTAAATTAAGATCAATTGTTTTCTTGTCAATTTTGATGCTCGCAGCATACCAAAGAAACCATGCGAGCATTAAAGTGGCCAAGACTACTGCGTTGCATTTACCACAAAGACAATTCTGCACATTGACTATGGTTCAAATATGTAGATTTGAATCACGACTAATTTTGTGAATTCCCAAGAGGGTAGATGCATAGAGATAACGTACCTAACGCTCCGAGTTGTTTAAATTTGAATATAATAGAAATTTAAAAATACTTGCATTTTGAACAATATATAGCCCATAATGGCTGCCAAAATAGCAAAAAATTCTACAATGATGGCTAGATGGGGAATAAAGTGACCACAAAAACTCCCGCGCACTTTGTGCAAAACATGATGGCAGTCATCCCGGGGGGTTCGATATTGATACGATTAACGAAAGATTAATGTTTTTTTTTTCAGTGAATAAATATATAAAAACACTTTTCTTTTGAGTACTCAAGTTCATTTATATCCCGTTTGAAGCACATAATTAAAAAACCGTAAACACAATGCATGATTACCAAATCATTCATTTTTATTCGAAACATGTCAGTTTCAACTATCACAATGCTATAATTTCAAAACCAACAACTCAAGCTTTCTGACCATTCTTCTCCTTTGCACCCAGCACCGCTTGGGCCAACTGCACGGCACCGTCACCATTAGCCTCCTCGTAGTAGGGTAGGGCCATCAAGCGATCCAGCCAAGCATACACCTTCGGGAACTTAGCCTTATCCATAGGAATGACACCCATCACCGTTGAAATGGTGGATACGCAACTCAAATCCGCAATGGTCAGAGAATTTCCCACGACGTAGTCATCCGTCAACGTATCTTCCAACAGCTGATAGGCTTTTTGCACGTATTCTGCCTTTTCCGTCGGGATTTCGCATCCACCGCGGAACAGAATCGGTTCCTAAAACCGCGACAACGTAAAGAGATAAAGATTAAATCAAGCGACAATTTTCTCCCACAGCCATGTGTTGGTCTCGGATCATAATCATACTCACAAACACGAATCGCATACGAGCGAAAAGAACGCCGCTTTCAAAGTGCAGGGCAGCGTTCAACTTTGCCTGTTTGACCAGATCCCGGGAGTACAGGCTATCATCTTTGCCATACTTGGACACTAAATAAATCATGATAGCATGACTTTCATAAACGATTGTACCGTTATCGTCCAACACCGGGACGGTATGCTGAGGGTTCATCTGTTACAAACTGTAAGTCATCAAATAAATCATGTGACCAAGTCTAGAAATCACCTACCTTTAGAAACTCCGGCTTCAGGTGTTCCCCGGCCAAAAGATCGACCACCTTTTGTTCCAGCTCGATGCCCAAGGCCTTGGCACAGAGTTCCACTGCCCGGCAGGGTGGGCTCAGGTGAATCGTGTACAGTATAGGCTTGGTCATTTTAAATCAACGAGAGGATATGCGGAGAGAACAAAAAAAATAGCGACTGAACCGCTTGCCGGCTTTCACGAAACTGCCGAATGAAGGAACCAGTTTTGATTATAATGCTCATCGATATCGCTTTGGCTTATGTTTGTACTGCAGTAACTGCACGATGCTTAACATATACAGTGCTGTAGTGTTTTTATTGGCAACGCTTATGGTAACAGTAGCAACTAAACAAATATGACATGGCAATTTGTCAAATTGGTAATCAATGGAAACGTTATCTGTGCATCGTTCGGTGCTGTAGTTTTGTTTTTTATTTCATATCGACTAGGTGATTTAGTAAGAATGCTTAACTATTCACGTCGTTTTGCTTTGATTGTACAGCACATCAAAGAAAAAGCCTTTTAATAATTGATCAAAAGTAGCGATTGCAGCACCTGGCAATGTGTTTTTTTTTTTCACATTTTTGAATCAGATCCAACGTTTTGATCCAAAGATGGTCAACGTAAGGATTTTAAAATAAATATTATAATTTTTAATACTTCCAGAGCCAGGCGATTTTATAAAAACAAGCGTCGTTGTCATTTGGGCGACAATTTTGATTAGGCATTGAATATTAAAAAATATTCAAATCGCAGTTAACAACATTCGTTTGAAAGAAAATCTGATTTTAGGATGGTGCACCACATGAGAGACTTCCTCGTGGCCGTTTTTGAAAACCATCTTGATTTTGGTATGATCTCCAAATCTAATTATAATACCACAGCCATTCAACCTTGAATCTCAGCGTGTGTAAAATTTCATAACCGTCAATTTGAAAGAAATCACCAAATAACAATAAGCAACTAGCAACTAGCAAATCTGTCAGTTTTGTTGCTGCTATGTGGTATCTCATCCCGAGCTGGAGAAAATAACATATGAATATCTAATTTTGATCTTGATAACTGGCCTTGGTAATTAAGAGCCCAGAGTAAGAGGTAAAATACCTAAGCAAAATACCTAAGAATTGCAAGCAAAATATCTCTCGAATAACTAAACTTGTTATTTCGGATACCTGTGAATACCTGAGAGATACTATTTTGGAATGGTCTTACCTCAATTTGGTATTCGCCTAACATTGTGGGAACAATTTTATGATACTATCCTCAGGTATTTTACCCAGGGGGTCAACATCGCTGTCACCCACATATAGATGCAACATAGTTCACTTGATTTTGACAATTTTGGGCATCTGACCATTTTGGACATCTGACAACTGAAATCGACAGTGATTTTTCATTTGGGTCTAACTGACAAACGTACACAATTGCTTCTTCCTTGAATTTGTCGACGCCTCATTAATCTACCACAGCCATTTCTAAGAACAAGAGTCCTTCTATTCGATAGAATTGGAAGATTTTGTATTACGATAAATTGACGGAAGAAGCCATTGTTTACGTTTGTCAGTTAGGCCCTATTGAAAAATCTTTATCGAAATATGGCTCATCAAAACAAATCGATCAATGCCAAGGCACTACAGGCATGACAGAACAACTCAACTATCTCTTTCACACTCGCTTCATATCCTATAATGACGTGACGAAAGTATTGTATGTTAGAAAGAACAGGTTGATGCATTCATCCTAACCATATATTCATCACATTGATACTGAAATCCATGTGATGTACAGCGAAATCCTTAATGATTGCCACCCTGTTTTACCTCATAATCTGGGCTCTTAAATACCTATGCCAGTTATCAAGTTATTCGTTCCTGCTCGGGATGGCACGTCAATACTTCGTGTCAATATCGGGAGCGTGTGGCGAACGTCGGCATGATATTTCGCATCTCCGCCACATTCAGTGGGCACCTCGACTGAGTGAACTATGCGGCGTTAGTGCGGCGTTAGTGAACGAGCAATTGCTAACGGATCGCAAGTGGTTTGAGCATTTACACAAAGTTATCGATTAGTTTTGTTCTTGCTTAAACGGCTGTCTGTGATAATACAGTCTAATATATTAATACAAATAAATATCTAATTTTCATTTTTTTTTTAAATACACTTTTAACAAAAACACCTTTAGAAGCGTACTACATTAAAACAAGAATCCGCAAATCGTCAACCTCGAGTCACAAATATAGGGGCAAGTCGTTTTTTCCTTTCATATACACCATGAACAAATATCATGGAAACATGAACCAAATTCCACAAAACAATCATAAGTTCTGAGTCACGGTGTATCAGGCATCAAAATTCATGAAAGTATGAACTTAGTTCCAGGAATCATGATTTTATTCTGGTAAAAGTGATGTAAGCTTTTGATTTGGTCTAGACAAATCATGACTTTGTTCACGATAGAAGGAACATAGATCGGAATATAAAATTACAAAAATTCAGTATTTTTGTTCAACGTTTTTATTCTGATTGGTGTTATGACCATTTTGCCTCATTTATACAATAAATGGGGGAGAAGTTGAAATATTTCGCAACATTGAAACTTGCCTCGAACGACCAAAAAATGCAAATCATACAACTTTAAACAATTATTAGCTGATATCATCACGCATGACAACGAGCACTGATCATAATACAGCCGCCTCAATTCCGGCACAAACGAAAAAATATTCGATTCTTTGCTCGTGCTACTTAAGCTACCGGGAGAAAAATCACAAACCTCCGGATTCACTACGTAACTTTACAGTGTGTCTCACAATAGGTGTCACCTTTTTCAGCCTTGGTTTATTTCAGCTGGGTTATTTTAACAGCGTAATTGGTTATACCCGTTTTGAGTGTATTCTTTTGACAGCTTATCGCTGAAGATAAATAAACAATTCCGTTTGTTTATATTTATCAGCTACCATGGAAGCCTTACGGGAGCAAGTTTTAAAATTACATTTGCAAAAGCTTAGACCGTGTCAGATATTCAATAGCCTTAAGCAGTTCGGAGTGAGTAAGCGTTTTGTTTTTCGAACCTTTAAACGGTTCAAGGAAACTGGAAATGTCCATATTCAACAGAAAGGAGGTGTCAGACGAACTGCCAGAACGAAGAAAAAGATCAATTGTGTGAGGGAGCGAATAAGACGTAATCCGGCCGTATCTTGCCGTAAATTGAGCAAACAATTTCAAATGTCCCCTGCTTCAATGAACAGGCTCCTCAAACATGATCTGGAATGCAAGCCGTACAAGAAACAACGGGTTCACGAGTTGACGGAACGTCAAAAGCAAGCCAGGGTCCAAAGAAGCAGAAATCTTGTGGTTCGGCACGGTGACTGCGAGATTTTATTTTCGGATGAAAAGCTCTTCCTCCTTCAGGACAGTCATAATCAACCAAATGATCGTGTGTATGGCAGAAGTCCTGCCAATATTTCAAGAGATAAACTAGCTGTAGAACGCTATCAGAATGTATCGAACATCATGGTATGGTGCGCCGTTTCACGAAAAGGAAAACTTCCTCTTCTTTTCATAGAACCTTACGTAAAAATCAACACTGAATATTATATCGAGCAGGTTTTGAAAAACCATCTGCTTCCTCATGCTTCAACGCTGTATGAGAATACACCATATTGATTCCAACAGGACTCAGCTCCAGCTCATAAGGCAAAGAAGACATAAACGTGGTGCGCGGAAAATTTGCCCGATTTCATCACAAGCGAAGAATGGCCTGCATCTTCACCGGATCTCAACCCACTTGACTACTTTGTTTGGGGTTATATGCTTCAACATATAGGCCCGACGAAGAGGCTTACTTTGGATCGATTCAAGAAACATTTAGTTGATATTTGGGACCAAATTCCTCAGGAAACCGTGCGTGCTAGCTGCGATGGGTTTACAAAGCGCTTGCGCAAAGTTATCAAGTAAAAGGGTGAGAAATTCGAGTTGAATTAATATGGTTTATTTCTATAACATGTATCTTTCAAATGAAAAATAAATGCTATGATTTGGTTGATTTATTTGGCTGTAATTCCATTTTCTTTTAGTGACACCTATTTTGAGACACTCTGTAAAAAAATGTGAATTTTCGCGAATGCGGATTCATTATCCTAATTGTTGAATTTCCGGGCCTTTTTCTTGGCGATGAGTTATTACCCCAGACTCCTCTCGAAAGAATGATCAACCCCGGCACTGATTTAATCGCTTCTCTCGAGCAATCTGCATAGCAAAACAAAACAAGCGAAATGACAGCTGCAGATTTATGTGATTCAAATTCACGAGTTCAAGAACAAAATCACAAACGTATGTAGGTTCATATTATCATGAATTCATGATTATGATTTGAATTCTCGAGAGTGTTACGAAAATGCAGGTTGTGCTCAACAGGCGTGAGCTAAGTTCATGGATATGGGAATGATTTTATGAAAATTTGATTTACTTGATCACGATAATGGGAACATAGTCATGATTTCAATCGCACACAGGCACAAAATCTTGTAGTAGAAACTACCATTATACTTGACTATGCCTATCTTCAAAACTACAATGAAATTCCAGTCAAATTTACTACGTCTATGGTAAAACTTTCATCATTTGTGGTATATTATACAGACCTCATATTGATATCAACCGCACTATGGTGGATCTAATCGCAGGCATGGTAAAATCAAACGCATTTATAGTCAGGTGAAAATTGTTGGTGTTTGCGCCTAATTTAACCCTCAAAATGGTAGTTTCTACTGCGGTTTTATTTTGCGTGCAATAACAGTTAAGATTTTCGTGAATTTTTTATCACGGATACGGGAACGGATATTTTTCCGTGTAGTAGAACGATTGCAATTGGAAAACTAGGAAAATTTGAACTCGCACTTCACTTGATTACATTCTAAAAAATTAAAAAATAGAAAACGGATACACTTTTTCAAACTATCACTAGAAAAAGCTAGTGAAATTTAAACTATCCTTTAAATTGCACTAGAAAAAGCTTATCCTTTGACAGATAGGCCTATTTCGTCTGCGACTTACAGTGTGTCCTGATGGTCCCTCCCATTCCCATGAAATATTTCTATAATAGTGTAAATATTTATGTAAATGAAAAAAAAAAACCTGCAATCATTCGTATCTTTTATAGATCATATATAAAAGATACGAATGATTGCAGGTTTTTTTTTTTTCATTTACATAAATATTTACACTATTATAGAAATATTTCATGGGAATGGGAGGGACCATCAGGACACACTGTAAGTCGCAGACGAAATAGGCCTATCTGTCAAAGGATGAGCTTCTTTTTCCATTCGGTTGATACTGAAATGCAAGAAAGTGTAAAGTATTAAAGTGTTGAGTTCTGTTGTTCGCGCTTAAGCACGTATTCGTTAGTTGTCAGCGATAGCAAAAAGTGCAAAAGCCTACCACAGATATAATTTTCTGCGTTATATAATGGACATATATGGAATGCTAGATGTCATAAATTGAAGGGATATTTCGTGTTTAAGTCAGCCTAAACCAGATTTGTTGTATGAAATGTGAAGGTCATGATATGATGGAAATAATACGATGTTGTAAAGAAATACTACATAATGTACATATAATAATTAAATGCCGCTATTTGCCTCTTCCGCTGCGATGTTAGATGATTGAAACTCTAAAATAGCGAAAATTCCAACGTGTTATATTGAAATAAAGTTGATCACCTGGCAGCCAAGCAAAATAGCAAAGAAAATTTAAGCTAACAATAATGCGAGATAAATTTCAAATGTCTTCCTTCGGAAGGGAAGTAAAGCCGTTGGTCCCGGTTCATATTCATGAGTCGTTAGGTAGGATCCAGGTGGTGGAGTCGTCTTCCTGGCGTCGGTGATTGTCACCATGTGAGGAAATAGGCCGACGTAAAATAAAGATTAAAAAAAAAAACAAAAATTTCAAATGAGTGTGTTTGCTGCCCAAAAACGGAAACTCAATAAATCTAAAACAAAATAAATTAAAAATAAATGACAGGAAATTCTTCGATAACTCTTTTTTCCTACTAAGCCCATAAATGATTCTTTACGTCTGTAAAATAGAAAATGTAGGATCAAAAACAATGTTAGTTTTTTAATTAATTATTTTAGACGAGGAATTTTTTTTGCAGAGTTTGTCGCATAAAAAAACGTAAAAAATCATCCTTTCTTTTCAAATACATAACGTGAGTTAGGTGGGCCAAAACTTACAACGATGCAAATGCGAAGCTGAAAATAGCATTAAAAGTATTGTGAAGGGATGTAATAATATAAAATGATAATAACAATTATATTTGTAATGTCTACATGTCTGCTGATCCTGCTGCAATTGTACGAGAGAAGAAAACAATTAAAAATTACTGTACAATACTTGGTAATTCCATGGATGATCTGAAATTATATACCGTATAAAGAATACTTCCATTTTTCGTGGTAGTGTAAGATTTCAGCATGCTTCTTTACCGGGGTCACGCTGCCTACATCGCCTTGGTGCGTCTGCCATGCCACCTAATGTATAGTTGACGCGATACAACGTTTCTTACTCAACCGCTGGATGCCACGACAGACGCTGTTTGAGCCGCACCTCCTTGGTGGACAGACGCTCGGCACGCACCTCCTTAATCTAGCTGAAGTCAGAAGGACAACAGTGCCCAGGTTGCACTACCAGCTAAGTACGCAATCCGTAGCTGGCGGTCTTTGTCATCTCTTGACCCGTGGAAGCATGTGAGGACCATAGCTATGTTGTGGGGACGTACGCTCTATCCCACGTCTACGGTCACGTCACGTCAGAAAAACGGCTATGCTGCCGATGCCGAACAATTGGCGTAACTGTAGCAGAGATGAATATCTACTAACTCTTCTGGAAAAACGCTGTTTTCCGAAAGCCGTGAGTTACTATTTTGAAAACATTTGAGTTAAGGTCTGTATCCGCAATAATCCGGACACCTCAAAACATGAATAAAACATAAATTTCGCATTATATTTCCGTCGTAGTTGTTTATTTCAGATTCATGGGATGTGTTTTAACAATTCGTGAAGACAAAACATAGTTAATCGGTATTTGCATAAAATTTTCGAACTTTGCGCTTAACTCCGTCCATTAGGGTTTGTACAGACTCTTCAGAAATCGTAGAAGCCGTCTTTGTCCAAATTTGCTGGAAGTGTTTGATGTCTTTGATTCCTTGCTTCTTTCCAGAAAGCTTCCGCTTCATCAGAGCCCAATATCTCTCGATTGGTCGTAGCTCTGGGCAATTTGGCGGGTTTGAGGTTTTTGGTACAATTTTTCTTTGTTTTGGTTGGGCCCCCCCCCACCGTTTTTTTGGGTGGGGGGGTTATTCCAAATCGGGCCAAAAAAAGGGTTTTTTTGGGGTTTTTTTGGAGGGGGAGAAACCCCTTCTGCTGACACTTTTTTTTTTTGTTCTTTTTGTTTTTTTTGTTGGTGGTGGAAAAAATTTTTTTTTTTTTCCCACGTGTGGAAAATTTTTTGCACAGATCGCAGCAAGCCGTGCTTGGAAACTGACGTGTTTTGCTTTTGCTGCGTCGTTTTCGCGAAAAAATCAAACAGTAATTCGTAATTTAACTTGAACTAACAGTGAAATCATAAAATCCCCGCGTGCATTGTGTAAGCCGTAGTAAATAAAATCGATTCCCTTTCGAAATGTTTGAGTGTCGGTAGTATTTCCCGGTTTTTTATTGTTTTTGTGCTTCGCCCCCGCACCCGGAAGAAGAGTTACATCAGCTTAGTTTTGGTTATTAGTGGTAATATTGTGACACTCGGGTATAATTTATTAGTTTAGAGTGTTTTTCCGCTTTGTCGCGAGTGAATCGATGATTATTAGCAGTTTTGAAGCTCGAAATAGAGTCGCCTCATTGCGGGGATTTGCATTATTGGCAGTGTGTGGAGTGAAAAAAAAAAGAAGACGAGTGCAATGTAGAGAACAGCCATTTGCTGGTCAGAAACAGCAAACGAAAACAACGCGCATGGACGGGTGAAAAGCTTGCACATAATTTTAGGTGCATTCACCACGGGGTGTACAGAATTTTGTTATGCAGGTTGCATATCTAGCGGGCGGTTTCGCAACGTTAATTTTTGCGCATATTTAATCGCGAGTGCAAAAAATTAATTACGAATCAACGTCGACATTTTTGGAATGAACAAGATAGTGTGATTCAGGAGGCGGACATGCGTGAGATGTATCTGACTATAACTATATAACAATAATCTTATTTTCAAATAATACTAAATACGTGCCTGGTTTGGAAATTCAAAATTTCCAAATCTGGAAGTGTGTTACAGTGCCCTTATCCAAATGATATCGGTAATGTTTACATGCGGGGCTTATTGTATGTGAAAGTAACCTCGGAATGGGCGTGACTCTCCAGACATTCTGAAATGGGTTGCTGGATCTGCAGTAGAGCTATCACTTTCTAGCTCCCGGATTAAAGCTGCTTCCAATGGTCACTTGAATGATTGTTGTAAACAGATTTCTTCCATAATACCATTGCCGGCCGATGGGTGTTAGATTGGACACACACACACACATGTGCAAATTGCTTGCCACAGATTTACTCTTTTTGCCTCTTTTGCAAATTGGTTTATATAGTGGGTTTTTTGGGGTTTTTTTGGGGATTTTTTTTTTTTTTTTTTGTTGGGAGGTTGTATTTTGGGGGATAGTAGAAAAAAAAAAAAAAAAAGAAAGCCGTGGGAAGTCCTCGAGAACATATAGTCCATAACAACGCATGAAAACTTCGTCAAATATTCGCAGTACAAACGTCGAGCCCGTGATTTTGCTGCCAAGTTCTGTTTGTCGTTGCGATTTGGAACTGTTTTTACTCTATACGACTTAAGTCTCAAGACGTTGTTTTGATTTTTGGACAAAACCAGGCGACATTCCTATTTTACGAGCCACCGTTCGAATGGAGAGATTTGGGTTTTTCGTTAATATCCTTTACACCTTTCGGTCCATGACAGGATCAGCGCGTCCAATGTTTTTGTCACTTCTCGGTTTCCTCTCCACCGTCAAACTTTCCGAAAATGATTTGAGCACATCGTGAACAGTGGATTTAGGCAAATCCAATGTTTTTGCAAGGTCCCGTATTGACAAGTCAGGATTTGCCGTACGCCCGTACAAAATTCACTCGCGCACTTGTTTTTCTTTCGTCGCCATCTTGAATACTCTCAGCGATACCACAGTGAAATTTTTCATTCCTACGTGCAATATTTCAAAAGTTACAATGATTTGAAGGTGTCCGGATTAATGGGGATACAGACCTTATGACACTCTTCGCCTTAGACGCCCCATCTAGCAGCGAGGTGATCAAGTGTGCTGTGCGTCCTGCACATAGACATTACCACGGCGGGGTTAAATTCGTGATTTAATGATCTGCCAAATGGAGGCACAGCATGTCGCATTCATAACAAAATTGCTAAAAAAAAAATAAGCAAGTTAGAAAGTTTGTGTCAAAGAGAGAGCTGTAGAACACTTTTTAAGCCATGTTTTTGTTTAATCAATCACTGATGTACACTGAGCTTTCGAATGAAGGAAGTTTTTAGTTACAGCCAATTTAAGACTAACATGTACCAAAACATCAAAAGTTCGATAACTCCGTAAACTTTGAGATTTGACCATATGCGTAGAATAATTTTTTTCTTCAAATATCATCTCCTATCGCCCCTGAAAATATTTGCACTAAGGAACCGAACACCCTGTGTACAGTTTTATCTTTATGAAAATTAATTCCCATCAAAAATATCTTTTGCACAAGAACTGCCCAAGTAACCACAAGCATTATATTATTGCTCTTATTCAACACAAAATCAACATCATTAATGCGGGATCGCATCAATTCAATAGTTGTCAAGTAATGAAGCGTTAGATTAGCTTTTAGAATATAATGATGCATTACCAATGCAATGATGCATTACCAAGGCCATAATGCTACGTTAGCAATGTTTTATGGCATTACAAAAGATATAGCATTAGTTCGATCTTAGTGGGGCCCTTTTCAGCTTTAATCCAACTTCAATGATGCACTAGACGTAATGCATATGCCCTATATATGCAAGCTATTATAGCCTCGTGGTTTCTTGGGTGTATTCTCGTTACTATCCGATTAAACGTCTTTTACTCGCTCCGGCCGAGAATCATAGTGTCGGAATCCTCCCGTTAAAATTGACGTCCGTGGTCTATTTGTTCCAGTTATCAGGCAGAAACAATCCGTTCAATGCTGATAGTCCCGGTCGGAAGTGTTTAAAAACGTTTCTCAAACGACATCCTAATATCTCTCGCCGGATCCGCAGCGCGCTATCAAAGCAAACGACTACTGTAACGGAACCAAAAATTCGAACATGGTTTGCACACATTCTGTCGTATTTTACTTCGAACAAACTTCATCATTTTGCTGCTGATCCAGTCCGGGTGTTTAATATGTACGAATCAGCAATCCGTTCGGTGCCAACCACGGATGATGTTTCCGTGAAGACCGGAGAAAAGGACGTACATACGAGCTGCGCAAATTCGGAAAAAGAATAATGTGGTTAAATGCAGCGGGAAATATTTGGGACCACCTCTTGTACTATTCCCTTACAAACAACGGCTGCCTGCTGAAATGGCTCGGAACGCTCCATTTGGCTGGACAGCAGGGAAAACTAAATCTGGCTGGATGAATCGTGAAACATTTTATTACAATTTGAAGAACGTTTTTCATTCTTGGTTACCTAAGACTAAAGTTCCACTACCGGTATATGTAGATGGTCACACATTGCACGTGTCATATGAAACCACAGAATTTTGTAGAGCACTTAAACTCGTTGGAATTAGCGACTGATAAAATGGAGAACTTTCCACGCAG
This sequence comes from Aedes koreicus, assembly GCA_024533555.2. Classification (NCBI taxonomy): domain Eukaryota; kingdom Metazoa; phylum Arthropoda; class Insecta; order Diptera; family Culicidae; genus Aedes; species Aedes koreicus. The sequence goes on from JAHHFK020002646.1 coordinate 34,021, forward strand.
GAGACGCAATCGCAAAGCACGAATTCACACCGTTGCTGAAAAAGCCGTCGATGATATGGTACATTTGATAAGCACATTGACGAATTCTTTCAGGAAATGTGGTCTAATACCTTGGGCCTCAAATGCCGTAAACTATGCAATGCTTACACAACTTCGAAATCCAGATGATGAACCTACACGCGTTGATGCAGAAGCCTTCGATGATCCTAAGGATATTGTACACGCCAAATTAATGTCAGATCTAAAGGATTATCTAAAAATTAGGCAGCTTAAATTGTTTAGGCAACATCATGCTCCTGTCCTTTCCACAGATGAGCGCACACAAACCACGCCATTCTTAAGTTGTGCAATACTTGGATGTTTAGAAAGCACGGAGGTGGGGGGCGGGGGGGGGGGGGGGGGGAAGAGGGTGTGGGGGGGGATTGTTTGTTGTGTGGTTGGAAGTTTAACCGTTGTGTGTCCAACAAAAAAAAACACCTTTAAGAGGCCGACAGGGAACGTTTTTACCCACGGAACTAAAATGACTATAACTATGGAAATATCCAACCGATTTGGAATATTTTTACAGTTTTTGATTCAGAACTCAACCGCTGTCTATTATGACCGATGGCTATCATCTGGCTATGTTTCCGAAAATACCGGATATCCGGAACCATGTTCCGAAAATAGCATACTTATAAAAGATTCCAATATAAAATCAGCAGTAATGACACTAAAAGTCATTCAAAGAATACACAGGAATATGTGTGATTGCCAAATGATAATCCGGTGACTTGATCCTGGACCAGTCACCCCGGAGCAGATTCCCATGGGGTCACGGATGGCCAGAAAATTATTTGAATTGAGCCCTAACAATATGGGTGTCAAAATTCTTGTAATCATTCCAGAAGAACGTTTGCCATAGTTATGGGACCATCCGGTCACTTGGCTTCGGATTGGCCAGTTCAGAGTAGGTTCCCATGAGGCCACGGATGGCCAGAAAATTATTTGAATTGAACCCTAACAATATGGGTGTCAAAATTCTTGGAATCGTTCCAGAAGAACGTTTGCCATAGTTATGGGACCATCCGGTATGACTTGGTTAACTTCTGATTGGCCAGTTTGAGTAAGGTTCGCCAGTGAGGCACTGGCACTAAGTGTTGTCAGAAATAATTATCCCGGATGGACAATCCAAAAGTGCTGGCCAAATTTTTCACACGGACGGCTATTGATCAAATTCTTGGAACAGAACATGCAGTCACGCCTGAACCTGTAAAGAATTCAGCTGAACGTGATGCAGCCGCAATAGACCTACATAATGGTGCCTGCCACATATTTATTTATTTATTTTTTTATTTATTTTATTCATCTGACAATATTTAATAGTCTTAATGAATCTATATTCTAGGGATGGGAACTCATGGGAACCTACTCTGAACTGGCCAATCCGAAGCCAAGTGACCGGATAGTCCAATAACTATGGCAAACGTTCTTCTGGAACGATTCCAAGAATTTTGACACCCATATTGTTAGGGTTCAATTCAAATAATTTTCTGGCCATCCGTGGCCTCATGGGAACCTACTCTGAACTGGCCAATCCGAAGCCAAGTGACCGGATAGTTCAATAACTACGGCAAACATTCTTCTGGAACGATTCCAAGAATTTTGACACCCATATTGTTAGGGCTCAATTCAAATAATTTTCTGGCCATCCGTGACCCCATGGGAACCTGCTCCGGGGTGACTGGTCCAGGATCAAGTCACTGGATTATCATTTGGCAATCACACACATTCCTGTGTACTCATTCCACAGTTTTTGTATCATTATTGTTGGTTTACTATTGAAACATTTATAAGTATACCATTTACGGAACACGGTTCCGGATATCCGGTTTTTCGGAGACAGATGATGTCCATCGGTCATATTAGACAATTTAGAGAAAGCGGTTGAGTTTTTGAATCCAAAACTGCCAAAATATTCCAAATCGGTTGGGTATTTCCATAGTAATGGTCATTTTAGTTCCGTGGGTAAAAACGTTCCCTGTCGGCCTTTTACGTAATAAAAAAAATCAGAAGCCCCTCCTTCGCATGTGCAACTAATTCTGGCAAACGAGTCAGTGCGAATCCGGCCTTCGTTAAGTGAACATTTTCGCGATCCCATCTGAAAGTTAGCATGGGTAAAATTCAATTGTACACAGCAAAACTCAGCCCTCCGGGACGCTCGGTTGAGTTGACCGCAAAGGCTCTGGGATTGGATCTGGAAGTTCATCCGATCAATTTGATCGCTGGCGATCATTTGAAGCCGGATTTTATCAAGGTTTGAATGATTGAATTTGACCTTGAGAGCGCTGCAAATTAACCTCAGCAATTTTTCTCTCTCAATTGCATGCGACTAGATGAATCCCCAGCATACCATTCCGCTGGTGGTAGATGAAGATGGAACCGTAGTGTACGATAGTCACGCCATCATAATCTACCTGGTGACTAAGTACGGAAAGAATGATGCGCTCTATCCGCAGGATATTGCTACTCGAGCCAAGGTCAATTCGGCACTTCACTTCGATTCGGGTGTACTCTTTGCCAGACTTCGCTTCTACCTGGTAAGTGTGGTTGATAACCTTGCGGGCACCATTCTTGTTATCAGTATCGCATAATGAATTCAAAATAAAACCTACTATTAAAGGAACCAATCTTGTATTATGGAAGCACGGAAACACCTCAGGAGAAGATCGACTACTTGTACAAAGCCTATCAGCTGTTGAACGATACTCTTGTTGACGATTATGTCGTTGGTAACAAGCTTACCCTGGCGGATCTGAGCTGCATCGCCAGCATTGCTTCGATTCATGCAATTTTTCCTATCGATAATGCCAAATACCCGAAGCTGGCTGGATGGGTCGAGCGTTTGGAGAAACTACCCTACTACAAAGCCACCAATCAGGAAGGTGCCGAGGAACTGGCCGCCATGTATCAGGACAGGCTTGCTCTTAATCGTGCTGCAAAAAAGTAAATAAGTAACTGAGTTGAATAAAAACGTTACATTTTTATCACAATAAAGTAAACGACTGCAATAATGTCAACAGTTCGGAGTGACGATTTATTCCAATAAATGAATACAGAGCCGTTGGGTTCTGCCGGGTTTGTTGGTGTTGGTATCATCACGCCATGCTACTCCAATTCATGTTTCGTATGCGGTGTTTGTTTTCCACACCCACTTCTAGCAAATTGAATCTAGCATCTTAGAATTGTTATTGCTCTCTAGAGCAATCCGAATGAGCGAAGTGGACGATGTAAATGTGAATGAATGCCCACAATGAATGGTGAATGAAACACCGAAATTCCCGTCTCGATTGTGGGAGATCAGTCTCTGTCGATCTCTGGTGCCGTTCGTTCAACTCGTGGTTCGCGCGCACGGGAATTAACTTGCTTTACGCAGCTGAGTGAGAATTTGAATTTTAAGCCGGTCAGCAGATATTTAAATGCGGGGATATTTGGCAAGGCGTTTTTTTGCTAGCGGTAAGTGTTATTGATGGGAAAGTGGTGGGACTTGTGAGGGCGGTTGTATCGAAGGAATCAATGTTTGCTGGCAGTTTTAAATCGCTATGAGAACTAGCTTACCGCCACTGTATGCGACAAAGTGGAAGGAAGACATATGGTAAATATAAATATTCTAAATTGTGGTAACATTTATACACTAAGAAGAAAAAAAACTTTTGTAAATTTAGATGATCTGAGAATGACATATACGAGCGTCAATTATTAAGGTATAACAGAGGCGAAATTGATTTGAATTGAAAGCACTTTTTGCGAGCTTTTCAATCTTGGAATATATAATTCTACATTACTCTCTGTTAGCGTCTTGTCCTTCATGTGAAAGGTAGATTCCATCATCCATCATTTTGTTACCATCGTAAATAGCCTTGATCACATCGCCCAGTTGATCAACCGCTCTCTGGTTGATTTCCCCATACCCATGAATCTGCTTCATCCTTTCGTACCAAGCGTAAACCTTGGGATATTTGCTACGATCTGCCTGCAGCTGAGATTCGAGCATGACATCCAGGAAGGAGAACGAAGTCACACAACTGATATCAGCCAGAGTCACGGAGTCTCCCACCAGATATCGACCGACCAGCAGAGCTTCCAGCAGTTCAAGGGCTTCCAGCACGTAATCGATGCGATCCCGGGGAACTTCCGACTGTTCCTTGGCTTTTCGAATAGCGTCCCCAACGAAACGCATTCTAGCAAACAGTACTCCCGATTCAAAGTGCAATATGGCATTGATCCGAGCTTGCATCTTGATGTCACCGCTAGGGTAGAGTGCACTGTTGGGTGCATATTTCGAAATCAAGTAGATGCAAACAGCGTGGCTGTCGTACAGGACGAATCCATCATCGTCTATCACCGGAATGGTATGCTGGGGGTTCATCTGAGTGAATTAAAAAGAATTTGTTTGTAAGCTATAATTGGAAGCTTATCACATCGTATCATATTGCGAACCTTAACAAACTCCTGCGTTAGGTGTTCATTTCCTAAAACACTGACAGAACTGTTGTGAAATAAGAAGGTTAAAATAAGAAGCGATTGATACACAAACCTCAATAATATGAAACTCACTGAAATTCGAGCTCAAGGCCAAGCGCTTTTGCGGTTAGCTGAACCGTACGACCAGGTGGGCTGAGCTGGTGGCTGTAGAGTTTGATTTTGCCCATCGTCGTAATCACGCGAAACCGAGCTGCACTTCAGGTATTTGGACGTTGCTAGCTGGAAGCACAATGGAAAATTGAAACCTGTTCTCGGGATGCATGCATCAATTATACGGAACGGCACGATACTACAGTGAACATTATCATACATGACTAGCAGTAATGACACTTGTATATAATGCGTTGAATTGTGATCTATGCTGCGTCACGATTAGATTATATAAATCAACGAAGCTTTCCTACCGGCTTTCTACAGGTTGTTTTCAATGGTTTACCATCAACATTTTTTTCATTCCAGTTATGCCCAAACCAGAACTCTATTATGACCCCAGGAGTCCACCGGTTCGAAGTGTCCTACTCACCCTGGCAGCCTTGCAAATCAACGATCAAGTGAACCTTAAACTGGTTCGTCTGTTCCAGCGAGAACATTTGACCGAAACGTTTATAAAAGTGAATATTACAACAAAGTTCTTCCCCACGACTAAAATTACTTGAAATCTATTTATTTTAGCTCAACCCCCTTCATACGGTTCCGGTATTGAAACACGATGATCTCGTTTTAACGGACAGTCACGCCATCCTGCTGTACCTGTGCGACATCTTCGGACAGAAGAGTGAATTTTCGCTAAACGATCCAAAGAAACGGGCCCTAGTCAACAACCGATTGTGCTTCAACAATTCAACGCTGTTCCAAAGAGAGTCATCACTTATGGTAGATTATAAGTAATTTGCAATCAAATTCAGCGATATCGATTGTTCTGTAATTTTAGATTAAGCTATTCCATGGGCAGGTAGCGGAAGTAACAAAGGATCATCTTAAACCTCTAGAAGAAGCAGTCGACTATTTAGAAACGTATTTGAAGAGTTCGAAATACATCGCATGTGATGAGGTATACAATGAATGAAAATTCAGGATCGAACTTTGGATAATTTTATAACATTGCAGTTAACTGTGGCAGATTTTTCCATCGTTGCAGTTCTTAGTACAATGGAAATGATTTGTCCAATACCAGCAAGTCGATGGCCAAACGTTGTCGCTTGGTACGAATCGATCAAACAACTACCCTACTATAACGATGCTAATCAGATAGGGCTCGATATGCTGAAGGCAAAGTTAACCGTGCCGTTGAATAGATAAATGCTAATAGTTAAAAAAAAAAGTTTGCTGTAAATTGCTGTTGCCTTGCTTGCTTCCGAAAACACCTATTACAAATTCTGAAATGGAAACGCTAGATTTTACTCGTTGCAGATAAAAACTGATTTGTCTCTTGATCTATAAAGACTGATCATTTAAGAAAGTGGACACCTGTTTCTCAAAGGAAAATATTTATTTTCGAACAAATTCATAAGTCTGCTCTATAGAAATGAAAATCAACGTACAACGTACCGACTTTTCTCTTGATACCTCCTATTAGATTCTGCAAAACTTTCTCCGTAACTTTTCGTTGTGCTGCAGACCAAATTTTCTTGAAACAGTCATCAGAGCTTGCTACCCTTCCCTCTTTCTTAAGATGCCGCTTAAGCTGCCCAGTATCTTTCCATAGGACGCAGTTCAGGGCAGTTTGGGGGGATTTTGGCATTTTTCGACAAAGTCGACTTTTTCCTTCTTGATCATCTCCAACGTAGCAAAAGCATAGTGAGCAGATGCTAGATCCGGCCAAAACAATGAAGGATCCGTATGCTTTCGGTAGATGGGTAGAAGCCGTTTTTTGATGATTCTTTTCAGCAATTTTCACCGTTGATTGTGCCCGCTGTGAAATTTGTAGAGTTCTTCAAGCCACAGGAACAAATGGCTTGCCACACCAAAACCTTTTTCCCAAATTTTTCTGTTCGGATGTATCACACATCATCAGGCACATCTGTCTTCTGCTCAGCATTGAAAAATTGCGGCCCCGGAAGTGTACTGGTATCCAATTTGACGAACGTCTCATCGTCCATAAAAATGCACCGGTTCAGCTTTTGGAGGAGAACGTCATACAAGTTCCATGACCTTTGCTATTTCAAAAGGCGTACCGCTGCCAGCTCCTTTTTCTGGTCCGATGCCCCAATTTTGCGTCCAGATTTCGGTAAATCTTCAATAGAACACTTTTTTCCAAACTTCTTAACAATCTTAAACACTGCAGGTTTAGTGCACGTTAAGCTTTTTTCAAATTCTCAAAACGACAGCATCTCTTTTCAGCGATGAGCTTAGCACAGCAGAATGCTACCTGTTCCAGATTGCCCAACGGAGCTCTTATGGAGAGGAAATCGCAATCCTGACCACCAATCATCAAGGACCGACAGGATCCTCAAAAATAGCGCCTTGTTCCGTCTTTGCCCGTTTATGGATGAGAAGGAAGTCCTGAGAATCCGTGGGCGAACCAACGCATGCCAGTTAATCGAAAGCAGCACCGCTAATCCCGTTATTCTCCATAAGCAGCACAGCATCACCAAGCTAATCGTATTGGGCGTCCATGAGAAGTTTCTGCATCAGAACCACGAGACCATCATCAATGAAGTGAAACAGCGGTACCATATTTCCCGAATCAATGCTGTCTATAAATCGATCCGGAATAGCTGCCAGACCTGCAAAAACGAACGAGCTCGCCCGCAACCGCCACTGATGAGTGACCTACCGCCGTCACGCCTCGCAGCCTACAGCCGACCCTTTAGCCACATGGGGCTGAATTACTTCGGCCCAATGACAGTATCTATTGGGCGCCGAGTGGAGAAATGTTGGGGGGTCATAGCCAGTTGTCTGACTGTACGTGCCATACATTTAGGAGTTGCACACTCACTCACTACAGACTCGTGTATCAATCTACGCAACGTAATGGGCAGGCGGGGGGTGCCTGTAGCCATATACAGCGACCGTGGAACGAACTTCGTGGGAGCCAACAAAGAGCTGCAGACCGCACTGGAAGAGTTGGACCACGATAAAGTCGCTGCGTAATTCACCTCCACGAACACGACGTGGAACTTCATCCCACCCATGTCTCCCCATATGGGCGGAGCTTGGGAGAGGATGGTTCGTACGGTCAAGCAGAACTTGCAGAAGTTACTACCTACCGAGTCGTAGGCCTTCGGACGAAACCCTACGGAGCATCCTTATAGAAGTAGAATTCATCGTAAACTCAAGACCGTTGACCTAAATCCCTCTAGACGACGATCAGTCTCCCGTACAGACCCCGATCCACTTCCTCATCGGGTCATCAAGTGGTATGCTTCCGTGGACCTGCTTAGACGACAGACCAGCTCGGCTGAAGGAGAACTGGAGACTATCGCAGGGTGTTGCAAATCAGTTCTGGATGAGGTGGCTGCGCGACTACCTTCCGTCTCTGACTCGCCGAGCGAAATGGTTCACCGGAGTAAAGCCGATTGAAGTAGACGACATCGTGATAATCATCGATACTAGGTTCCCTCGCAACAGCTGGCCCAAGGGCCGAGTGATTGCTACCAAAGTGGCACCAGATGGTCGACGTTGGCGTAGGCGGGAATGCAGCTCAGGAGCAGCTTCGATGCATTGAAGGGGGTGGGAGTGTTGGTAGCGCAGCGTTGACCACCGAGCCTACACCCCTGCCGGAGTCAAAAACGAACGCCAACCCGAGCGTCAACCACACCCACTGACTGATGGAAGGATCGGTTGCAGAAATGTCAACGCAAAGTCAAAGCAACTCTGCATTAGAAGTAAAATTAAATAAAACATTAAAACATTAAAATTAAAACAATAATTAATCAGCTGAAGTGAAAACCGTTTTCCTACTTAAAACTAAAATTTACAATTTGTTTAGCACCATTTTACTTCTTTTTTCTTTTCTCTATATCTATTGGTAAGAACTATTTGATTATAACAAATACGAAGGACTTCAACTTAAAACTATCTACAATATGACATACGGCTAAGTAGAGAAGATAGAGAACGAAGTGTACAAAGAACTAAAGTATTGATCAAACTTAATAGGAAAGGTAAAACCTACAAATCTAATTATCTTAACATAAACCTTAACTGCTGAAATCCGCCAGTTTTGTGATTGTTTTGCGCCATAGCAAAGAGCTACTACAGTGAGTAATATTTTTGTCCTAAGGGAACTGTAACCTAAAACTATTTCTACAGGTATTTGTAACTCTTAAAAATAAGTAGGCATACGTGACTATGCCTACTTTCAAAAGTACCATGAAATTTCAGTCAAATTTACTACCTTTATGGTACAACCTTCAACATTTGTGGTATATTTGACAGGCTTCATATTGATATCAACCGCATCATGGTTGATTTAATCGCAGACATGGTAAAATCAAACGCATTTATAGTCAGGTGAAAATTGTTGGTTTAATTTAACCCTTAGTTTCTACTGTGGATTTTTTTTTGCGTGTAGAGAGGGAAGTACACGTTAAAATTCGCCAACCCGATGAATGTTTTGTTAAAATTTAAATCCTTTGAATTTGATTCAACAATTCTAACAACTTGTATAATCGTCAAAAGGTCGAAAGTAATTGTAAACAATTTTGACTATTTTGTCTAGAATTTTTATTTTCTTTCGAAACATGCTTTCTATTTACTTTAAATAATTTTTATGTTTCAAGTTGAACATCGATATTTTTGAATTAAATGGACGAAATTTGCATCCGTTACGTTCGTCAAACTCTTAGCACTTTCATGCAAATTAGGGCCACCAACACAGGGAATAGTTGCTGCTACGCTTGCAACTAAATGAAGGAAAATTTAATATAACTGGCACGTTTATGGTTTTTTTTTTCGAAATGAGTTTTTTCTTTCTTGAATAAGCAAGGGTTCAAACTTCTAACAAAACATGCTTCTTACCCGAGAAATACACGTTTTGTGTTTAAGTAACCTGGATAATTCTCATTTTTGGTAGAAATTTGTGTTTCATTTGTATGGGAGCCCTCCCTTCCAGAGGGGGGTGGTTTTTCAAACCACCATACAATCATTGCCTTCACCCCCCACATGCCAAATTTGGTTCCATTTGCTTGATTAGTTCTCGGACCATCACATTGGGCTCATCGATTATAATAAAAATTTGAGTTTCATTTGTTTGAAGCCCCTCCCCCCTTTCTTCAAGGGGAGGGGTCTTGAACTACCATAGACACATTCTTGCCTTCAAAACTCCCCACATGCCAAATTTGAGTCAATTTGCTTGATTAGTTCTCAGGTTATGATGAAATTTGTGTCTCATTTGTATGAGAGCGCCCCTTCCTGAGATGGAAGGGGTCTCAAACAATCATAAGAACCTTTCCCAGCCCCAAAAACCCCTTCATATAAATTTTCACGTTGGTCGGTTCAGAACTTTCCGAGTCTATAAGGGTCTCACAGACAGACAGACAGAAATTCATTTTAATGTATATAGAAATCTAGCTTCCAAAAACCCCCATATGCTAAAAGTGGTTTCATTTACTTGCTTAGTTCTCGAGTTATGCAGAAATTTGCTTTTTATTTGTATGGGAGCCACCCCCCCCCCCCCCCCCCCTTCAAAATGGGGTGGAGTATTGAACTGCCATAGAAACATTTCTTGCCTCCAAAAACCTCAACATGCCAAATGCCAAATTTGGTTTCATTTGCTTCATTGGCTCTCGAATTATACTAAAAATTATGTTTCATTTTTATGGGAGTCTCCCCTTCCAGAAGGCGGTGGGGTCTCAAACCACATTAGAAACATTTATTTCTCTCAAAAACCTCCACATGCCAAATTTGGTTCCATTTGCTTTAATTTTTATCGAGTTATGCAGAAATTCATGTTTCATTTGTACACTGATAGGCAAAATAAAGTGCCCACCTCATCGTTTTTTCAATTTCTCTCATTTACTTGGTTCAAATTAAAGTAAACACACTGTATTTTTTTGTATTATCTTATTTTTTATATTCTTTTTAAGTTTCACTTATGGAATACTGAAAAACAGGAGTTTTACTTAAAGAAAAAAAAATCAATTTGTGTTGAAAAAAAAAAGTGCCCACTTCATTTAGGCTACAGAAAACATAAATTAAAGTAAAATAAAAGCATTTCAATAATTGATGTGTCCTCTTTGGCCTTCAGGACCTCCTGCAGGCGCTTCGACATGCTCTCGACCAGGTTCTTTAGGTCAACCCTGGCATCGAGAATCGTCCACAAATTCTCGATGGGATTGAGGTCCGGGCTTTGTGGAGGCCATTCCAGCGGTTTGATCCGACAAGACCGGAAGAAAGACTTGGTCTTCTTGGCAGTATGCTTCGGGTCGTTGTCCTGCTGGAATACGAACTTCTCTTCCAGGCCCGTCGGGATCAGCGAAACCTCCAGATTTTCTCGCAGGATGTTGATGTAAGAATCTGCCGTCATTATCCCGTCGATTTTCACAATGCTTCCCACTCCACCCCACGAAAAACACCCCCAGACCATCACATTTCCTCCTCCATGCTTCATCGTGCCTTGGATGTGGCGCTCCTGAAGCTCCTCTCCCGATCTGCACCAAACACGAACCCGCCGCTTTCGGTTAAACAGCTCGAATTTTGATTCGTCCGTCCAGAGAACCGTTTTCCAGAACTCTAGGGGCTTATCAGCATGCTCCTTAGCAAACTTAAGCCGTTTGGCTTTGTTTGCCTTGCTGATAAATGGGTGCTTCCGAGCAAGTTTGCTATTCAACCCCTGTGCTACGAGACGGCGACGAACAGTTCGACCGGAAACTGATAACTGAAGGGTTTCCTGGATCTCGCGGACAGTTACCTTCGGGTTCTTCTTGACTTCGCGCATGATCTTGGTGTCCGTTCTCGCATCCATTTTCCGCTTCCTGCTTCTGCCAGGGCGATCCACCACTGATCCAAACCTTTTTAGCTTCAGAAGAATTTTGCCAACCGCTGCCTTACTGATACTGTACTTCTTAGCGACAGCCCGGTGCGATTCACCGTTTTGCACATCACGAACGACTAATTTTCGGATACACAAGGGAATTGGTTTCGAAACGCTGTGTTCTCTTTTTTTTTTATTATAAGCGTAGTATAAAATGCGGGGGGGTGGGGCGGTTTCTTAAAAAAATTAAAAAAAAAAAAAAAAAGCAAGGGGGGGGGGTTTTAAAGTAAATTTTATAAATATTTTTTGTTTGTGGTGTGTGTTTTTTTTTTTTTTTTTTTTTTTTTTTTTTATTTTTTTTTTTTTTTTTTTTTTATTTTTTTTTTTTTTTTTTTTTTATTTAATAAATAAAAAATAAAAAAAAAAAAAAAAAAAAAAAATATAATATATATTTTTTTTTTTTTTTTTTTTTTTTTTTTTTTTTAACTTTTTATTTATTCCAAATTTTACATTATTTTACATTCATATATTAACCTAGGTGATCCTGCTAAGTAATTAACATTTCAACCTTATATGCTATCATTTATACCTAATTGTGTTAATATTATTTTTACTTTGTCTATTCAGTATTTTTAACAGGGTTCCTTTTGCCTGCGTGTAAGAATAATTATTGATTTCTTAAAACAAGTTCTTATCTATAGAGAGAATTGATCATTGCAATTGAAGACTGCAATGATTTTTGTCTAAAATTATGAATTATTTTGTTGGACATTTCTTCTAGAGTCTCAACGTTTGAAATTCTATGTAATTCAATAGTACTGAACCAGGGAGGCAGCTTCAAAATCATTTTCAGAACTTTGTTCTGAATCCTTTGAAGTGTTTTTTTCCTAGTAGCACAACAACTAGACCATATTGGCACAGCATAAAGCATGGCCGGTCTAAAGATTTGTTTAAATATTAGAAGTTTGTTCTTCAAACAAAGTTTGGATTTTCTGTGTATAAGAGGATATAAACATTTTATATATTTATTACATTTGGCTTGAATGCCCTCAATGTGATCTTTAAAAGTTAATTTTTGATCAAGTATCAGTCCAAGATATTTTACTTGATTTGACCAAGAAATTGGAACTCCGTTCATAGTGACCATATGACTATTACTTGGTTTCAAAAATGCAGCTCTAGGCTTGTGTGGGAATATTATAAGTTGAGTTTTGGAAGCATTAGGAGAAATCTTCCATTTTTGAAAATAATCTGTAAAAATGTCCAAGCTTTTTTGTAGCCTCCTGGATATAACACGAAGACTTTTTCCTTTAGCGGAAATGCCTGTGTCATCAGCAAAGCAAGATTTTTGACAGCCCTGAGGTAAATCAGGGAGATCTGAAGTGAAAATGTTATAAAGTATTGGCCCAAGAATGCTACCTTGAGGAACACCAGCTCTGACAGGCAATTGATCAGATTTAGAATTCTGATAATTTACTTGCAAAGTTCTATCAGTTAAGTAGTTTTGAATTAATTTCATGATATAAAGCGGAAAATTGAACTTTTTCAGTTTCGCAATCAAACCTTCATGCCAAACACTGTCGAATGCTTTTTCTATGTCTAGAAGAGCAACTCCAGTGGAGCAGCCTTCAGCTTTGTTTGAACGAATTAAATTTGTAACTCTCAAAAGTTGATGCGTAGTTGAATGCCCATGGCGGAATCCAAACTGTTCATCAGCAAAAATTGAGTTTGTATTGATGTGAAGCATCATTCTATTCAAAATTATTTTTTCAAAAAGCTTACTTATTGAAGAAAGCAAACTGATTGGTCGGTAGCTAGAAGCTTCAGCCGGATTTTTGTCTGGCTTCAAGATAGGTACGACTTTTGCATTTTTCCATTTATCTGGAAAGTATGCCAGATGAAAACATCTGTTAAATAGTTTCACCAAGAAAGACAAAGTACTCTCGGGGAGTTTTTTGATTAGGATATAGAAAATTCCATCATCACCTGGTGCTTTCATATTTTGAAATTTTTTAGTTATAGTTTTTACTTCATCCAAATCAGTTCCCCAAGAATCATCAAAAATATTTTCTTGTGAGAAAATATTCAGATACTCCCTGGAAACTTGATCCTCAATAGGACTTGTAAGACCCAAACTGAAATTATGGGAGCTCTCAAACTGCTTAACAAGTTTTTGAGCTTTTTCCGCATTTGTGAGCAAAATTTTATCACCTTCCTTATGCGCTGGTATAGGCTTTTGAGGTTTTTTCAATATTTTAGAGAGTTTTCAGAAAGGTTTGGAACTCGGATCTAATTTTGACAAATTATTTTCAAAATGTTTGTTCCTCAGGGCAGAGAAGCATTTTTTAATTTGTTTTTGTAAATCTCGCCATATGACTTTCATAGCGGGATCACGTGTTCTTTGATATTGACGCCTACGTACATTTTTCAGACGAATCAAGAGCTGAAGATCGTCATCAATTATAACTGGGTCGAATTTAACCTCGCATTTTGGCACTGAAGCAGCTCTTGCTCTATTTATTGAGAAAGCCAGAGATTCAAGAGCATTATTAATTTCATCTTTTGTTTGCAATGGAACATTAGGATCAAAGTTGTATTCCATAAATGTTCGATATTGATCCCAATTAGCTCTATGGTAGTTGAAAGTAGAACTGATGGAATTAGAAATGGTTTCTTGAGATATTTCAAATGTAACTGGAAGGTGATCAGAACCAAAGTCAGCATGGGTAATCAATTGACTACAAAGTTGACATGAATCAGTTAGGACCAAATCAATAGTTGAGGGATTTCTGGCTGAAGAAAAGCAAGTTGGACTGTTTGGGTATTGAATAGTGTAGTAGCCTGCAGAACAATGATCAAAAAGTATATTACCATTGGCATTGCTTTGCGAATTATTCCATGAGCGGTGTTTTGCATTGAAATCACCAATAACAAAGAATTTAGACCTATGACGGGTAAGTTTCTGGAGGTCACCCTTGAGCCAGTTCTTTTGCTGACCAGTGCATTGGAAAGGCAAATAGGCAGCTATAAAAGTAAATTGGCCAAATTTTGTTTCTACTGAAACCCCCAAAGTTTCAAAAACTTTGGTTTCAAATGAAGAAAGAATGTGATGTTTGATACGCCTATGGACAATGATGGCAACGCCACCACCAGCTCCATTAATGCGATCATTTCGGTAGACAAAATAATTTGGATCTCTTTTGACCTTATGGGCAGGTTTGAGATAAGTCTCAGTTATAACAGCAATATGCACGTTATGAACTCTTAAAAATTAAATAGCTCATCCTCGTTATCTCTGATGGATCGAGCATTCCAATTCAAAATATTTAATGACTTAAAATCCATTACTGAACTTCAATGTCATGACAATATTATTGGCAAATTTAATACCAGTTTGGATAGCTTCAAACATGGAATTAGTTTTTAGCATATCGGTTATCATATCGATTAACGATTGCTGTAAAAATTCTAATTTAGGAGCGGATATGTTACCTAAATCAAATTCATCAGAAGTCCCGTGGGAATTTTGGTTTTGGTTTCTACCCGCTGCAACGGCAGCGTAGGTAGGTCCATTTACATGTTGAACATTGTTAACAACACGATTGGGTAAGAATGTAGGGTTTGAAGATTGAACCCTGTTGGTACCTGCAGGTATCGAAATAGTATTTACTCCTCGTTGAGCGTTTGAAGTTACAGTTGCGGATGGAAAAACCTGTCCGCTGTTTCTACCGACGGTTTGGTAGGAATTTGTTCTTTGCTGATCGTTGTTAACAGCTGCAGAATGGGTAGTAGCTGGTCGGGAACGTTTTTCGTTTCCTACCTGGCGCTTAGTGCGCGACTGCAAAATTGCTTTGCGAGTCTTGCACTCCCAAAAATTTGATTTATGGTTTTCACCACAATTTGAACATTTGAATTTTTGAGGATCTTCCTTCACAGGACAGTCGTCCTTAGTGTGTGAGGAATCACCACAATTCATGCATTTACCAACCATATGGCAATGCTTTGTTCCGTGACCCCATCCCTGGCACTTACGGCATTGGGTGAGGCTTTGGAAATAAAAAAAAAAAAAAAAAAATACAGTGTGTTTACTTTAATTTGAACCAAGTAAATGAGAGAAATTGAAAAAAACGAAGAGGTGGGCACTTTATTTTGCCTATCAGTGTATGAGAGTCCCCTCTCTCAGTGAGCGGAGGAGTCTCAAACCACAATAGAATCCTTTTTTTACCTTCAAAAACCCCCACCTGCCAAATGTGGTTCCATTTACTTGATTAGTTCTCGAGTTATGCAGAAATTTGTGTTGGATTTGTTTGGAAACTCCCCTCCCCCCCCCCTCCCCCTTCCAGATGGTGGAGGAGTCTCAAACTTCCATAGAAACATTTCTCTCCTCCAAAAAACCTCCACATGCCAAATTTGGTTCCATATGCTTGATTAGTTTTCGAGTTATGCACAAATTTGTGTTTCATTAGTATGAGAGTACCCCCCTTACAGAGGGCGGAGGGGTCTTGAGTTACCTTACAAAAATTTCTTGCCTTCAAAAACCTCTACTTGCCAAATTTGGTTCCATTTACTTGATTAGTTCTCGAGTTATGCAGAAACTTGTGTTTCATTTGTATCCCCCCCCCCCCCTCTACCAGAGAGAGAGGAGAGGTCTCGAACTACCATAGAAACATTTCTTGCCTCCAAAAACTTCCGCATGCTAAATTTGTATTCCTTTGCTTCATCAGTTCTCGAGTTATGCAGAAATATGTGTTTCATTTGTATGGGAGCCCCCCCTTTCAGAGGAGGGAGGGGTCTCTTACTATCTTAAGAACCTTCCCCGGCCCCAAAAATCCCTGCCTACAAATTTTCACGCCGATCGGTTCGGTAGTCACCGAGCCTATTAGGGTCAGACAGACAGACAGACAGACAGACAGACAGACAGACAGGCAGACAGACAGACAGACAGGCAGAAATCCATTTTTATATATATAGATCATGTTGACTGAACAAATTACTATGGTAGAATTTATCATCTACGTTAGATAGATTTGACTCCACTGTAGAATTTGATGGCCCCAAATATAATTATCTCAGACAAATAAACTTAAGAATTTCATAAGGTTCAACATATCAACGATGATTTGGAATTTCATAAGGCTGACTTATGAATGGATTTTGTTTCACACGACGTTGTGGTTGCTCCATGTTGCTCCTTAATTTTTTTTTTTTTCAACATCATTATATTTCATAAGGCAAATTTATGAATTTCATACTGATTTCTTATAGCAAATAATCATAATGCAATCTTATGAATATCGAAAGTTTAGTTCGCTGAGTGAAGGTTATCTCTTAATCAGTGTAAAATTATAGTTGTTCTGACTTGACAAATCCTTGTCTTTATTATTTATTTTTCTGCGTTGACCGCGCTGAAGACACCAAAATGATTTCACGCAATGGCGCTTTTCAACTAGCACGCATTATTTTCATGAAGTACGCAAGAACTGGTAGAAGCAAAATGAGAAACAGTCATCATTGACTTGAATTCGATGGATGTTAACTAATTGCCAACGTGATACACGCAACTATTCTTCTCACTTTTGAGTAGTCATACTTTTGACCGATTTGAGTTAATCGTACTCATTTTAGTGTTGCTCGAAAATAGCGTGTTTGCCATGCTCTTTTCGCTCTTATTGCATGCACGTTTAGAAACTATTTTGACGTTCGGCCGATGAGGCCAACCTGATATTATCCCTTCAGAAAACGTCCACTAGCTACGTCACACCGATTATGCTCATTTTCAACCACCTTTTGTCATGACATTGTATTCTGTATTTTTTTATATTGATCCTCATTGTTCTCTTCAAAAAAGTATCACGTAGTATATGGACCCTCCATCAGACGCCACCAGCGCCTCTTGGCTCATTCGACGGCAAAAGCTTGCGTCACTCGAAGAGAATCGACAGAAACCGAATGCAAACCGAGCCGATGAGCCAGAGCAAAATCCGATATTTTCAGAGTAGTCCAAAATGCCTGATATTTTAAAGGTAAAGTAAAATCGCTGTTTTGTCGTGAAATTGCGTGAAAATTAAGCCGAAAGTGCTAACAAAATGTGCAACCAGTGCCGCCGATCGTGAACGCCTTGAACATTGCGGCAAACTTGAGTTATTGTGCGATTTTTGGACGATTTTCAGTTTCTTATCACCCTTGATAGACTCCGCAGAGGCAGGAAAAAGGAAAAAAAAAATCTCCGTTTGACGTTTCTTGCGCGTAGTCCCCCCTTCCCGTGGATTGTAGCCTCGTCTCCGTCTCGGTGGTCGTCGTGTGCTTAATCGAAATTGGAGGCGCCCGTGGTTTTTTTTTTTACGATAAATTCTTTCGAGTTTTTCGCAACTCCGATACTTTGAAGTGAAGAAGTAGGGGCAGGTTTCTGTGCTTTTGTGTGTGAATTTTCCGTGGTTTGGCTAAAGAAAACAGTTTTGTGTTCTGCATTTTCAGTTAATGTGATTGTTTTTTGTGAGCTTTTGTGTCAAGTTGTTTTTAACAAAATCTGCTGTTATACATTCCTACCATCATCGACAACCCCCAGAAGGCTCTAAACGAGTAGTGTGAAAACCATGACTGATTGTTTTGATCGGGCCAATTCTTTACAGATCGCTGGTGATCACATCTTGATATACGAAGCGTATTACAAACAGGTAGGTGGTAGCATAAGTAGTATTCTTGGGTGTGCGAGTCGATATTAGATTATCCTAAATTATCAAAAAAAAAAAAGAATGCATAACGTAAGATCTCGTGAAGATACCTATGTAGACATACTTCGCGAGCGAGAGAGAGCAAACAGTGAGAGTGAAATCCAGTTCTATACCCAATGCGATTCTGTAGTAGGTGTTGTTTTGTACAACCAACCCCATCCCCCATCCCTCACATGGATCCTGAATGTTGCTACTGCTGCTCAATGCCATTGGGATTTCTCTCTGCCACCATCGTATCGGTGGTTTGTTTGCATTTTGAGTCAATGGTACTTGCTTTCCTTCGACCCAGAGTTGCCATATTATAATTGGAATTTTTTTTTTGTCAACTGGATGTCGGTTCGTTGATACCCAATCTGATATAATTTAAGGAGATTATCGTGACTTATGAGGTTATTTGAATGCAACGCAATTTTAGGTTGATTATATTTTTCATACAGGTTTAAAATCTTACACTAGAGGCTTTCGGTTATTTTGAAATTTCCTCGTTTCCTTGCGCTGATAAAAGGTGTAGATTGACAGGATATCGTTCTCAATAAAAATTGAAAAATTACAATAATGTTAACCTTTTTGTTACAAGGTGTTAAAATCCATAGTGCTGCTTTTATGCGAACAAAACTGGCGAGATTGAGCATTGAAAAAATAAGGTAAATTTTAAGAAACGCTCTGTCCCTATTTAAAAACTACAGGAAGGATACTGTTGAGGGCACACAAAAAAGTTTGGTAGTAGTTTTTTTTTTTATTGAGAAACACTTTCAATTGCTTTCTACAGACTATTTTAATACTGGAACTCGATGGACATGATGTAGTGGTAGTTAAAACAGCATGATGATGAAGTGAAGAAGACTACTGCCCAGGTAACCAAGCAAAGACAAGGAGTCATCAAGAAATTAAGCGGGATAAAGTCAATATAAATGCCGGGCCAGAGGGTACTCAAAGGATGATAATGATTCATACAAAATGATTAAGGACAAGATAAATAGATGAAATTCAAAAACAAAGAAGCATCAAGAGCAATATAATGTAGCACAAAATGAGATAAGGATGATACAGAGGCAATGCATGGAGTAAGCAGTTCCAAGCAAGGAGACAAGAAATTAAGGGAAAAAAAGCGGCCAGGAGGGGTAGGGGAGTTTTAAAAGTAGGAATTAAAAGTGGAATAAGGAGATGGTGAGAGAGGGTGAGGGGGTACAGTATGCAAAAAAATTTTATCCACCCTCAGTGAAAAATTAGATTTCTTCCAAAAAATCCACCAGAAAATTGAAACACGTTTAATTGTTGTTCAGTTAATTATTATTTATGCAAAAACTAAGCAAATTCATGCGAGTTCAAAACAAAAAACAAATTCTCTTGCATTTGAAACATGATGATAGAAAAAAAAGTTAAAAAATAACGCAAAAAAAGAATATCCACCGCTCTGGCTCACATAGTTTAAGTACTTCGTATGACAACCTTTGGCTTCAATAACTGCTCGACATTGTCGTGGCATTGACTCAACAAGCCTAACAGTTGTTTCCGGGGTGATTTTGTCCCATTCAGTTGAGATTACCTGCCGCAATTGCTGGATGCTTGTTGGTTTTGGCTCCTGGACCTTAATTTTCAAAATTGACCAGAGATGCTCGATCGGATTAAGGTTTGGAGACTGTGCTGACAACTACATAACCTTGATACGCTTTTCCTTGTACCACTGCAAAATCAGCATTGAGATGTGCTTCGGATCTCCGGCTCTTGCATCTCCTGGTTAACGTATATCTGCGCCCCAACTTTAGCTTTTGTGCAGAGGCTGGTAGTTTTCGCTACAAAATCTCCAATACCCCGGGGCGTCTCTCGTGCCCTCTCCCCCACCGGATAGCAATGCAATTTGGTAACCACCCCACTGCTTTTTCAAACTTTCACCGGTTCGCCGCCATTTTTCTTGTGATACCATCAGATTAAAATTGCATAACTTTCGTCTCGTCTGACCAAATCACTTATTCCAGCCATCACTGTTCCAGAAATGTGGTCCTGGGTCCACTTCAACATTTGTTTGATATTTTTTGGACAACCATTGTGATGTCAGTGAATGGAAAACTCACTTTCAATCTGTTTCGCAATGTTAGTAGTGATATGTCAGCTCCGCCTTCTTCACGATAGTTCTGTCAATTCAGCCAGTTGTCTTTGAAGGACGCCCCGGTCGCTTAGCTGGTGAGATAGAACCACGCTTTTTGTACATCTGCACAATCCTAGCGACCGTATCTTTGTGAAGCTGAACAATGTCGGCAATATCGCGGTAGTTTTTGCCAGTTTTGTGATGTTCAAAATTCAAATTTCGGATGCTGATCGAAATTTTCTGCTTTTTAGGGCGTTTTGCAACAAATAACTTCCAATTTTGAACACGAAACTAAAATTTTGAGCACGAAAACTTCAAGAGCACTAAATAACCGCTAGACACAATGTTTACATTCGAGAAAGTTGCAGAATACACACTAAAACTCTGTAAAACACATTTAAATCGTAGTATCCGTTCGGGGGTGGATAAACTTTTTTTGCGTAATTTTTTACCCTTTTTCATAATTCATCACATAACATCTCAAGAAGAGATATAAATGCCATATTTTCAATGGCAATGTGATAAAAAAAACATGAATAGATAAATCATGTAAGAACACTCATCAAATTCAACTGATTTTCACCAGAAAAAAAAAAAAAATGTAAATTGTTAGGGGGGTGGATAAACTATTGTTGCATACTGTACATAAAGTAAGTTGAGAGTTGTAAAGAACTGAGAAACTTTATGCTCTATTGATTTCCAGCATCCAAACTCATATGTTTTGTACCAACCGAGGAGATATGGTCTCCATCTAATGATTTCATTATCTCCAATCCGCTCAACCAATCGCAATGTTTTGGGAGGAATATTATAATTTGAGATTCATCAATGCAAACGTCTTCCCAATTTGGCAGATCGACAGGCAATCGATGGCAACCACCTGGTATATCATAGCAAGATGTTGAGAAGCGAACCAGAATATTCGATGAGCTATCTCCTCTAGCAACGTTGAGCTTATTTCTACACTGAGCGAAAAGAGATTAAGGTTGGATGGGAATTAATGGTATTAATTTTTCTTCAAAAAAATCGAGAGGAATTCATAGGAATATCGTATGGAAATTTACCAGAAGATATTTTTGCATATTTCATACGATTCTTTAATGGAAAGAAGTTCATGGACGATCGTTTGAAAATTTTCCTCACAGAAAAAAAAAGTTGCAATCGAGATTCGTACCATGAACCTCGGGATCCAGAGACGAACCACAATCCCTCGAGATTATACACGCTTCATAAGTGATGTCAATTGAAAGTGGATAAGAGGCATGTTTTTCTCGACCAATGCAACAATAATCATTTCATACGATTTCGTATGGTATGAGTCTTGGACTCTTACTCTTCGTAACTAGCGCCGGAAAGCATCTTTGAAAAATGTTCTGGGACAAACTAATCCTTAATTCAGCGACAGGCATTTCTTTTAAATTCTAGTTAATCGAATAAAATGAGCATAACTTAAATAAACATCAATGTATCCATCAACCCTAATGAACTACTCAATCAACTTAGTGTCGATTGGAGAATGGTTGGTACTTCGAGTACCTGATGATCTAAAATAAATCCCACTGTGGTACCTTTGCAACTGGTCCGGTAACTTTCTATTTTCACTTGGTGTCAGATTGACGAGTTCGAGTAACCATAACAAAAATTGGGTAACCAAGTCTAGTGGAACCTTCTCTTCGACATGGTAGGAGGACTCAAAATAACGTCTGTTCTAGTGGGTGCAGTCTATGCTGATCTTCTCTTGTGCATGCATAGGACTTGGGTTGCAAGCCTTTCAAAATAGCATAAACAACGGATGTTACTAATCGCTGATCTGAATGATCTTCTCGCCCAATCCAACGAAACTGGACCAACGATTGAAAACTCGGAACACTGTGTAATTCTTTCAATTTCTTGGGGGGTACTCGGATTTTATCCGACTTGGTGGGGGAGGGGGCTACAGGGGGCGGTAAAGGGTGGAAGGGGCCGGCAATAGGTGTGAGGTGTACCGGGGGCCAGTGTCTGTTTTTATCACTTACTATCATACGCAATGAAAAGCATTTCGAGTCAGTGTAGATGAATTTTATTTGTTTTGAAAATCTCAGATGTCAAAATCAAGGGCAATGAACAAATCAATTCATTATGCTTCTATGACTACTCGTTTCTTGATACTCATTAGAGTTTGAGTTTCCAGGGCAGCTTTGTTAAAATCGCAAGTGATCATCAAGCATCAAAAAGTCATTTTCAATTCAACCGAAATGATTTTTTTTAATAGTGTCAATAGCAGAGTTTTACTGCCCTTTATTATCATAATTGTTACCTAACGATGTGAGCCTAAAAAATTACACATGTTCTACATCAAAAGAAACAAATCCGGAGCAATTTGCGATAAGGGCGGACATGCAGAATGTAAACAGAAGGGGAATGATGATTGTAATATTGCAAGTAGAATTGCAAATCTTAATTTACAAATTAACGTATAAATTCAAATACAATCTAGCGTACAGATGGAGAACAAATCTAGCATCTGATTCATATATAATACTGATAGAAATTCGTTCGTTTCAAGTATTAGCCTGTACATGCCAGTATGTTTGATTACGCCATTTTCAATGTTAGCCCCACAAGTACTGGAAATAATTGTATCGCCCTATACTATTCGCCTATTTTTGACATTTTCATAAGTTTCGCCTATTACTTTTCGCCGTTGTTTTGATTATTTTGTCAGTATCGCCTTTTACTTTACGCCAAGTTTTTTGTTCAGATTTAAATTACGCCTTTCACGTTGTCAACAATCAATATGGCGTGAAGTAAATTGTTTTGATAATGAAATAACCCTTTGCGAAAACAATATTTAATGAATAAAATCAAAGCAAAATCAGGACAAAAAGTTCAAAACTCATGATTAAGTCGTAATAATTATGTATGCAATGAAAAATCATTTTGTTTACATTTGCATGTAATCGCAAATTGCTCCGGAAATATTGTTTCTTCATTTGATAGTCAAAATCATCCCCACCTAGATGAAATTGAATATGGATATTAACAACAGCATAGGCGATAATAAACATCCATCGACGAATGAACAAACCCAAATAATGACTTCTGAAATCAGCAGTTGCTCTGGTGAAGAGAATACTGTGATTTCAAAATTCTAATTCACGGGTATAGTTGGTCTGTCCGTTAAGATTGTCTTCATTTTCAGCTCATTTGAGTGCAGATAAATTGATTTTTACCGGTACTGGGTGCAGCTTTTGCAAGAATCAAAACGCAATTTTTCAATATTATAACATTCGTTCAGCATCGACATCATATAGGACCAAACAAAAAAGTCGAGAGGATTCAAATCCGGGGAGCTGGGAGGCCAATAAGTTGTGTCCAGGTTGTATTGTCCCAACACCAGGCTTGGACCACATTTGTCGTGTGGACTTGTGCACCGTCCTGCTGGAACACGTAGTGTAAACAACTTCTCCAAAACCACAGCTTTGAAGCAGAGTTTTTTTTTTTTTCAATAAACAACACAGGGAGCTTGCTGTCCCTCGTTGGCGCCCACAACCGGTCATTTTGCACATTGTGCGACTGCTGCAACACGGATTTCGGTAAAATTTGACAAGTTCCTTTTATTTTTTTACCGGAATACTGTAAAATTTCACCGAAATCCGGTTAATCTGATTACCAAATGTTCAGCTGTTGAAAGTTCGGTAAAAAATTACCGAATACTGTACAATTTTCTAAGTGTGTAGAGCACTTTTAGAGTCATGTTTTTGTTTAATCAACGACTGTTTATTACGAAAAGATGTGTTTTAAACATTTTTACCCCTCAAAAGACTCAAAATGATAATTACTCAAAGTTTAAATGGAACTGTTATGTAGAAAATTTTCTCAATTTTCGAATGGAGGAAGAAGAATCTTGCTAAGTACCATCATGCTCCCTTAGCTCAGTCGGTAAAGGCGCAGCTACAAAGCACCACCATGCTGGAGGTGGCTGGGTTCGATTCCCGGTCTGGTCTAGGATATATGGATATGGATATGGTCTAGAATCATATGGAGGGACATCTTACATGGAGGGAAATGGACTTTATTCCATTTGTATAGTTTCTTTGAGTCTGTTTGGGTATGCTGCGTTGCTAAGGCCAATGATGGTTGATCTAGTAGATCATTTGATCTGAACTCCAGGATGATTTGGAGACCATGGGATATCTGATATGCCGATGTGTGCTTTTTATGCACACAGCCTCCGTGAGTCTGTTTGAGTATGCTTCTTGCATTAGAACTATATTATAGCTATGGTTGATTAAATAGATTTAATGACTTGAACTCCACAACGACCTGGAGCACCTAGAACAACAAATATAAATGGAAATGGGTCGAAAACGATGCTCACTGTTACTATACATCAGCGAAGACATTATACAATGTTAGGGGCATTACATAAGTCTTGGTTGAACTAATGGCAACGAACTATCTAAACTCCAGCACAATTTGGAGAACCTAGAACATCTTATATGGAGAGAAATATATTATAATCTCTTCGTATAGCTTCTTAGAGTCTGCTTGGGCATGTTGCGTTGCTAAGGACAGTAGCCCAGTCATGGTTGATCTAGGTTTTACCTGAACTCCAGGACAATTTGGAGAGACTCGAACGACTGATATGAATGGAGATGGAGGACAGATAATAATTTCACTCTTCTTGACATTGTTGGACATGTTTCATGTATCTAGGTCCTATGCTCAGATGTCATAGCGACATAGTCCATGATCAACAGGAGAGTTTGGATGACCTAGAACACCCCGAAAAATATGTATATACCCATTTGTATGCTTTTCATGTACCATTTGTGTTAAAAACTATCTAAAAACCTTAAAACCGTTTATAAAAAAAAGTTAAAAACAAAAACAATTTCAACATCATCTTACAAAAAACACCCTCAAAGCCACCTAGTTTCAGCCACGAAAAAAGGGGGATGGGTTGGAGGGGGGTACATGTATTCAAAATTTAGGACTACCATTCCCCTTGTTTTTAGTGAAAGTTTCAGCTGGAAAGGATAAGGCATCATTGAGATATAGCGTTTAGACAAGGCCGCCGGCGGAGGGGGCAAGCGATTTGACGTTTGGCTAGGCTGTTTATCAAATCTTATGATACGACAAAAAATCCAAAAGTCAAACTGCCCTTATAAAAAGTCCGTCCTGCACCTTTAAGGGTTTACTGTGAAAGTGCATTTAGAACACTAAGTTGAAAGCAAGCAATAAGCTAATTGTAAAAACAATTAGCTTGAAACGCTAAAGAAGAAGAATATTTTTTGTTTAGTTACAGCTAATTTAAGACTATTTGAATTTAAGACTTATGGGGGGAGGGGGGCTCTCACCAAAGTCTAAGTCAAAAAAAGTTTAAAAAAATGTATAAAGGCTACGAAGGGGGAGGGGGCGGATCTGAGGATTTCAAAAAATGAGTACGTTGTTTATGAACAGGCTCTTATTGAACACCGTGTGTATGCGACTTTCTGCCTGTACATTGTTATGCACTGAACCGATAAGTCATGTTTAAATTATCTGAAAACACAAATAGTTATTTTCCATGTAGCTTTTCACATAACATCTATGTGAAAAACACATAAACAGTCGTGAGATAGTTCATATTATATTCATTGGAACCGTCACATACCTTTTATGTGAAATACCAATGAGAGTTATTAGTATTGGTTAATGTAATTCATGAGAAATTCTAATAAGAATAAATAGTTAATAAATTTTATGTGATGTTTTCATAGTTTATAGATAAATTTATTTTTAGGTTTTATAATGCATGTCAATTGAGTTGAATAGTAAAACAACGAAACTAAAAACACTGAAAATAAACCGGGTTCAAGGTGTGGCCCTTCTTCTTCTGGGATTGTTGTTGACGATGTTGTTCCTTCATCAACACCGGAGATCTAGAGGATGTCTGAGCGCCTGCTGTATTTCAAGTCGATAACTGCAGATCCCTCGCTAGCAGTTGATTGCTTCTCAACGTACAAGGTGGGAACTAGCGCTCGAAGAATATTCGACTTCTGTAAAATATAAATCAAGAACTAAATGATGAATGGTTTACGTTTAACTATTATGCACCAGAAAAAAATACATTCCGTTTCCTCCAGGCATCGGTGTTGCTCCATCCCAAACTGTATGCGAAATCGTCGGCCGAATACGTTATCAGTTCGTATAAATGAACCCTATATTCGGAAATAATAAAGAGATTAAGATTTCTCATCATCTTACATGGTTTTAAGAAGCAAACGCTGCAAAACTTCCAGTACTTCCTTACCTTACTTTACCAATACTTTACTAAGGCCGGTGTGGCCTCTGCTGTACACAGAAGTTGTTTCCATTGTAATCGGTCCATGGCTGTACCTCGCCAGCCTCGCTGTCTGCGGAGGGTCCGCAGGTCGCCTTCTACTTGATCAATCCATCTTGCTTGTTGCGCGCCTCTTCTTCTTATACCTGTCGGTTCGTTTTCGAGAACCATTTTCACAGGGCTGTCGTCCGACATTCTTACGACATGCCCAGCCCATCGTAGTCTACCGATTTTTGCGATGTGTACGATGGGAGGTTCTCCCAGCAACTGGTGCAATTCATGGTTCATTCGCCTCCTCCACGTTCCGTCTTCCATCTGCACTCCACCGTAGATCGTACGCAGCACCTTCCGTTCAAAGACTCCAAGGTCGCGTTGGTCCTCCACTAGCAATGTCCATGTTTCGTGGCCGTAGAGAACTATCGGTCTAATTAATGTCTTGTAGATGGTCAACTTTGTGGTTCGGCGAACTTTGTTCGATCTTAACGTCCTTCGGAGTCCAAAGTAGGCACGATTGCCAGCCATAATGCGCCTTTGTATTTCTCTGCTGGTGTCGTTATCGGCGGTCACCAATGAGCCCAGATACACGAATTCGTCTACTACCTCGATTTCATCACCGTCGTTCTGAACTTGTGCTAGGAGGCTCACATTTTCTTCTCGTGAGCCTCTTCCCTTATGTATTTTGTTTTTAACGCATTAATCACAAGCCCAATCCTACCAGCTTCAGCCTTAAGTCTGATGTACGTTTCCGCCACCGTCTCAAAGCTACGTGCTACGATATCAACGTCGTCGGCGAAGCCAAATAGTTGGACAGACTTCCTGAAGATCGTGCCACTCGTGTCTATCCCAGCTCTTCGAATCACACCCTCCAATGCAATGTTAAACAACAAACACGACAATCCATCACCTTGCCGTAACCCTCTCCGAGATTCGAAGGGACTCGAGAGCATCCCTGATACTCGGACGACACACATCACTCGATCCATCGTTGCTTTGATCAACCGCGTCAGTTTTTCCGGAAATCCATATTCGTGCATGATTTGCCATAGCTGGTCTCGATCGATTGTATCATACGCTGATTTGAAGTCGATGAAAAGATGATGTGTGGGCACGTTGTATTCGCGACATTTCTGCAGTACTTGCCGAATCGCGAAAATCTGGTCCGTAGTAGCGCGGGCACCCATGAATCCCGCTTGGTATTGCCCCACGAACTCCTTTGCAATTGGTGACAGGCGGCGGCATAACATTTGGGAGAGCAACTTGTAGGCGGCGCTCAGTAGCGTGATCGCACGATAATTGCAGCAATCCAGCTTGTCGCCCTTTTTATAGATGGGACACACTATTCCTTCCATCCAATCCTCCGGTAAACATTCCTCCTCCCAAATCTTGGTAATTACCCAGTGCAGCGCTCTGGCCAGTGCTTCACCACCGTATTTTAATAGCTCGCTTGGGAGTTGGTCAACACCAGCGGCTTTGTTGTTTTTCAACAGACAAATTTCCTGAAGGGTTGGGGTCGGGGTCCTGTCATCTTCTGTGCGTGTTTCTAGATTTATTACCGTGCCACTTTCGTTCGCTGTAACATTACCGTTCAGGTGCTCGTCGAAGTACTGCTTCCACCTTTCAATCACCTCACACTCTCCTGTGAGAAGGTTGCCATCCAGGTCTCTGCAAATATCAGCTTGTGGTACGTAGCCTTTGCGCGAGCTGTTTAACTTCTCGTAGAATTTGCGTGTGTCGTTAGCACGGTACAGTGCTTCCATTTCTTCGCGGTCTCGATCTTCCCTCTGGCGCTTTTTCCTTCGAAGAATAGATTTTTTTCTGTTCCGTGCCTGTCTATACCGATCCCCATTCGCTCTCGTACGGTGTTGCAGCATTCTCGCCCGTGCTGCATTAATCTCCTCTACTAACTGCTTGCATTCGCCATCAAACCAGTCATTTTTTCGATTTGGTGCAGAAGTACCTAGTGTCACTAATGCAGTGCTACCAATGGCGGTTCGAATATTTCTCCAGCCATCCTCAAGAGTAGCTGCGCCAAGCTGCTCTTCCGTTGGTAGGGCTGCTTCTAGCTGTTGCGCGTATTCCTGGGCAGTACTTCCTCCAAGAAGCCTAAATCCGCCAGCAATTGATTACTCAGATTCGCCATCTTGAAAATACTATGCCAGGAAAACCACTGCTTTTTTCATATGTGTAAATCACATAAAATTCATCTGACAGCACACATCACCAATATCAGAGTGTCATAATACTATTTATGTGTTTTTTACATGCCTTTTAATGAATGCACATAATATGATTTGGTATATGATCTGTGTGAAGTTATGTGATGGTTTCAATAATTTTAATGCTATTCCTTGGTTCAGTGTACGATTCCTGGTTGCCTGGGAATGGTTTCTAGATCGTGGCACTTGGGAAGGTTTTTGATTGTTTATAAACATGCCGCGGATTTCAGTTTAGAAGTCGCGAATGCCGCGAATCAAATTTTGAAAATTTTCTAACAGGCCTGAAGATATCAACACTTAAATTATACTTTGCATAACAACAAAAATACAAACATCAAATTCTTCAAACTTTGGGAAAATATATATTGAAGAGAATTACGGTAAATGATTTTCATGAAAGTTTTTCGTTTCAAGTAGAATTTATAATGATAAGCGCCACCTCTAAATATCAATATTTTTGGTTCAAACGTCGAGCAATGTCTAATTAAGTCCAGAATTCCGAAAAACAAACGAATTTTAGATAACAGTTACTTTACTTTTGAACCATAACTTTTGAAAAATAAGCCACAAACATATTTCCTATCAAGCGTCATCTACAATGTGTAACCTCCATTTAGATTTACTTGAATTCCTCAACAGCGACTACCGGTAGAAACGACGGCCATCGGGACTCAAGGAAACTGATAAGGACTAGAATTGGAACCATTAAAGCACTATGGCGCAAAAAAAATCAAATCAAAATACCACCTGTTAGGTAACAGTTTGAATGACCAATTTCAAAACTTTCACGTCACAACACTTATTAGCATCAGCAGTTCAGAGCGAATCATTCGTCTGTTTATGGCTATTATTGCAGCATACAGCTTCTACTGAAAGATAAGAGATAAGATTTCTTCGGTGTCAAGATACCGAAATTTGACTTAAGAGATGCTAAGTAATATTCAACTCAACGACTCATCATTCAATAGTTTTTTTTTTTTTTTTTTTGGTTTGGCAGCACTGACCTTATCCTCCGAACATTCCCTATACAAAATGCAAACCGACATACCCACGACAGTTCGTATTTCTGTCAGCACTAGGAGAAGAAAAACCCTCCCAGCGGAAGCTAGCAGTCGAGAATGGAAAATCGATATTATTGATATTCTAGACGCTCCGCGCCGTTTCTCGCTTCCATGCAGCCTGCTAACCTGTTTTCTGTTATCCCTCAGCAAGCATTTTCATTGAGAAGCATAAATCTGTTCGCTCTCCTCTTCTCTTCTGCAATTTGGGTGATAAGTGGGTACTACGCAACCCGTTATGCATTCTGATTATCATCAATTATGTTGTACTAATATGTTCCCCTTTGGTTATTCTGTTCCACCCTGTTGCAGCTCGATCCAAAGGCAACCAATGAAATCGGAGCACTCGATGCAGCCAAATTTCTCAAAAAATCCGGACTAAGCGATGTGGTTCTCAGCCGCGTATGGGACCTATCGGATCCCAGCGGTCGCGGTTTTCTCACCAAAGAGGGTTTTTTCGTGGCACTAAAGCTGATCGGACTCGCACAGGAAGGCTCGGATATCAACATCAAGAACATCTACAATGTGCTCTCGAAACCGCCTAAAGTCGTAAGTAGTTTACTTGTTGCCTCTTAGCCAAATTTGTCAAGTTTACTAACTGTATATTATACTATTTATAGGGTGATTTGCCGAAGGTACCAGCTCAAGTCAAACTGGTGCCCCCGGAGAATACTGACTGGTCGATGAAGCCGGAGAAGAGGCAACAGTACGAACAATTGTTTGAATCACTCGGTCCGATGAATGGACTGTTGCCAGGCGCTAAGGTTCGTAGCACTCTGATGAACTCAAAACTTCCGGTTGATACTCTAGGCCGAATCTGGGATCTAGCCGATCAGGATCGCGATGGAAGCCTCGATAAGCACGAATTTTGCGTTGCCATGCATTTGGTCTATGAAGCACTAGACAAGCGAGCGATTCCAGCTGCCCTGCCACCACAGCTTCAACGTAACGCCCAGAACACCGTCGGCAATGACGGTTTTGATGCATTCGGTAGTGGCGGTGATGGAGGTTTCGTAGCAAACTTTCCAACAGACATTGCACCACCGCCAGTAGTTCCACCTCTTCCAGCGGTAAATCGAGCCATCCCGCCTCCGATCGTGGCGCAAGCACCACTAGTTCCACTCATTCCAACCGGTGCAACCGATCCAATTGCAACCGGAAACACCTGGGTCGTCAGCACACTGGAACGTTGCCGTTACGAGGAAATCTTCAACAAAAGTGACATGGATCGAGACGGACTCGTGTCCGGGCACGAAATCAAAGAAGTATTCATCCAGTCCGGTCTAGCTCAGAACGTGCTGGCCCACATCTGGGCCTTGTGCGACACAAACCAAATTGGCAAACTGCGGCTCGAGGAGTTCTGCCTCGCAATGTGGCTCGTTGAACGAGCCAAAAAGGGAATTGATCCACCGCAGGCACTAGCCCCAAATATGGTACCACCCAGCTTGAGGAAGAATTCGCTAATTGCACAACCGGTAATCACTTGTCATAGCCCAAAGCTATCCTCAGTTCGTCAATAAACATGTTTTCATCTTAGGAACCCAAACCGACGTACAACAACCCGGAGCTGGAGATGATTTCCAAAGAGATTGAAGAGCTGGCCAAGGAACGGCGCTTGTTGGAGCAGGAAGTTGCCCAAAAGGAAGCGGACGTTCGAATAAAGAATGGCGAAATGCGAAGCTTACAGGTGATTTTGTTTAGTTCAAAAGAGATGTATAACCTTTTATTTATAACTTTCTCCTTCGCTTTATCTCCAAACAGAGTGAACTTGACACCCTGACTGCCACATTGAAGCAATTAGAAAACCAAAAAGGAGAGGCCCAGAAACGGCTCGACGACCTTAAAAACCAGGTAAGTGGTCACTATAACAGTCCAGCGACAGAAAGCGATCCGATAAGTAATAACATACAGTCCATTCATATCTACTAACGTATCAGTTCCATCCCATTGCACAATGATTTCCCTCTATTTAGCTATGCAATATAGTTTAATAACGTTTGCTCGATTATAAGTTCCATCATAACTTCATCACCATCAAATTCGATTGCTGTTCGATAACCTAGATGCGTGCAAGGCGATCGCTTTCGAATTAACATTTATCGATTGACTTCTATGACTAACCTATTTAAAAAAAAATTAATGGCTTGTCTAACCGCATGAGCTTCAGTTGCAATATCAAAAACACGAAGAACATTCAATTTTCAGCTAAAAACAAAGAATCAACAAATGCTAATTAGCATTTCCTCCATCTAATGTGTAAATTCGCGAAAAAAAAAAGTTCGATACTTCGTTAACTCAACTTTTATCATTGACTACTATTTACTTACCGGTGTTTGTGTTTCAACTACTATCGTGTGGTGTTACTTTATCGAATTGAAATTACTATGCATATGAATATATGGAACGGCTTGCAACCTGCTCTATATAACATCGGGGTGCGTGTGCGTGTTTCAACTAAAACAAACAAACAAAAACTGCATATTGGAAAATTACCGCAACCAAAAAAAAATCCACTTCAAAACTACTGTAGAAAGTTGAGGTAGATACTGCCATAGCTAGTGCCAGAGAGCAGGTTAGTTTTGGTTTTATATTATTTCTTTCTGTTTTATTTATGTTGTAGTTATGGTTTCTTTTGTTTCTTCCCTCATTTTTTTGTTTTGTTATCTTAATCTCCAATTGGCCAATTGAGTGTAACGTTTAGATTCTAACATGTCCTTGTTAGATTAACATATCCTGAAAAATGGCAAAGAAATCATGTCTTAGATTGAAATATCCTTTTAAACCTACTAATGTTAGCGAGTTGAAACAGTAGCTTCCTGAGTCCTAAATATTACCATGAATTACAAGGCAGTTTAATCAGAATTTTATTTAAATTTGAGTTTATAGTTTTTGTTAGGATTTATTCGGGCTGTGAACCATTTGTCGTTTTTTTTCACTCTTGGTAAAAATTTTACTTTTCGATAGTTAATTCTTCTCAAATTGTGAAATTTGAATAGCTGTGAGGTAGTTCGCCTCACCGTGGTGCAGCACATTACCATGGTGCAGCACCAATGAGGTCTATACAGGTGGAGAAGAGCATGGTGTTTGTCGGTATTAGTAACGAAAAATGAGTAAACAGTCCATGATTTCTGGTAGTGACGTAAAACTCCAAAAACAAGCGAATGATAACAAAGCAAGTTTAGTTTTTGTCCGCATCCTTTTAGTGAACAAGAAGGCATTTTTCAGCCGAAACCTTTTAGAAACTACACCAATTACCGAAAATAAACATTCCACCTTGTGATTTGCTGCTATTGTAAGTTGATGTTTTTGGAGATCTACGTCACGCATGTTTACGAAAAACAGGCTGTGCATCATCTTACGAACACAATGACAGTATTTTGCATTACACTAATACAACTTAACCACTTCTTCTCCACCTGTATAGACCTCATTGGTGCAGCACGACACATTAAAACGGTACAAGCAAAACTTATTATGGACGTTACATGACTAAAACATAAACAACAACATAACACAACCACATTAAAAATCCATGTATACGCATCTTCAGCATCGCACAGTGACAGCTATGCTGCCGTGTGCGAGCCCTGCGGCTTTGCGCTGCTTCGGTTGGACGTGAACAAGTGAACGCAGTGCAATAGGGTGATCGACAACAAACTACAATCGAGCGTCTGTTTTCGGGTCAGGGACGGCTCAAAGCAGTGTCTGTTCTTCATGTCACAAAAATGGCTGAGCTTCCGCCGAAGGCTCAGCCGGAAGTCCTGTTGGTGATGGTCCACTGTGAGATAGTAGGATTGGTTGTGGGCCCTGCGAGCTGAAACTGATAAAAAAAACTACAGCAACGAATAATACACAAGGAAGAGATTGGAATCGGAATAATCGGCATGGACCTGGGCTACGGAAGCGACCTCACGATTGGAAACTCGAGACGTAGAACATTGTTGAGGTAGTAATTGGCATTGATTTCGACACCCTGTTCTATCTAAAGAAGAGGAAGTCGACTTTCCGAGAAGAAGCTACCCCATATGGCATAAGGTCGTTTGGCATAAGGCAGAAAGTCGTTTAGCATAAAGTCATTTGGCATAAGATGTTGGTTAATCAATGATCATTTGGCATAAAGGCCGTTTGGCATAAAACAAAGAAAAAATTGAAAACATTACAGTTGGCATAATTATAATTTGGCAAATTATAATTTGGCAAAACTTGGATATTCAAAATTCAATTGGAATAAATCTTTTGGCATAATGGCCTTTTAGCGTACAGTTTGAGACATATTTTTTTTAACTTAATTGTTTATTCATAAGGCTCAAGTGCCATGGGCATAACGGAGCCGAGTTCTTTTTCATTTTTACAACGACAATAACTTTCTAACTAGGTTAGTTTTGGAAAGCCTAAAAACTCGCGGCTTGGTCGAGGTTAGGGATTACAATGATTCGGGTAAGAATGGGGAAGTAGGAATCTTAACGTTGGCTTTCAACAGCAGATTGGCGATGCGATATTGTTGTTGTTGGTCTGGCGTAGATGTTGCATTGCGTTAAGCTGTAACGATACAATAGAAGCGGTATTACGGGGGAGGGGACGAGGTGGACATGATAAAGCGACAGCTAAGAGAGGATCATACGAATACATCTATTTGTTTCAAGAACTTGTAAATTAGCCCCATATAGTCCAGGTCCAGCTTACCCAGCACATTTCTGATATCTTCCTTCTCTGGTTTCCCTCGGGCCCGTAGGGATGCGCAAAGGTCAGATCTGGCAATTTCGTAATCGAGGCAATGCCAGACAACGTGGTTGATATCCTGATAACCTGCACCACAGCCGCATTGATTGGTGTCTGAGAGACGTATTCGTGCTGAGAGACCTAAATATGATTGACATTAGACGATAGATTACCATTTTTGTTGCCAGCTGATGACGAAAAATAGCAAAAAAAATTCGTTGAAGGCGATTTGTCGATCATAAATATCGCCTGCCATAGCGCCCACCTTGGCAAGTGAGTCCGCTTTCTCATTACCCGGAATGGAGCAATGAGAAGGGACTCAAACCAAGGTGATGGTGGAGGATTTGTTTGACAGGGCACTCAAAAGAGATCGTATTTCGCTAACGAAATACGGCGAGTGCTTTGCCGGCCTCATTGAACGAATAGCCTGAAGTGAGCTGGACTATCCGTAAATGAAAAATTGATCAGAGGGAAGAGAGGCAATTTGCTCTATTGCATAGTGTATAGCCGCCAACTCTGCGACGTATTTGGAGCAAGGATTTTAAAGTTTGAAGGAGGTGCTATGAATTTCGTTCAAAACACCAAATCCAGTGAAATCATTTGTTTTTGACTCGTCGTCGGTGTAAAACTTCCTGTCACATCTGATATGGCCAAACTTACTTGCGAAAATTGATGGAATGTACTCCGAACGGTGTGGATCTGGTATTCCATGAGCTTCTTGCTTAATGGTCAGATCAAAAACTACAGTAGAAATAGAGAAGTCTTGGGAGTAATCACGATTAGGAACATTAAAAGAAGCGCTCACCTCCATAGTCATGTACCAATAGTACAGTATCTGAAGCTTAGTTTGAGGATTTCGTTCGATTAGCTTTTCAAAATTTTCAATTACCAATGGATTTAGCCCCTCACAGCGGATGAGGAACCGGAACGATAGCTCCACAAAACGATCTGATAAAGGAAGAACTCCTGCTAAGGTCTGTATCCACATTAATCCGGACACCTTCAAATCATTGTAACTTTTGAAATATTGTACGTAGGAATGAAAAATTTCACTGTGGTATAGCTGAGAGTCTATGATGAAAAAGACTATAATTGATGTTTACATTTCCTGTTTAGTATTCAAGATGGCGACGAAAGAAAACAAGTACGCGAGCGAATGTTGTACGGGCGTACGGCAAATCCTGACTTGTCAATACGGGACCTTGCAAAAACATCGGATTTGCCTAAATCCACTGTTCACGATGTGCTCAAATCATTCTCGGAACGTTTGACGGTGGAGAGGAAACCGAAAAGTGACAAAAACATTGGACGCGCTGATCCTGTCATGGACCGAAAGGTGAAAAGGATATTAACGAAAAACCCAAATCTCTCCATCCGAACGTGGCTCCTAAAATAGGGATGTCGCCTGGTTTTGTCCAAAAATCAAAACAACTTTTGGGACTTAAGTCGTATAAAGTAAAAACAGTTCCAAATCGCAACGACAAACAGAACTTGGCAGCAAAATCACGGGCTCGACGTTTGTACTGCGAATATTTGACGAAGTTTTCATGCGTTGTTATGGACGATGAAACTTATGTCCTGGAGGACTTCAAGCAGCTTCCAGGGCTGGCTTTTTATTCTGCTATGGCCAGAAATGCGACAGCTGAGTATTTCAGAACGAAGAAGGCGTCGAAATTTCCCAAAAAATACCTTGTTCGGCAAGCAATTTGTACGTGTGGCAAAAAGAGTAAATCTTTCGTCACTACACGTCACAAAGAAGTTAAGCGCAATGTTCGAAAACTTTATGCAAATACCGAATAACTATGTTTTGTCTTCACGAAACGTTAAAACACATCCTATGAATCTGAAATAAACGACTACGACGGAACTAAAATTTATGTTTTATTCGTGTTTTGAGGTGTCCGGATTATTGCGGATACAGACCTTAATACCTCCAAACTCATAGTATGAGTTGAGTTCATGCAGCCTAACGCGATACGAAGACAACGGTACTGCATTCGCTGCAGCTTCAGAATATGAGTTTTCGTGGTGGATTGAAAACAGAAGCTACCGTACTCGAGAACCGACAGAATCGTTGTACGATACAGCTTTATCAGATCTTCCGGGTGGGCTCCCCACCATGTTCCGGTGATAGTACACATGAAGTTTATTCGCTGCTGGCATTTCTGATGCAGATATTTAATGTGCTTTCCCCAGATGCATTTAGAATCGAACCAGACCACTAGGTATTTATAAGACAAACTTTGAGTTAATATTTTACCCATGAGTTGAAGCGGTATCTGTGCTGGATCACGCTTCGTAGAAAAAAAAACGAACAACTCAGTTTTCTCCAGAGAGAATTCGATAGACCCAGGTAGACAAATTGTCTAGGGTATCCTGCAACGGTCCCTGCAGGTTGTTCGCCCCTGGTCCTACAAGCGTGCAATTTTCCATGAGGCAGCTATCGATGTCATACACATAAAAATTAAAAAAAGGGGCTTAAACAAGAGCCCTGGGGGAGACCCTTGTAGCTAATTCGTGAAGTTGTCGAAAACCCATGAGAAAAGCTCATATGTTTCTCAGAGAACAAGTTGTACAAATAGTTGTTTAATAATGGTGAAAGGCAACACTCGTGGAATTTGTCTGAAAGGACGTCATTTGAGAAAGATTATTTGGAATGATAATCTGTAAATTAACGTTTCATCAGAAACATTTGGCATAATGACAGTTGTAGAAAAAAGATCAACTTCCAAGATCAGATACTAGAAAAAGATCAATTTCTAAGCAATTCACCGAGTCCATTTGGCATTATGGTTTTGGCACATCAATTTTAATTATAGAGAAAAATAAATTATTTAGTACAATAATTATATCATAGAATGTAAAATAATTTAGATTTTTTTTAAAGAAGAGCCTAATTAATAAAGAAAGGATATTACAATATTTCCCATATTCGCTTATTTGTGACAATGAATGAATTATGCCAAACATAACTAAACCATACAAACTTTTAGTCAATCCAAAAATTCACTGTTCAACATTAGGAAAGATAACATTTGATTTTCTAATTTCAATTTCAACCTATGAATGCCATATTTCGAAAAACAGCCTATTTGAAAAAAAGGGAATATTACTATGGATAAAAGTCTATGCCAATGACAGTATGGCAAATGGCCACTTGGATTCTATTTTATTGTAGGAGTGTTATGCCAAATGGTCATTATGCTAAACGTCATTATGCCAAATGACCACTTAGCTCAAGCTATTGTTATGCCAAATGACTTAATACTAAACAAATTTATGCCAAACGACCTTATGCCATATGGGCTTCCCCCCTGGAAGCTGCATAGATTCTATCTTTCTGGGGATTTAGACTTTGTTGAAATACGAAATTTTTCTCATCAGAAATAAAAATCAACGAATTACCGTTTCGGCGAAGGAGTTCGTTTTTGCTTCCGTAAGTCCGTGTTTTTTGCATTCTTTTATCGTGTGCTCTAAATCTTCTTTAAGTACATTTCTGGTGGGTTTACGGGATACGTTGAGAACGTTAGTAATTTGAATCGTTGATCTTGATTTCGATTGTGCCTTTCTCCCTCCATTTTCGTAAAGTACGATCGATTAAATCGATTAAAATCTTCCACATAAAAAACGTGGTGTCGAATTCCGGTTAGTTGCTAGATAATCTGAGAGAGCGGAGTGGCGATTCAGTAGTGCATTTCAGCCAATACAAGAGTACTGAAAACGAGCGCGTGCTAGGCATCGTGTGGGATACGGTCAAAGGCGTGTTCTGCTTTTCAACCGTATCGAAATCGTAATACACCAACGTTATACGAGGTGAAGAACGCCCGACGAAGCGAATCGTGCTCAAAATCGAAATGGTTCAGTTTGAGCTGGGATGCTCATTCAAGACCTGTGACGGACGGGATGCCAATGAGATGACGCGGTTGACGAAGCATCGTTCCGCAACTTGACCCGATGCAAGAATTTTCTGCCCGACATCCAGGCTTTCAAGCTACCACGTTGCTACTTCGGTAGTGCATGGTCGGAACTACATATCTTTGCGGATGCGAGCGTGACGGCGTACGGATACGTGGCGTACTTCCGAGCGGCGGTACGAGGAGAGGTTAAATGTGCGCTGGTGATGAGTCGAGCGAACGTGGCACCGTTAATGCAGCTATCGATTCCACGCTTGGAACTTCTAGCGGCTGACATTCGATGCACGAATGTCGCAGACAGTGCGCGAAAATAACACCTTCGGAATCAGAAAAGTGGTGTTCTTTTTAGACGTAGAGGTGGTGCTGTCATGGATTCGATCCGATCAGCGCCACTACAAGCAGTTCGTCGGCTGTCGCATCGTAGAGATCCTGAGCTTGACAAGGCGTGACTTGCATTCTTTCATGTTGATCTTTCTCTTTTCTCTATAGACGCTATCTGTTTTTGATCAAGATTCTCAAATTTTCCGCAACTCGTAATACGATACAAGCGTCAACTCCGGCTTATAGTTCTAGCTTCTGGCTATCGTCTACCCTTGCAACAATTTGTTTCGTGTCAGTATGCGTCCGTCTGTCGGCACTCAAAAACTAATTTACGTCGGCTCAAACTACTCAATTCCAAATCAACTTTACAATACATTGTCGGTGCCTAATCTCTCAACGTCTTTTGTTGTGTTTTTGTTCTTATTTCGACTACGTTTGACGGTTTTTCATCAGTCTCTTTCTCTCATGTATCATCTCTGCCAATCTTACCTCCCGCTGACAACTGACATAACCTAAGCTTTGCGCGTGCCGCTAGAGCCGATTGCGATGCGGCAGGGGCACGACCAGTGCTGTAAGAACATTCCCGGGCCCGTAACTCTACCTCGGAAGCCAGATCCGGCTTAGGGCCGCGTTTACCGTCCGGTGCTGGTATGCACCCACGTTTGACGGATCCTACCGTCTTCGGATACGATGACTTCTTCTACCACTCCCCGGATCCAGCACTTACGACTCGAACCCTCCACGACGTACACTATACCCCCTCCAACGTTATGCCTCGCAACCACTTCGTCCTCTGGTTTAACGCCGGCACGTACTCCTTTATCCACCGTTCCCATGTGACGTTTGCCAGCTGCTGAGCATCTGAAAAGCATCCCGAAGAGCCACTGCAGGATGGGGAGGTGGAAGAGCAAGACATGGCTGGTTCGGTGACACTCCACTCAGAAAATGGTTGGGAGTAAGCTCTTCTGCTTCCTCGGACTGTTGCGACAAATGGTTTTTATTCATACAACACTCGATCGCTCTAGAATTCACAGAAGTGAATGCAGTGCGCCCCAGTGAGCTCACTGGCGTGGGCTCTTCTGCTAATAATCTTCTGATTGCAAATTCACTTTGACGCTACATAACAAAGGAAGAAAGAAGAATGTTTCTTCCCGCTTCCTTTTTTCGAACATTTTCTACAACTCCGACGACGTTTTCACTATCAACCGCACCAGCGAATCACAGAAGGGGCACTAGCGCGTCCTCGCACAAGTGTACGCGGCAGCGATCGTAGGCGAGAGCACGTGGGCGAAGACAGATGAGAGCACGTGAGAGCGGTCGTTTAAAAGAGAGAGTGATTCACTCACTCCAAGCCATCTCATCACACACTGAACCCAAACGTCCTCCTTTTATCGAATGAATCGGTTGATATCGAGACATTGAAATCGCATTTTTGAATGATAGATGCAGGCGGAGGACGATTTTCCAGGAACCAGATGATTATCCTTCTAATGTTGAACAACTAATAATACGCGAAGTGAATTGACCTTCCCGTTCAAATTCGAATGCACGCTGTATGAAAAATCGTCATCCCAGAGTGGAATGCGTATTGCATTGGAAAAGCGGACATATGTCCAGACTCCTTCAATTTTTGTGCTCCCGTTGCAATCTTTGCTCAACGGTTGAGGAAATGTTATGTGGTATAATATTATGTCATTGAATTGTTTCAAATTGGCAGCAGGGTAAATGCACCCTTCTTTTTGGGGAAATGCTCCTTAAACTTTGGAAAAATGCTCCTTAGATGCGTTTGCCCGGTATAATGCAATCGGAGGTATTTACCTTCTGGATAGCGCTTGCCGGTTGTTTTGACGGGTCTTAAGTTTCATCAAGACTGTATAGCGGAGCTTCGCTCTGCAATCTTCGAGGTAGTTTTGACGGGTTTAAATTTCATTTTGACAAGTCTTAATTTCATTTTGAAGAGTCTTAATTTGGTTTTGACGACTCTTAAATTCAGAAACTTAAAACCCGCCAAAACTATACAATCTTGAAGAAACTGAAGATCCGTCAAAACACCCGACAAGTGCTAACCAGACGGTTAATACCTCCGATTGCATTATACCGGGCAAACGCATCTAAGGAGCATTTTTCCAAAGTTTAAGGAGCATTTCCCCAAAAAGAAGGGTGCATTTACCCTTTGCCGTTTCAAATTATTCATATATTGCTAATGATCTACACAGTTTTGAAACAAACATCATATTAAATTTGGTTGATTGTTATACGAAACATGGATGATCGTCATACGGATCTAACCATAAGACAATCATCCGATTTCCGAATGCTTTTCGTTAAAGGGCGCAATCGAATTACTTTTCAGACGATCTTGGGATGATGTTTGGGTTCAGTGCAGGCGCACACTTTCACTCTGTCAATTTAGTGTGTCGCTGGCACTAAATTGAATTACTTCCGACTTCCGAACTTTCTTCCGACATATATGTCAGTCTGAAATTTGACTGTTGTGTCATTGCAATTTATTGTTTAATGTATCAAGAACAAGAAGGTAATCCAACGATTTGATACTTTTCCTACATTAAATATCAAAACAAATGCTTTTTGCACAGATTTGCCAATAAATATCCGAAATCATGTCGAACCCAATCATCCACACAGTGCGGCAGCAGCACGTCTCGTCAAACACAGTGTACCATGCGCTGTATGGGTACTTCATGAAAATTTCCAGAGCGGAGTTGGCTCGGATTTACGGAAAATGGCATCAACTGTAGGGTACGGAATAAATCAGTGGATCCAGGTCTACAAAAACTTCACGGAGTAAATGGTTTGTGGATCTTTACCATCGTGAACCGATTCTTTTTGTCGAGGAAGCTACAACTCTTCACATCCATCAGCTTATCATCGATATGCATCATTCTACACGAAGCCGTAATGACGTGGAAGTGCATAGAACGGAGAGCGATTCAAATCAAGGAACATGAAATTACGAGATTCGTCTGGGACTTGCTGGCCATTCCTTGGGATTAAAGCAATTTGGTGTTTTTTGGTGAAGTTCTAAGACAACCGTGACATGTTGCTCAAGAAGGGATACGGATGGTTAGCAAAAAAAAAAAATCTGTCCCGTAGGTAATTTTGCAGGGTTTCGGGTTAATGCTTTCTCGGCGTATGTGGAATGTTGGACAGTTTCTGAACCAAAGAAACCTTCAACCGGTAGAAGTTCTTCGAATACTGTCGTAAGTTTACCTTGAAGAACAGAGGGACGTGAAGGTATCCTGTGTATTCTGTGTGGATTCTGGACGATGCCATAATCAACTGTGATGCAAACATAAAACGATACTTTACGATATTTTTTTCGGCATTTCGCCCTTTCTTCAACCCTATTGAAGTTATGTTTGGCCCCATTAAAAGAAATCATGAAACAGAACATCCCGAAGGCTATCCGATGTTTGTGATGCTATAAATCGGTTCCGAGTTTATTCTTGCACAAACATATTTGTCTACTGTGGATACCTACCCGGTGGTTTCTTTTTTCCAAGGCTTCAGTAAGATGTGCAAAATTTGGGTCTGAATATTAAGACTAGGTAAAAAGCTAGACAGGCAAATGTGTTAGCACAAATTAATTTATTTTACGAACTCGTTGGCATCATTCACTGCATTTTCCGACCAACGTAGAATGTCATCGTCGAAAAGCACTTGCCGTTAAATTCAATCTCAGTGACAATCTCAGTCACCATTCCTTTGGGCGCAACTGGGTTAGGTAGAACCTTTGGATGAAGATTCCCGTGAAAGAAAATAAGTAGTCGTTCACCGAGTCTACTCCTCCGTCAGCTGCAGCAACTCCCGTGCGGTCGCCTTCTTTGCCGGATCCATTTGCTGAGTGAGTTGTCCTACGAAAACACATGATTGGTTTCGTAAAATGGAACAGCTTCAATGTTCGCCGGTTCCATTTGCTTCACTTGTTTCGAAGTAGCCAAGTTTCTCAAAACTTTCGTTTTCCTCATTTTGTTGGGGGTTTCTACGATTGAAGTAAATAAATCAGGTTTTAATAATTAATTGTTAATGGAATATATTGCGTGGGAAATAGAAATTCACTCAATATTTCATCGGCGAACTAAATTGCAACAAACGAGAACCGATGTTTTAACAGCGCGCGTGCCTGGTTGTTGTTGTTGTTGTTTTGCTAGTAGCAGTGTTGCGAGAATCTTGCATTTGAAAAAATATTCGCATCGGAAGTAGGCAAAGTTGCCAATATGCCAGCGACGTACCGACAATTTTTGTTTAAATGCACAATACCACCGAATAAAAGACTTTGCTTTATCTGCGGTGAGTTATGGTTGTATCCAGGGTTGCTGCTCGCGTTTATCCAATAAATGCACTCGTTGACCGATATCTCTTCTCATACAATGTTTTCCGTAACGCGATGTATGACAAAGTAATAGTATTTGGATTTTGCTACAACTTTCATCCATCGAATCATGACAAACGATTCGCCTTGATATAGATAATCGCGCTTAATCACCACTTACTCACGGCGATGCGATGCGAAGCATCGCGGCGAGTGAGTGGTGAATAAGCGCGATTATCTATATCAAAACAAATCGCTTGTCGTGATTGCGATGGATAGAAATTGTAGCAAATTCCAAATCACTTTGTCATACATCGCGTCACGGAAAACATTGTATGAGAAAAACTATCGGTCAACAAGGGCATTTATTGGATAAACGCGAGCAGCAACCCTGGTTATATCCT
Source organism: Aedes koreicus (assembly GCA_024533555.2). NCBI lineage: Eukaryota > Metazoa > Arthropoda > Insecta > Diptera > Culicidae > Aedes > Aedes koreicus. The sequence continues at coordinate 77,550 of JAHHFK020002646.1, forward strand.
CTGTGAAGGTACAAATCTCACGCGCCGGCGTGTAACATTAGAGCGAAATGCCATTTCTGACAACAACTGCCAGCAATATGAGACTACCAAATTTTACTAAAAAGAGCACGCGTAATTCCTGCTCTTAAGAGAATTGCGATGAATGCTATGAGATTGAAAAGAAGATGTATCGATACTATGAAAACTTAACTGTCCATGAACTTGACGGACATACATGGGAGCAAGATTGGGGAATAGACAAAAATGATTATATCGATTCGAGCCAAATATCAAAAAGATCGTTTCGGTATGTAAGCTGCTTATGCAACCATATAAGAATTCATGTATTTGAACAGACCTATCATTTTTAATTCCGATCTTTTATGGCAAATCGGATGATTTTAAATCTGTTATGGCAGTTTGACACAAGCGACTGTTTTACTTCAGCGTTTAAAAGTAACACCACGCTTCTTTCGCTAATTTTTACTAGTTCTCATTTTAAGCCTAATAAACAGTTACTGGTTCACACGCAAGTTCAGCTATAGTATGGCATTTAACATACATATTCTTTAAACATTTTGTTAGACTGGAGAAATTGTGTTAGTTTTTTTTTTTTTCAAGATCGCCCGATCTGTGGCCAAATCTGTTGAAATGATTTGGAAGCTTTTAAAGATTTTAAGTTGTCCAGATTGACCGACCTCTTGTTCTTAGACCACTTTATTTATTACCACTGATAATTGAGCTCATTTGCTTCAAGCTCCCTAAAGTCCATTATTGCAAAGAAAGTATATTATTAGTCATGAGCTTTTATTACAAAACTTAGTCGTTTCAAAAAGATTAGATATAAATTCTTATCGCATTTTACCTTACATTCTTTTAAAATTCGTGAAAACATAATTGATTTTCGTCATATACTTTTCCTTACTTTTAACAAAATGCCATTAGTCAAATAAAAGAATCATGACGTCCATACATACTGCTTCTGTGAAAACACGTAACCCTCTTTTCGTGAAATTATTTATTTGTCCTGCGTTTTGAGTGAGTACGTCACATCAAGGTGATATGTCACATAAATCCAAGACGTACCTTTATTTTCCAGAGTGTACGGATTAAACCGGATGTTAGTCTACTCTTGTGACCGTCAGTCGCAAGCTCGCCGCCAAATCTGCGCATCTAAGAATCAAATGAGCAAATAGCTTCACAGCCATTATCTACATTACGCTTCATATATTTCGAGCTCACTTGCATTTAAATTTATTCAATCGTTTATTCTTTTTATTCTCTCACCGATATATGTTTTAGTAATACGTGATTTCTTTGCCAATGATTTCCCCCTTCACTCCTCCATATGTTTGTTCTCCCTGAAATCCTACTGTTTGCTTCTCGGGTCTGGGTTAGTATATTATCGATCTAGCTACTGCAACCAAGTCTGATTTTTTGTACGTCATGGGTTATGGAATGGAATATTAAATTAATTATGTGTCAACTGTTAAACGTAAGAACCAGTTCATGCTAACCAATTATACCATTTAAGGTGAACAAAATTCGCGAGCAGTGTCAGAAGCAGGAGGACACCCTCAGGGAACAGGAAGGGGAACTGGATTCTCGCCGTTCTGAGCTGCAAAAATTGAAAGACGAAGAGCTCACGCTTGAAAAAGAGTACCACTCCAGTTCCAAGGACGTCGACCGGCTTACATCCCAGCTACAGGACACGCAGCTCGAAATAAGCCAGGTCAAAGCGATGGTTACTCAAATCCAAGAGTATCAACGGCAGATGACCGATGCATTGGCCATGTTCCGAAATGCCATCGAAATCAACGATCCAGTCTTGGTGTCCGACTATTCGCTGAAAATTGAACCCGAATTTCGGGAGGCTAAGCTGACCCTTCAGGAAAAAGAAGCCGAAAATGCGAGCAAACGTGATCCATTTGGAGATAATAAGGCTAACGGTTTCGGGGCTAGTGGAGACGGGGAAACAGGGTTTGGCGATGATTTCAAAACTAACGGCTTCGCCACGCAGTTCGATACGAGCAATGGATTCCAAAGCGGCGGATTCGAGGACGGATTTGCTACTGCATTTGATAACAAACCAAGTGATCCGTTTACTTCGTCGACTGGTGTGGCACCGGATCCGTTTGCCGAACGCCAGGGAACCGTGCAAGATGTAAGTTGTATTTACTTTTGTTGAAATGTTGATGCTTTAAACCGCTTACAATTGCAGACTTCCAAGGACGAGTTCGGGTGTGATCCATTCGCCGTATTGCACGCCCCTACCTCCGCTAGTCAAATACTCACTCCTAGCCCTAGTAAGTCGGTAGCACCTCCTCGGCCGGAATCACCTAGTCCTGCGCTGCCTCCGAAGAAGGCGAAACAGCCTCCACCAAGGCCGGCCCCACCAAGACCATTGCAGGTTTATATCACAAGCGTATTTCCAAATATTTTAAACTTCATGGCTTAATCGCAAATTTCAGGGCCCCACACCGACGAAGCCAGCGCCACCAGCATCGATGTCGTCGGATGCATTTGGCGACAGCAGCGGCGGCGGCAGTTTCGCCAACTTTGCTGACTTCGACAATAAGGTGATTGTCAATAATCGTATTATATTTCATGTTGGCACAAAACCTAGATGGACCTGATCTTGCACGAACACACGCGCAAGCTGCAGTTGGTGTAGTTTTGCACTGTTAGCTGTTTCTTTTAGCTGTGTTTCTTTTCGTATTCTTTTAGCGCTAATAACCAACCAAAGAACATTGATTTCATACCCTTATACCAATCATTTGTTTTTAAACTCTATGTATTATGCTACTGCATGCCAAAGTTGTACTTTTCCGGTTACTAACACCTAATTCTTTGGTTGATTTATTTTACTTTAACTCTGATCAGTGGCGTAACGGAGAGGGGGATTGGATGTAAGGGAAGGTTCCCATCTCTTTCTCTTCGCTACGCCATGAACATTGTTTGTTTTACTTACCCCGCCCACTGCATGGTATTACTTAGTGCAATATAGTAGTGATAGATTTGTAATTTTATCAAAGTAAAAGACTAATAAACATACAGACTGCTTTTGTGTTTTATTACTAAAATTTATATTAAAACCTTAAACTGTACTACTAGGTCTGCACTTTTTCATCAACCTATCATGTCATCATTTTCATGTTTTCATGTTATCAAAAGTCTATACATGCTATATTTTGACGAAAAGTTAAAAATGTGGGTCACTTATGATACTCGGTAAAAAAAAAAATAGAATGCGATGGCTTTCTAGTCACAATGAGGCTACAATTTTCGGGAAGCGAAATGAGCTTACTGAAGTATACCAAGTTTTCGATTTTTAAAGTATAGGAATTACTTGGCCTATGATGCAATATAAGCATGTTTTTGCGTACATATTACGATATTCAGGATGGTCGTTGTTATTTTCATATTAGCGTTTATCTCCCAAATTTGCTCTAAAACATCTTTAGTTGCCTATGATCCGATCTGTAGCCTTTGCAGTTATCTCTGTTCTCTTGTTGTCGTATTCTGCTATAGATTCCAACATACCCTAACGTGCCGCATATTTAATCTCTATAAGCGCAATTCGTGTAATCTCATCGTAAATTCTCTTTTCTCTCTTTTTTGTGTTTTCTTTTACTTTTCGACTTTTACTCCACAGTGAATATCATCTAACAATAATAACTAATTTACTAACTATTAACAAATCAACAACAAACATAGTCGTGTTATAAAAATCATTTAGAAACCCCCGCTAAAAAGGGATAAATTAGTCACTATTGCGCAGTGAATGAATTTTGAACTAACCAATACCTAACTATACAAACGCAAGAAGCCCGAAACACATCAGAACCAAACGTCACTCATAAACACAAAATTTTCTCTGGACACAAGCAAATCAAACATAGATCCATAAAAAAAAAATTCAAAACCCGCGTCAACGAAAATAGGATGTGAAACTTACCGTAAAGTCTAGTTGTTGTTGACCTTCGCAAGAATCTCTATCGGTTCTCTTCCGTCATTCATTCATTCAGCTAGTCCTCCGCCATTTCCACCAGGCATGCACCCAACCAGGCGGTAGAATATACTCCGGCAGGTATTATAGGTACTACTACACCCCACACAAGCTTCAGGTGAATGTGACCAATCTATTAAAGTTGCGCGACTGATCCACTGTTAATCATGTGCTTAGGAAACTGAACAAACGACGGCCGATGAAACACGTGGTTTTACAGAGAATGAATGTACTTATATACAAGTGAAAAAATAAAACTAAGCATACAGATTCACCATTGGAAAGGAAACCACAAAACAAAATCAGATATTATTAGCTATACATATATATATTTACTCTATCGATTTAGTTATTGTTATGAAACTTTGAAAAAGTGCATAAAAAAAGTATATTTATTAACTTGGTACGAGGATTTGCGCATTACTACAGAAACAGGTAAATTCTAATCGTTCTCGACTAGGACCGATATCGTATCAGTATATTGCAACAGTTGTTCACCATGAAATCAGAGAAATTGAAAGGAGTTAAGAGGAGCGTAGCAATTAGTTGGTTAGTTATTGATTAAATAATATTAGGGCGAAGATAAATATTTATTGACACTACCGGATGAGATTAAAAACAGTATTCCGCACGTTAGCAGGAAAAGGGTTATGTTTGTATTGAGATTATGAATGATTTGCCGGCTGTATTCCTGAATAACTGGCAACTGAACAACGATGTGCCACGCACGTGTTTTTTTTTTGTCGTATGGAATATCTGCGCTTTAGGGTGTTTAGGTAAACAAATTTCACTTGTTCATTTATGTTTTTGTTTGCTTTGGATATGGTGTCATCAATCTTTAAGATGAGTATGATTTGTGAAATCATTGAGTTAACGTACCGATTCGTTTATATATTTCATCAAGCTGTAGTGCACGATGTAGTGAAACGTAATGGAAAGAAAGCTTATTGGTTGCTCTCAAATGAGTGTTCTAAATGCATTTCCACAGTTATTAATTAAGAGCTCTCGATGCCAGGTACCATCCTCACATTAGTATGGTTGTGTGGTCCTACAATCTGCTACCAATTGCGCAGGGAGTCGAGAAGTTTTCGTTACTAAAATTTCCGAGACTATCCCGGGAATCGAACCCACCCACCTTCAGCATGGTATTGCTTTGTAGCTGCGCCGATTTAGCTGAGAACATAGAATGATATTTTCTTTGATTCTACTAACTCATGGTTACTATTACCGGTTGAGTTACTAACTTGCTAAGTTGATAGAGTGGCCTTCAATCAGTTTTCAACCATAAGGTGTAATCACAGTAGCCCATCCAGTTACAAAGACGATAGGCTTCACATGATGTGTCGTTTTTGGACGTCGAATTTTAACAAATGCTTCATGCAGTTGATCGACAAATTCTTCTCGATTGTTGTCTGGCGCTAGAGAATCAAAGAATTCTCCAAGCTATTTTAACACATGGCCATAAACCAGCTCTGCTGCAGAGTGTTTTATTATCATAAGAATGCCATAGGTAATCTTTCTCCGCAAAGACATCATCAAAGCAACTTGAAGAACACCTAATAAACGAACAGAAAATCAAATCGACCACGGTCTAAACAACGTTAAATATCGCTGGAGAGAGATTCGAACCGCCATAGGTAGCACTACCCTAGCCGGTGTAGGAACGTCTACCCCGGATCAAAAAATGACTGGTTTGATGGCGAATGCAAGCAGTTCGTAAAGGAGAAGTATTTTGCAGCATAACACGAGGGGGAAAGTGGAGCGTTACAGACTGGCACGAAATAGGCTATACTCGAATAAACGAAACCGCGAAGCGTTGGAGGAACTGTGCCGTGCCAACGACAAACGGAAATTCTTTGAGAAGCTCGCGTAAAAACGTGCCAATATGTGCCGTGACATGGAAGGGAATCTTTTAACGAATGAGTGTGAGGTGATAGAAAGGTGAAAGCTTCGACGAGCAACTTAATGGCGATGGTACGGTAAATGAAGGTGGCACGGTAATAGATCTAACAATACTTACGCGCGAAAGATAATAGGTTTCCGCAGAAGACAAATTTCGTCGTTACGTCGGCGCGTGTGATTGGCGTTCGATCAGCTCGCGAACGTGTAAAAGACAAAACCGTACGTGCGTGAACCGTATTAATTCAATCGTCACCAAGTGAACAATCAAAAAAGGAGAACCAGGAGAAGCAGTAACTACTAGCAGAATTCAGCAGCAGCAGTTGTCGCTTCTAATGGTAACCGAGAACAGGAGCAAACCCTATACAGAAATGACTAATTGTAGGAGGGAGGAGGAACAGATGAATGAACGGTAGTAGAGCAGTGAAGACATTGCTTTACTATGTTGTCCATGTGTCTAGTTACGTTAAGAACGGTCTTTCTGAAAGCTACAGAGGTGTTTTGGTAGTGACGCACAGAACCTTGGCTCACTAACTACGTCCAGTCCATTGCTCCGCTTGAGTGTGTCCCATCTTCCAAAAGAACGACATACTGGTTTGATGCGACCTAGAATGCCTAGAATGTCCTAGGATGCGACTATCGTGCACTGCTAAGGGCTGCCTACAAGTTGCTCTCCCAAACTCTATGTCGCCGTCTATCACCAATTGCGAAAGAGTTCGTGGGTCAACACTAACGAAGATTCTTGGGTGGCGGCGCTTTTGTCAATTCGGCATGTTTTGCAGATATGCCGTGAATATAGCAAGCGCCAACATAATCTATTCATTGACTGCAAATCAACTTACGATACAATCGATCAAGATTAGCTAAATATAGCAGATTATGTTCGAATATGGATTTCCAGATAAGTCAAGGCGAAGATTGATCTTGTGACGTGCGTCGTTCGAGTCTGGGACACTCGAGTCATTTTGAATCTCGAAGCGGGTTACGGCAAGATGTTTCGTGTTTACTAGTTAACATTGCTTTGGAAGTTTCAAGTTTAGAATTTTGAGAAAGTCAGTCCGAATGTTGGGTTCGCCGACGACATTTATATCGTGATACGAAACTTTGAGACGATAGAAGAAACATCATAGTTAAGGCCGCAACGTTCATCATCATTAAATCCGTTGATAACAAAATACATGAAAGGAAGAGGATGAGAAGCATAAGCAGGAGAAGACAATGTGAGCATCCGATCTCGAGTTCAGATCGACAGTGATGTATAACTGTGTATTGTATAACTGGGCTCATTGATGACCACAGACAACGACATCTTAAAAGAGATACAATTGTGCAGTATGGCTGGAATCCTTCCTAGAACTACGAAGAATGCTACGATTGAAAAGAAAGTTCACCGCACAACAAAGTTGACCATAGACAAGACATAAATTCGACCGGTTGTCCTCTACTTCCACGAAATATGGACCTTGTCCGAAAGTGCTGCTGCGTACGATCTACGTTGTAGTTCAGATGAAGGACGGACTATTGGACCACGAATTGCATGAGTTGCTTGGAGAACCACCCATCGTCCACACCGAAAAAAACCGCCGACTACGGTGGGCTAGGCACGTCACAAGAATGTCGAACAGTGAAGTGCAACCATGGACTGTGTGAATTGGAGAATACTGTTTGCAGTAGTTGTAACCTAGGCCTTGGCCTGATTGGTAAGTTACAACGCATATTGCCCGTTTTTCTTTGGGACCCAATGGAGTCCGTGGCGCGTTGCCACACGGGGGTCTTTGTCTCTATTGTGTCATCAGCTACTTTTTTGTGGTGCGGGGGGGACGGGGGGGGGGGGGTGGGGCAAAATATAAAATATAAAAAAAAGGAGGGGGGGGTGGGGGGGGAAAAAGATTGGGGCCCCCCCCCCCGGGGGGGGGGCCGTGGGGCGGGGGGTGGGGGGGGGGATAGGCGGCGGGAATGGAATGTGTTGTGTTTTTTAATTTTTTTGTTTTTTTGAAAAGGTGGGAGCACTATGGGGCGGCTCCATACAAAGTGGTGGCCAAAAATTTTTTTTTGGTTTTTCCGCATTTTTTGATAGTATTCTAGTAAGTTTAGAATAAAATTAGTCATATTTGTGTATTTCCATCGCATCCAGAAGGTGTAACTAGTATTTAACCCAGTAATGAGATACGTATTCCTGAACAATAAAACTTGAACGTTTGTTTTTAATTTTAGGGGCAGTTCAAATGCAAATCAAAACTACAATAAGGTTGCTGTGCATAATATTAAATAGGAGAGGTGAAGGTGAAAGCCCCCCCCCCCCCCCTCATTGTCAAGATCTGACCCCCCCCCCCCACCATTTTTTTTTAAATATTTTGTGTGAGAGTATTATTTTATCGATCAGGTATTTTGGTGAAGAATTATTTGTATATCAAACCTCCTCTCCCCCCCCCCCAAAACTGAGCGAGTACTTTATGTACTGTTGCTGGAATTTTATACCAATCATACAAATTAATATACTGCCGATATGTTTCTTTACAATAGTCATCCATTTTTTTGGGATTGATCGGATCTTGGCAATTGATTACTATTAAAATATTACGAAATCTAACAATAAGTTCTTCGTTGATGTTCAAAACTTTGGAAAGTAATTCAGGATTTGAAAATGCTTTTCGACACACGTTTCCTGTTGTACTGGTCCCTGCTCCGCCTGCCCTGGGTTGATCAACTCGTACTCCGAATGCTTCGAACATTTTTTCAGTAATGATTTTTTTCCGATCAAGATATTTGGCCTTTAAATCCTTCGTGATCTTCCACTTTTTAATTTCCATCCTGTAGGAAATATGTAATAAACACTCAAAAAATCGAATCCAAGCGTGCAGTGGAGATATACCGTAATGAAGAGCATCTTCGTTCGATTCGTATCCTGCTTCAAGCTTCTGTAAAGTAAAAAAATCAATGTTATTTCTATGGCAGTTAGAATTTGATAAAAAAAAGTATTACCTCTATATCACTCATCACATTTGGAGTAGCGCCACAAATTGGACAGTTGGACATGGAAGAAGTATCGGTTACATAATTAAGAACTTTGCCGTCGATCATACTCATAACGAAAATAAAATCAACCAAAACAAACTCGCCATTCGATAATTGGATTTTTACTGGAACAAGCTCACTTATTTGATTTTCAATGTATCTCTTGGTGTTAAGTACCATCTCTTTAGATTCTTTGATAAATTCCAGCATAATAGGCCTACAGAACCGAATGCTTTGGGGTGTCAAATTATGCCACAAAATCCTTTTCTTGTTGTTCTGATAATAAAGTTGTATAGGAGTTGTTGTCACTGAAAAGACGTCACTGTCATCCTTTTGATTTGGCGTTGATAGCGCTTGGTGGTATTGTGAATAGCCTGTAGAGCCATCCATACCCCAGCTGCTTAAAAGTACTAGCTCTGTTTCATCGTTGGTAATCATTTGTTGGACGATTTCCGCATCGATGATCTGAATGATTCTTTCTGCTGTATGATTCATGAGTGCCTGTAATTGGACCTGAAAAGAAAGAAACATTTGAAATGGGTGTACTGGAAAAACATGTGGATATTTATATCTACCTGAATTTTTGATGATAACTCTTCGATTGACTCGGCTAAAGGTGAGCAAACTTTTTTCATGCTCTTGATTACATGATAGCTCGGAAACCTTGATGGGTTCTTTTTTACTGTTTGCTCATATGCATATTTAGAAAAATCGCAGTCTAAAAAATATTCGAATGCTTCTTCAGGTGACATCATTCCATGTGAATCTTTGAGAGTCGTAAACATTTTAGATGCACTTTCACGATTTTTGAGAATATGGCCAATCAAATTCACCATGTTTGAATCGCCATGTCTATATGCAATTTTTCTTGTGGCTAAAAAAGCCTTTTCTATAGTGTCAACACTACCGCCAAACATTTCATCGGTTTTCCTTCGTTTACTTCTATCACTAAGTTCATCAAATTGTTTTTGTGGACGTCCACGACCAGTTGACGTTGAAGGTGTTTCTGCGATGTACTCTGCAAGTTCCAAATGACCGTCGAGCCAATCTTTATTGTATTTCTCAAAGCGGTCTTGTTTGCGCTGAGCCTTTTGCCATGCATTGTAAAAATGTTGTGCTACGTACTTCAACTTTTTAAGGAGTTGTTCTTCTTTGGCAAGATCAATATTATATTTTGCCTTGATATATTCAAATGCTTTTGTTGCATTGACTATTTGAGATTCTTTTGGATCAAAAAGTAACACGATACTCCTATGTTCCATAATATCACAAACAATTATTTTCCGATTAAATAACCAATATAGGTACACGTTGTTAGCGTTAAAGCCGAAAACCAACTCATGATTTGAAAATATTGTCTTCGTCTTTTAAATGCAAGTAGGTATTATGTAGTAGGTAGATAGTAGCTAGTAGGTAGGCATTATGCAGTAGGTATAAAGGTAGTAGGTAGATAATAATCCAGTTATGTAGATACAGTTTCTATATGGAATGATAATTTTCGGTCTGTTTTTACCCTTTTTAACAAAAATAATAATTAAGTATGTAACATTTTTAATACTAAATTTGACATTTAACACTTCCACCTTTCAAGCAGTGTTTAATTTGTACGATTTTTTTGGTTTCTGCTCGCATAATCGATAATTGTAATTAACAAAAAATAAATAAATAAAAATATCCATTTTTTCGACCTTGTGCCAAAGTGACGCTCATCCGCAGGCGCAGCTATGCGCAGCTGGAATCTCGTTCCGCAGATAGTAGAGACCCCAAACTAAACTGTGGTGGTGGTCTCTTGAGACTGCTCGGCCCTGCTCGTTAGATATAGTCCAACTTAGGCAAACAAAATTTTTTTTTCAATATTTGCCCATTTTTTACTAATCTTCATTAACCGTGTAACCTCAACAACATACTCATTTTAAAGTTTAGACAATTACCTTTCCAACGGTGCATTAAATTCCAAAATTGGACCGTTATTCACTGAGAAAATTGCATTTGTTTGAAATGCATTTTTTCTACAATTTTCACAATTTTCACAAAGTCTGATGTCTGTGGCGCAATGAGTTTTCATCACAGAGGGCTGAAATTTTGGGAATCTAGGTTTGAACTATCTGGCTATCAAATGGTATACAAGACACGTCATTCAAAGCAAGTCAATTTTTCGATTTTTGGCCACCACTTTCCCCATAGTGCGCCGGAGGTTGCTACTCCGTTGTTGACAGATCAGCTGTTATTACACAGAGAGCCAACAGATGATGCTTGGGACTAACATACATCTTCAATGTGTAAAAACTGGTGATCCCAAACTAAGGCAATACCGGCGCCGGCCTCGCCCGAATGCAGGTCAAGTAGGCAATGGGTAGGATTATGTTGACGTGATACTCGCTTTATTGGAAGCCGCGGAATCCACTGCACTTCCACGAGAAATCACTGGGATTTTGGATAACAGGATTGGGTGGCAGCAGGGTTCGTTTTGGTTAACGGTAAGCTGTCAAGTGTAATTAGTACCGATTTCCGATTTGAACCGATTTAAACCAACAGTAAGGATGCTATTGGGGCCACTCACAAAGTGTGATTGTGGTTTTTTCATTTGGGAAAACAAGATGATTTTAAATAATGCTGAAAAGCCGATTTTAACCGGTTTAAACCAACAGTAAGGATGCTATTGGGGCCACTCACAAAATGTGATTGTGGTTTTTCATTGGGAAAACAAAGTGATATTTAATAATGCTGAAAAGCCGATTTTGACCGATTTAAACCAACAGTAAGGATGCTATTGGGGCCACTCACAGAGTGTGATAGTGGTATTTCATTAGGAAAACAAGGTAATTCATCTTAACGCTTGAGAGCCAACTTGGTCCGATCTACACCAACAGTACTGAGTCTCTTACAAAATGGGACAGTGGTTTATTTGTGCTACGATAGGGTGGCCCGACGAGCATGGCGAACGAATAATTTGGATCCCAATTAATTATGTACCTCACCACCGACCGATCTTGCCCGGCGAACCACGACTTCTGATGATCAACTGATCACTCGCGCAACGAACAATAGACAACCGAAACAATAGACAAAGCGCTACGCTCGATAGCAAAATGTTGGGAACAAAGTATCGACACAACCGATTCAACCGATTCAACCGATGGTCGACGCAAACCTATTAAGAATAAATTTTATTAATATAGATACAATGGATAACAATTACCTGTCTTGCTCCACGTCCTTGAAGCACTTACCACATCACGAGTCACCTGTACCCAACTCCGGATTTGTCCGTTTTGAGAAATGGAGAAATACCAGACACCGTCCTCAAAACTTGGTAGAAACAAACCATTTCAAGCTGAACAATGCATCAGGTCCCGAACAACACTGAGAGACTCTCCCCGTCGACCCTCTCTTTCATCAACAGCTTGTCTATCAAACGATTTGCTGATGTTTTTGACATATTGAATCCTTAATTACACCTTATATTATTGTTCTGTGCGTTGAAAATACTTGAACATGCGTTTACACAGCCGTAGGAACACAAAGAGAAAGTCGATGAAGAGAGCCTCCCAATGCCACTTAGGACCCAATGCGTTGTTCAGCTTGATTTGTTGCCACATTAAACCGATCCGGCAGGGGCTCGCAAACGATGCAATCCAACATGAACGATGCACTTTCCTCCCATGACCCGAGCATTGGGAGGAAAACCGATTGCTTCGGCGACGTGCATACACCTGCACCGCACTCGTCCGGCAGTGCATGAATCAACGGTGCGGGAACCTTTGCTTGTACTTATAACTGACTATTTCGTTTCAACCCAAAAATAGGCCCGTACCGGACACATCACGGTGCAAAGAGAACACTTCTTCATGCTTATAAAGCCAGCTGGAAACATGAGATTTCTGCTAGGTTTCTTTCACAAATTTGGCTGGCGTGAAGAGTCTCCCGGCTAAGAAACACCCGTCATTACCAATGTCACCAAAGCAGCTTAACTGAAAAGGAGACAAATTTTTGACAAAAAATATTCTCCCAATTTTTTTAATGAAGCAAGGATTGAGCGTAAGGCTATACTACTGGCTCATCAAAGCTTATTGCAAAAACGAATATATCTCGAGAACTTCTCCAAACAGACGCACCTGATCCTGCAAACAAAGAGGGGTAGTAAGATTCGAACGCAAATCTCTCAAGATCCTCCGCACCCTCACGGAAAATAGCATCACCATCATGTTAGGGAAATGTTATTCCTTGTGTAGGTGGCCCTAGTTTACATGAAAGTGCTAAGGGTTTCAAGAATCCAACGATTGAATCCCACGTCCCCTCATCGTCCACAAAAGCAGACACGTCTGGCTCAAAAATTACTCGAGATATTAGTAAATATCCCGCGAAGCGAGGAAAAAAACGCAATGCGTATCCATGGCAATGATGGAAAAATAATGAAGTAATGGGCAAGAATATTTAATATAATGTTAAACACTTAATGAACGTTTACTTATCTTGATGACGTTTCGTTGGTCCTCATCCTGTTTCTGAATTGTACGGAAATTCAACCGTACAAAGTCTACCAGCACCATGATTTAGACTCCCATGCCAAAAAAGATACATCTCTAGTATTGCTGAAAATGTGCTACAGGCACTTCATGCGGAAACAGTAGCGCAATTCTTCGTTTCTTCACGTTATTGAAAAACAAACTGCACTAGAGAAATATGCCCCACGGCAACTCGAACACAACGCGAAACGTAAATTTTATAAATTTATTACTCCGCGACATGCTGAAATGCTAGATGAGCTAGACTACTCGAACAGAAATTGGAGCACTGCCACCACTCTCATTGTTGAAATTTCCGAAACCAAATTCACAATTCCACATATTCACAAATACCGATTTTTAACAAACAGAAAAAAAACGTGACAGCTCACGTAAAACACAACCGTCCGCGAGCAGCGCTTGCTGCGATCAATTATATTAAAGGTAAGCTAAGGGGACACAAACCATAAGCTATAAACCACCAAAACTCAAAATGTATGTTTGTTTTTATATCTTATTTTTTTTTTTTTACAAAAAAAAAAAAAATATATTTTTTTGGAGTGGGGGGGGGGCGGGGGGGAAAAAACGGTGGTGCTGGGGGGTTGCTTTTTTATTTGTGGGGGGGGGGGGGGGGGGAAGAAAATATATGTTTAAAACAAAAAACAAAAAAATTTGGTGGCTATCCTATACAAAAATCCAACATGACTATAAAATGAATATATCGAGAAATTACAGGACCCGTGAAATGTTTGGCATTTAATGTGGTTTGATTTAGAAATATGGGGAAAATCGAAAGTTTTTGAAATCGTTTTTTTTTTTCATTCCAGAACAAGCCTAGAATTGTTTAATCTTGTTGCCAGAATCGGACGGGCATTGTAAAATACTTTGGGTGAGAGTAGAGAAGATAATCCACCAGTCATTTAGGCGTATTGTTACATAGTGAGGGCTCCATTCCCGCTCCATCTGGTGGAACTTGAAAATGACCCTACTCTCTGGTCCACCGGGCGTTGTTTTGTCCTAAGTGTCCGTTAATGTTAATTGTTCAGTATGTGCAACCACTGGTTGGAGACGATGTAATTCTCTCTCTCTCTCACCCCCCCCCTCTCTCTCTCTCTCTCTCTCTCTCAAAAAAAAAAGTAAGACTCAGCCCCGCCCCCCCCCCCCTATTTGAAATCCTGGCTACGCCTATGCGGGCACCCAGTATAGAGTTACTTGGTTCCTACTAGCCAATTGTCATAAAGAAATGCATTCCCACACTAGCTTAGATTTATCTATCGACTATCGGAAAAAATGCAGATCTTTGCAAATCTGTATTTTCTCGCTAATCAAATATTTAAAAATTCAATAATAGCATGAATGTCTGCTTGAAATACCGTTGGACTATGTCCCATTGCATTGGTTTAGCTTTCCTGATTTCAGGGCCATAAACCCCGGCTTCAGTATTTTCTCCCAGACCAGACCCCATTCATTTAACCACTTTGAAGGGGACGTCGTAGTTTGTCTTCATTGTCATCCAATCTTCTATTGTTTTAACATTTGAGTTTAGCTTGAAATTCTTAAGGATCTTTAAATGTCCTACCAGAGCGCCATCTAAAATCTTGTTGTAACGTTTGAATTGCAGGGCACTTTTTGCTGCCTACTGCGTTATAACATGTTATGAAGGGCATCCAAAGCAACGAATGGTGTACTTTTCATTGCCCCAGTTATTAATACACAGGCAAGCCTCTGCAGTTTACCTACCTTTACTTGGGTGGTTACTTCATTAAGTTTAGGCCAGCATATTAGTGAAGCAAATATAATTTTCGGACAAACTATTGCAGAATAAATACAATGGACAGTGTTTGGTCGTAGTCCCCATGTTCTACCCACTGCTTTACTACAAACCCATAGGGCATTTGTACCTTTAGTGATAACCTTGTCTAAATGGGAGTTCCAATTCAGTTTTTTATCCAAAGTAACACCAAGGTATTTAACTTCTTCCGCAAACTGAACATGAACTCCGTTGAGAGTAGGCTGTTTTAAATTGAGCTTTCTCCTTTTGGTAAAAGGTACTATAATAATTTTAGAAGGGTTTAAATTTAAACCCTCTATTCTACAAAATTTTACAGTTATATAGAGCGCAGTTTGTAACCGACTAGATATCGTGTCATCAAACTTCCCACGAACTACATCGTCAGCGAAGCCAATCACCGCGTACCTTAGTTCTTCTAATGATTTAAGGAGTTCGTCTACTACTAAGGACCACAATAAGGGCGATAGGACTCCTCAGTGAGGACAGCCTTTAATCGATCTAATAGTTAGTTGCGCACCTTCTAGGTCAGCAGAAATTTCTCGGTCTTTTAGCATCGCCATTATCCATTCGATAATACAGTTATGCAAGCCCTTTGCCACCATTGCGGAACGAATTGAGCTCAATATCAAGAAAAGCAACCAAAACTATTTCTTTGGCTTGAAGCGATTTCTCGATTTTATTAACTATCGATTAGCGCCGTTATTGTAGATTTACCTGATTGGTAGGCAAATTGGTTTTTGCTCACAGGAGACTCTATTAAGCTTATTGACTTAATCAAGTCTTCCACACTTTTTTCACCTTGTCTTAATAGAACAGGGCCTTAGGAGTAATTTTATCTCGTTTTCCCGCTTTTGGAGGTTGAAAAGAACTCAATGCTCATTCAACTCTAGATGGCGTGAAAATTTCACAAGCTTTAAGATAAGCATCTGTTGACCATAAACGTCCTACCTCATTTAAGTCCTTTGCTTCAGCAAATACATATGTTGACCCCACAAAGTGAGTTGTCATCATTACCTCCAAAGTTTCGGAACAATCGACTGTGAAACTACCATCCTCTTTTTTAAGGCTGCCAAGACCACTTGAATGATCTTTTGAAAGAACTTTGTGCAGCCTTGTAGCTGTTGAAGCGTTGATCTCTTCATAGATCCTTCTCCAGTCCTTTCGTTTGGCACGCCTCAATTCTTTGTTATATTCAGTGAGAGCCATTTTGTATTGGTCGCAGTCTGAAGTAATTTTTGCTCGATTGAACTCGATTGTCTAGATTTTTTCCTCAATTTTTCCAGTTTGTCGTTCCACCAAGGAACATTCCTACTGGATGACCTATGTTGTGTTTCTAGTTGTGACCAAGTTTTTATTGATGTAGGTATCATCAATTATTTTATCGTTCTTTAAATAGAACCGATATAGGTCCCAATTTGTTTTTCTTGAGTATCTATAATTTTCTGTTATTAATGATTCGGCTTCATAATCAAACCTTATATGCTTGTGGTCTTACAATGATTCTTCATCAGAAACGCTCCAGTTCACAACCTTTCCTGACAAAAGGTTACTGCAGATCGAGAGATCCCGAACCTCATCACGGTTAGAGCTTTTAAATGTTGACGAATTCCCTCTATTACAAATGTCATTATTGTTAGACGAAATGTAGCTCAGAATATTTTTGCCGCTTTTATTGATATCTGAGCTACCGCACAATGTATGATGGCTATTTGCATCGCACCCTATTATAAATTGAACGTCAATTTTTTTTTACAATAATTTATAAACTTTATGACTGCCGAAGGAGGAATTCTATCAATGTTTTCAGGAAAATAAGCTGAAGCAATACATAATTCTGTTTTTCCTCGGGTCGTTGGTACCTCCACCTTGATCGGCACAAAATCTTTGCTTATAAATTCAATAATTGCTATAATTCATATTTACTAAAATTACTGTCCTAGGTCTGGACTCACTATTATCGTACAAAAGCTTACACTTTGACAAAGAGCAACCCGATACCCTACCATTATTTACCCAGGGATCTTCTGCTGAGTACTGCTGATGTACTCTTGGCGTGGTTAAGATTTATCTGAATAAATTTTATAAGACTCATCGATTGTGTTTGTAATTTATTTATTTACGTATGGTTGAAGACGGGTTTGAACAGACCATTTTTTAGAGCTTCCGCTGTTTTTTTTGGTCTGTGGTCCTTTATCACCATGAGCAACGTTTTGCCCTTGGTGTTTTGAACCACAACTGCCGGCGACACTACCATTCTCAGGGTTAAACTTCTGAGTGGCCTTTTCTGACCCTTCATTTCCCCGTTTCTCAGGCCCTCTTGTGTATCAGGTGATTGTTGATGGACTTCATTGGAATCCATGTATACAGCTTGGTTATCCAGAATTAGATTGAGCAGAATTAGATTGGTTCAGAACGAATTTTCTTTCCTCCAGTTTACGCAGCGAGGAATTATCAACAATAAGGGCGAGTTCAACATGATCACCCAGGTAACCAACAAGCATTAGCATATGCAGTAACTCAACCCTAAATCTGCATTTCAGATGCTACAAGCATTATATTAGCATCTTGAATGCTATCTGTTGTAAAGTTGCATTTCAAATGCTATCGAAATGCGTGTAGCCTGTAATAAGCAATTCGAATGCAAAATAGCATTAATGAAGCATTATCATAGCAGTGCTGTAAAGCAGCTGTATATTGGGCCCAAAAGGGGCATTTATGTTGCATTTAAGGTGACTTAATTGCTTGATAGGCTGCCGTAAAGACGCTTTGGAACTGCTTATTGGTTACCTGGACCCTTCACGGGACGATGTAAGATCCTGCACGCATCCGTCAGAAGATTTTCATTCTGGCTTTCAATGAGACATAATCATTTCAATGCCATACCTGACACTCCAGGAAAGAAGGCGATCAGCACGTCAGGAGGTGGGAGTTGATCCTCGTTCACTACTACCAGATCGGCTCCTTCCCAGAGAGAGAGAAAAGATTGGTAGCTTTTCCGTAACCCAAATAGCTGTGTGGTTGTCCTGACATGTGAGCATTAAATACCCTGGCTTGAACCGACAATAGACAAATTTGGGCTTGAACTGCTCCCGCCTTTGCTGTACAACCTTTACCAGGAGGGCTTCTTGAACCACTTCAAGCTGATTAGTTGACAGTTCAACTTGCAATGTCACTGTATGTGGTGGCTGGGAGTGCTTCACGTCCACGTCCCTGAGCTACATTCGGTCGGTGAGCGTGCACAGGGCTTTGAGAACCACTGGCATTTTCTTGTACACTCCGAACACCTGTTGCTTTCGAGTTGTTCGCAACATTACAATTGACCTGCTGATGTGGGTCATTGCCTATCTTTTTGGGGCGGGCTTCTCTTCGCTGTTCTTGGAATAGTCGTGATCAGCATTCCTTTGCCTTTACGGAGTACTGGCTAGGGGACGTTTTCAGCCGTCTGCGCGCCGAACCACACAATCCAATCCATGATTGTTCCCACAATGTTATGCTAGTTCAAAATTGAGGTAATACAATACCAAAATAGTACCTCTCAGGTATTTCCAGGTATCCGAAATAACAAGTTTTGTTATTCGAGAGATATTTTGCTTGCATTTCTTAGGTATTTTGCTTAGGTATTTTACCTCTTAATCTGTGCTCTTTTATACCAAGGCCAGTTATCAAGATCAAAATTAGGTATTCATATGTTGTTGTCTCCTGCTCGGGAAGCGTATCGAGAGCTCCTAAAGTGCACGGAGTTGCTGCTTTAAACGAAACAACATGGCGTGATTGGTTCCGTCACTTCACAGACGGTGATTTTGCCGACGTGAAGGAAGGCCTAAAACCTTCGAAAACGCTGAATTGGAGGCATTGCTCAATGAGGATTCATGCCAAACGCAAGAAGCGCTTGGTTTAGTATTAGGAGTTACTTGTCAAGCCATTTCGAAGCGATTGCATGCGTTGGAAATTATACAGAAGCAAGGAACTTGGGTTCCTTATGATTTGAAGCCAATAAACGTTGAGTCTCGTGTTTCGTCTATGAACCTCTGCTCCAGCGGCAAAAAAGAAAGGGTTTTCTTAATCTCATCGTGACGGGTTATGAAAAATGGATACATTGCAGCAACCCAAAGAGGAAAAAACCTTGGGAACTACCCGGTCATGCATCTACGTCGTCGGCTCGGCCGAATAATCACGCAGCGAATTTTATCGTTCTGTGGTTTTCGGTGTATTTGGTGGGAAAGGGTCGGTGTTATTTATTATGAGCTGTTGAAACCAAGCGAAACCATCGCTGGGCATCAAACTCAGTTGCTGCGATTGAGCCTTAGATTATTTGTGGTTTAGAGAATTGTTTGTTAGCCCATGATGTAATGTAAAAGTACCGCATCCAGACTCGATCAACTATTTACAAAATTCGGAAATGTAAAATGAAGATCAAGGACAGTATTATAGGACAGCGAACAACCTTTAAAATTTTGACATGAATTGAATTTTAGGAAAATTCTATGACATTTCTTGTATACAGCTCACCGTAAACATTTCAAACAAGTAGGCTACCCACGTGTTGTTTGTGCGTTATAATCTTGTCTTTGAAACAAGGTCAACGTCATATTCCGGTAAGAAATGTTTCATGTTCAATCAGTGACGTTTTTCCACAAAATGGTTGGTGAGAGTAATTTTTGAAGACGTAGCTATATCGACAAGTTTATCAAGCGGTATTCGTCTTCTCAAAAATACGGGTGAGAAATTGGCAATTAATAATGAGTACGTCAGTAAGTTTGCGGTCAAAATGCACCCCAAAAGTTTATTACCGAGTCAAATCTTCAATGTTGACAATTAGCAGTATTTACTTCAAAACCAAGCAAACCAATACCTATGAGCATAAGATTTAATTGATGCACATAGAAAGAAGGTTATTAAAGAATGTCTGTCTTGCATGTCATGTTCTAACATGCACGGTTCGTTGTAACAACAAAAAGAAAAACAACTAAGGTACGTTGATTTGTGCGTGCAACCTACATCACAGATTTTCGGAACAATCCCAGTACAAGCACTGTACAGTGTGAAGTGTACAAAACATACCGGCCGAGAAATATTTTTTTTAACTCTTTATTTATTTTAAATTTAACATTATTCTACATTCATATATTATCCTAGGTGCTCCTGCTAAGTAATTAACATTTCAACCTTATATGCTATCATTTAGGGAAACTGCCCCCATATTAATCTCATTGTTCCTATATTCATCCTACGATGAATCAAACAATTGGGCAGTTGAAGGATCGGTTTCGTTTTCTAATAATGTTTGCTTACGTTAAATAACTACAACAAACATTACTAACTAATCCTATTACGTGACTTAAACTTGACGCATTACCTTTCGTCGTGCATTAAATAATTTTGCACACCCCTCATTTTGAAGATGTGTGCCTGTACTCTGAGAAAAAATCTATCGTTATACCGACAATTAAATCATGGTCAGGATGACTATCGCACATAATGATTACAATAATCATGAAAATGGTCGAATTCACCACGTTCATGGCATTCTTGACTATGATCATGGTGACAAGGACTATTCCGAAATTATGGCAAATGTTGGATCAACTATTTTTAATGGTAGTTTTGACCATGATCATAGTTGGTTTTAAATCACTATACTGCAATAGTCATCCTAACCCCGAATAATGGTAGATTTGACTATCAAATTTCTCTCTGTGTAGCATCATGCCGTTATTTTGCTTTTGAGTTTAGCACTTCATTTATCAAATAGTCGTCTAAGGAAGATAAGCAACGCATCGAAATTTTTCACGTGTATGGCGAAAATCCAAACTACTCTCACGCCAAGTGGGCGAAATTGTGAATGTGGCTAAATAATGTGGCTAAATATACTGTTACCAACGTATTAAAAGTGTTCGGTGAACGTTTGTCGACAGCCAGGAAAGCTGGATCGGGGGGGACGACGACAAAAAGAGTTGCCCGCTGCATCGAGTGGAACCCTAAGCTTCTCGCAAAGAAGCTGGGAGTGGAGCCTTCAACCATGGATAGAGCTTAAAAACGAGCTGGACTATCGACTTACAAGAAAGTGGTGACTCCAAATCGCGACGATAAACAAAACACGTCGGCCAAAGCACGATCGCGAAAGTTGTAGTCGACGATGCTGACGAAGTTTGATTGCGTGGTAAAGGACGATGAAACTTACGGCAAGGCAGACTTTAAACAGCTTCCTGGACAGGAATTTTATATGGCAACCGGACGGGGAAAGGTGGCAGATATTTGCAAGCACATTAAACTGTCAAAGTTCGCGAAGAAATATCTGGTGTGGCAGGCCATCTGTACCTGTGGCTTAAAGAGCAGCGTTTACATTGCGACCGGAACCGTCAACCAGGAAATTTATCTGAGCGAGTGCCTACAAAAACATCTACTGCCTTGCCTGAAGCGACACAATTGTTCCGTTCTCTTTTGGCCGGATTTGGCATCTCGCCATTACGGAAAAAGGGCCATGGAGTGGTACGCTGCAAACAACGTTCAAGTGGTGCCCAAGGACAAGAACCCTCCCAACATGCCAGAGCTCCGCCCAATCGAACAATATTGGGCCAACGTCAAGCGGAACCTTAAGAAAACTCAAAAAGCTGTTGTGAGAGAGAAACAGTTCAAGGCAAACTGGCGTTCTGCGGCGAATAAAGTGGACAAGAAGACTGTACAAAATCTTATGGCAGGTGTTAAACGAAAGACCCGGCAATTCGCATTTGGTAAAAAAGAAGCTTAGCTGAATATTTCTCCTGTATTCTGCATTAACTGAACTTGAAAAAGAAAAAGAATTTGACTTATTAATAAAAACTTTGATCGACACACACACAATACTGTTTGACCAAATTTTGATCGGAACACCCTTTAGCACAACAACTAGACCATATTGGCACAGCATAAAGCATGGCCGGTCTAAAAATTTGTTTGAATATTAGAAGTTTGTTCTTCAAACAATGTTTGGATTCTGTTTGTAAGAGGATATAAACATTTTATGTATTTATTACATTTGGCTTGACTACCTTCAATGTGATCTGTAAAAGTTAATTTTTGATCAAGTATTAGTCCAAGATATTTTACTTGATTTGACCAAGAGATTGGAATTTCGTTTATAGTTACTATATTACTATTACTTGGTTTCAAAAAATGCAGCTCTAGGCTTGTGTGGGAATATTAAAAGTTAGTTTTGGATGCATTAGGAGAAATCTTCCATTTATGAAAATAGTCAGTAAAAATGTCCAAGCTTTTTTGTAGCCGCCTGAATATAACACGAAGACTTTTTCCTTTAGCGGAAATGCCTGTGTCACCAGCAAAGCAAGATTTTTGACAGCCCTGAGGTAAATCAAGGAGATCTGAAGTGAAAATGTTATAAAGTATTGGTTCAAGAATGTTACCTTGAGGAACATCAGCTCTAAAAGGCAATTGATCAGATTTAGAATTCTGATAATAGTTGCAAAGTTCTATCAGTTAAGTAGTTTTGAACTAATTTCATGATAAAAAGCAGAAAATTGAACTTTTGCAGTTTCGCAATCAAACCTTCATGCCAAACACTGTCGGATGCTTTTTCTATGCCTAGAAGAGCAACTCCAGTTCCTTCAGCTTTGTTTGAACGAATTAAATTTGTAACTCTAAAAAGTTGATGCGTAGTTGAATGCTCATGGCGAAATCCAAACTGTTCATCAGCAGAAATTGAGTTTGTATTGATGTGAAGCATCATTCTACTAAAAATTATTTTTTTAAAAAGCTTACTTATTGAAGAAAGCAAACTGATTGGTCGGTAGCTAGAATCTTCAGCCGGATTTTTGTCTGGCTTCAAGATAGGTACGACTTTTGCATTTATCCATTTATCTGGAAAGTATGCCAGATAAAAACATATGTTAAATAGTTTTACCAAGAAAGACAAAGTACTCTTAGGGAGTTTTTTGATGAGGATATAGAAAATTCCATCATCACTTGGTGCTTTCATATTTTGACATTTTTTTGTTATAGTGTTTACTTCATCCAAATCAGTTCCCCAAGAATCATCAAAAATATTTTCTTGAGAGAAAATATTCAGATACTCCCTGGAAACCTGATCCTCAATAGGACTTGTAAGACCCAAACTAAAATTATGGGAGCTCTCAAACTGCTAAACAAGTTTTTGACCTTTTTTCGCATTTGAGAGCAAAATTTTATCACCTTCCTTAAGCGCTGGTATAGGCTTTTGAGGTTTTTTTTAAGATTTTAGCGAGTTTCCAGAAAGGTTTGGAACTCGGATCTAATTTTGACACATTATTTTCAAAATGTTTGTTCCTCAGGGCAGAGAAGCGTTTTTTAATTTGTTTTTGTAAATCTCGCCATATGACTTTCATAGCGGGATCAGGTGTTCTTTCACGCTCACGAATCAAGAGCTGAAGATCGTCAACAATTATAACTGAATCGAATTTAACCTCGCATTTTGGCACTGAACCAGCTCTTGCTCTATTTATTGAGAAAGCCAGAGATTCAAGAGCATTATTAATTTCTTGTTTGCAATGGAACATTAGGATCAAAGTTGTATTCCATAAATGTTCGATATTGATCCCAATTAGCTCTATGGTAGTTGAAAGTAGAACTGATGGAATTGAAATGATTTCTTGAGATATTTCATATGCAGGGTTGTTACGAGAAGTCTGAAAATAAATCCGCGCCAAATCCGCGCGAGCTCAAAATCAAATCCGCGCCTTCAAATCCAATCCACACACGAATGTTCTATAACTTATCAAGCATAAAATATATAGGATGGGGAACGGCTTCATCAGTAGGCGAACTTATTTCAAACAAGGGGTAAACAATAACATGCATCACTCATTTTTGGCAGTATGCTACAAATAATAAAATTAGATTTTTGATTAATTTCCTTCAGAAAAACCCAGCGCTTGGAATAGGGTCTCGGTGGAGCTAAAACCGTTCCCCACAATAAGATTGTCTACGTTTTTGAGCCAATTAGATGCATTGTTCAAAACAGGAATGTAATTGAAAACTTCAGTGTGAAATAAAACCTGTAAAGAGGGAAACATAAGTCACGATGAGCTAAGTCAAATAAATTGACCGATAACCAACTTAATAAAAATGTCCAGACAAAAACAACCAATGACCCAAGATGTGATCCACGCTGGCCAAGTCCACCCATGAAGGAGCACAGGACGTTTGAGTGAGTGATGAAAGCACTCTAACACAACCGATATGTAAAGTATGTCAAAGAGAATGATCCATATTTTGTCAATAGTGTATCAAGATAGGTACGTATTTATTTAACATATACGTCATAACATTTAATTGTTCTCAATAGCCTTCATATGAGCTAATTTTTCCCTTTCTGATTGTTCCTCCTGCTGGATATTATCTTTTTGTTTCAAAAGAACTATCAGGAATGATGTTTCTGGATTATTGGATGTTATAGCTCTGATTTCTTTTTCCATCAAATTAAAAATATCTTCTTTAGCCTTCCTTTTCATTCCTACAACTTCTTCTTGCTGTTTGATCTGGTGCCTTGCTTCCTTCTTTGCTTTTTCCTTATTTTTTTGTGCCTCCACGAATTCAAAATCTTTCTTTTGTTTCTGTTTGGATTCGTAAGATTGCCTCGCAAATTTCGCCTTCAAAATCAAGTCCTTTGAAACAACAAATCTGGTTATATCATTTTCAAAAAAAATGCATGCCACTCAAAATATTTTTACGATTATTGAACTGCTGTTCACTGAGCCTAGTTCGGTTTTCCGATAACACATGCTTAGATAGTGAAAATTTTCTTTCGACCTCTGCATTAGAATGAGATACGCAAGTTACAATGTTGAGCAATGTTCTCATTTCAGAGAAACTATCGTCCTGGAATAAAAAATCAAGTACTTCCAAATCTGTTTCTGATTCAACCGTTTTAGTTGACAACTTGACACTTGCAAGTACTAGTTCTTCGTGAATTTTAGATTTGTCTATTTTAAAATCAACAACATCGACTAAGTGGACGATTTCTTTGATGGAATCCTTATTTGTGATCCTTCCAACCTTGAAGTTGCTGACTAGTCTAACAAGTTCATTTGGAACATCTTTGGAAAACAAATACGAGACGAAAGCCTTAGTGTGGTCTTTAAAATGCTTATTGAAATGAGATGTTTTAAGTTGATTTCCTGCAGCGTCAAGAATGGATTTGTAAATAATTACATCCGTATCCTTAAGAAAATGTTCTTCCATTAGCATGTTGTTGTTGATGGCTTCCGTTATCTGTTTTGGATCGTAAACTCTTGACATCATAGTGACCAAAAATGCGAGAATCCTATCATAAATATCGAAAAGAATAAACTCATTCGTTTCGAGATACTTAAGCAACTTTTCCGTTTCTCCCGCTGATTCAATCACAAAAAGAACCTGCTCTTTGATATCTGGCAGCAGTAAAATCTTCAAAATTTCTTCTTCATAAAAGCTCCGTTTTGCCAGCTCTTGCAATTTCTCTTTCAAAGAAACTAAGTGGTTGTAGTTTGAAAGAACCACTTCTGCAGCTGATCCGAGAGTTGCCTACCGGGTTTCAACATGCTTTTGGAAACGTTTAGGCTTGGTGATGCAGCTTTCTTTGAATTCTTCCCACTTCGACGGAACGACAAAGTAATAGTACAGATACTTTGCCAAATCAGAAACAACATATCCAAACTGTTTGATAGCAGCCCTAAAAAAAATGAAGGTTATAATACATATCTACTAGCAAACAAATAATAAAATGCTTTCTTAGATTTTTAATAGTTTAGAATTTAAGTCCCTGAGTCCATTTAGAATTCTTAGGTATTAAACTTCGTATTTTCAGCAGAAAGTAAATCCGCCGATTCAATAGCAAAAGCAAAAATACACCGTGAACTGAATCACGTAATCATGAACTAAATCACGTTTTTAGGTAAAAATCCTGAAAACGTGAACTAGTTCACGGTCCGTTTTCGTTTTCGTGAACGCTTTTGTTTCTGTGTGGGTATATCAATATGGTGTTGAACGAATCCGCGCCAAATCCGCGCCAGAACGAATTTTATGAAAAAATCCGCGCCAAATCCGCGAAAATCGCGAAATCCGCGAAATTCGCGAAATCCGCGCTGCCGTAACAACCCTGCATATGTAACTGGAAGGTGATCAGAACCAAAGTCAGCATGGGTAATCAATTGACTACAAAGTTGACATGAATCACTTAGGACCAAATCAATAGTTGAGGGATTTCTGGCTGGAGAAAAGCCAGTTGGGCTGTTTGGGTATTGAGTAGTGTAGTTTTCAGCAGAACAATGATCAAAAAGTATATTTCCATTGGGGGTGAAAACACCAAAAAAAAAAAAAATAGAGATATGGGGGGGGTTAGTTTGGGGGGTTCCCTTGGGGGGGTTTTT
This sequence comes from Aedes koreicus, assembly GCA_024533555.2. NCBI lineage: Eukaryota > Metazoa > Arthropoda > Insecta > Diptera > Culicidae > Aedes > Aedes koreicus. Next base: position 104,127 of record JAHHFK020002646.1, read on the forward strand.
TGGGTGGGTTTTTTCGGAAAGGCAAATAGGCAGCTATAAAAGTAAATTGGCCAAAATTTGTTTCAACTGAAATCCTCAAAGTTTCAAAAACATTGGTTTCAAATGAAGAAAGAATGTGACGTTTGATACGCCTATGGACAATGATGGCAATGCTACCACCAGCTCCATTAAGGCGATCATTTCGGCAGACTAAATAATTTGGATCTCTTTTGACCTTATGGGCAGGTTTGAGAAAAGTCTCAGTTATTACAGCGATATGCACGTTATGAACTCTTAAAAAATTAAATAGCTCATCCTCGTAATCTCTGATGGATCGAGCATTCCAATTCAAAATATTTAATGACCTTAAACCCTTTACTGAATTTCAATGTCATGTCAATATTATTGGCAAATTTAATACCAGTTTGGATAGCATCAAACATGGAATTAGTTTTTAGCATATCGATTAACGATTGCTATAAAAATTCTAATTTAGGAGTGGATATGCTACCTAAATCAAATTCATCAGAAGTCCCGTGGGAATTTTGGTTTTGGTTCCTACCCGCTCCATTTATATGTTGAACATTGTTAACAACATGGTTAGGTAAGAATGTAGGGTTTGCAGATTGAACCCTGTTGGTGCCTGCAGGTATCGAAATAGTATTTGCTCTTTGTTGAGCGTTTGAAGTAACAGTTGCGGATGGAAAAACCTGTCCGCCGTTTCTACCGATGGCTTGGTAGGAATTTGTTCTTTGCTGATCGTTGTAACCAGCTGCAGAATGAGTAGTAGCTGGTCGGGAACGTGTATTGTTTCCTACCTGGCGTTTAGTGCGCGACTGCAAAATTGCTTTGCGAGTCTTGCACTCCCAAAAATTTGATTTATGGTTTTCACCACAATTTGAACATTTGAATTTTTGAGGATCTTCCTTCACAGGACAGTCGTCCTTAGTGTTCGAGGAATCACCACAATTCATGCATTTACCAATCATATGGCAATGCTTTGTTCCGTGACCCCATCCCTGGCACTTACGGTACTGGGTGAGGCTTTGGAAATTTGCTCCAGCCTTCTTGAAATGTTCCCACTTCACTCGGACATGGAGCAAAAGGCTTGCTTTTTCTAAAACTTTAAGGTTATTAAGTTCACTTGACTTGAAGTGAACTTAGTACAAATCGTTTGAAATCCCTTTGCGAGAATCGCCAGGCCGGGATTTCATTTTCATTTTAATTACTTGGACTGGGCTAATTCCAAGTAATTTTATCAACTCGTTTTTTATTTCTTCCAGAGACTCACTACTGGGCAGACCATTCAAGACAACCTTGAAAAGACGCTCAGCATTGGTGTCGTATGTGAAAAAAATGGGGTTCTTCTGAGTAAGATACTCAAGAACACGTCCAAGGTTTCTGCATGCAAACGACATTCACCTGTCTGGAAGTTTGAAGGGAATATTTCACACCTTCAACAAATGTTAAGATTTCCTTGCGAAAAGCATGGAAATCCGAAATTGTCACCACAATAGGGGAAACTTTTTCGTTTCTAAATCGCAATCAATAGATTGCTCTTTGCGTTTACGTTTATTTGCCATAGTGGCAGCATAAATTGCTTCAAATCGACGTCCAAGCAGATAACTATAAGAATCCGAAGGACCGAAAAGGGATTTTCCAATGCGATACTCAAACCGGATTACCCGAAGGGCCTAACAAGGATTGAAAAGGAATAAGAGGAAATCTTAAAATTGCCTAATGTGAATCCTCTGAAGGAATTGGCACGACGGGTTTGCAACAAATCGAACTCAAATTTTGGGAGAAGAAACAGGACCATCGTTAGGAATCGATTGAGTGGGGTGGAGCTGAATCGCGTGAGACTTAGTTTACGCCATAACATCAGCTGAATTGGTCAGAAGGCAGCGAAGTAATTGCGGTAGATGGCGTACCCACCCACTATCTTTATTCGGTGGAAGGCTGTTACAGCAAAATTACAATGGCTCATCCCACAACGCAAAAGCAGTCAAGATAAATTACCATCTACCATCTATATCAAATGAAACAAAAGTTGTTCCCACGTCCAACACATAAAGATGGCAAAGGTGTTTATTATGACGCTATCGATGACGAAAAGGACCCCATAAAAATAGAAACTTGCTAAATCGCCAATGTTCCACGTAGCACTCCCACTCTGCAATCCATGGTTTTGCTTCAGGAGGTTTTTTTTTCACTTGGTTTCAAGTCTGGCCTGGCCCAGACATTATTTTATATACTTTCATACATGAGCACGCGAGCTAGCTTCTGTAACTGAGATCAAGAGTGGCCTTTCAAGCCACATAAATCACAGGAACTTGCACCGTTCGAGGTGATTAATTTGAATTGGGGGAGGGATTTCTTCCTTGCAGTTATTCAGGTGGAAAAATAAAATGAAACAGAGTTGTCGTTGCTGTTGGAACGATGTTGTTAAAGCATATTAGTACTAACCCGTCTTCGATTTTCCGTTTTTTGCGATGCCTGAAAATAAATCAGTTGGGGTCATTTTTAACTAAATGTTAAATGTGAATATTTCTTTTCCAGTATGATGTTCGGAATTGGAACAAAGAAGGCACGGTTGCATGTCAACGCCTTTACCAATCTACTGGGCGAGGACAAAAACGGATGGGGCCTGTCGCACAAAGGACTCCTGTGGCACGGTGGTGCAGCTCGGAACTACACCAAACGCTTCAAAGAGAATCAGGCTACCAGGATTGGCATCTTGTTTGACGGGATCGCCGGGACTTTGACATACTACAAGGATGAGGTGTGTCTAGGGATTGCTTTCCGGGGGTTGAATGAGGTGAGTTTAGTAATCAAGCCTTCAAGGAATGCGTTTCTTTGTGAGTAATGGGATTTTCAATTTTCTACATCTGCAGATCAGAGAGCCATTGTACCCGATCGTTTGTTCGACTGCCGCCAAAACTGAAATGGTGCTGACAGATTCGCGGCGAGACTTCGTAAACCTGCAGGACCGTTGCAGGGCAATCATCATCAAACACATCAAAACCCGCGAGAAGCTGGACCGACTGAATCTTCCGTACTGCATTACCAACTATTTGGCCGATGCGTTATCCGATTGTAGCACTCCGGTAATGCCACTGGACCAACAGTTGATTGACTATTATCTGTTCTAGTGTAATGCTTTGGTGCGGAGGCTAGTTCTTCCCAACTTTCTGTCGACTTACGATGGGCATCATTCCAGTGGTAGCTATTCAATAGTTGTTATTTTCATAGATGAATTCTCAATTTTTATGATTACTGTATACCAATTTTTTGTTGATCTTGTCAGAAAGCCGTACTCACAAAATGCGAATTAGTTTTGTTTTTGAACTAGTCATAGTGTTAGTATTTAATGGGATTATTTATTTGTTGTTGTATGATATTTTCTTTGAAGCGATACAAGACGTATAGTCACTGTGTAGACTGATCAAATACGAACGATTTTTTTTTGTCTCTGAAGCCACAGTCAGTCTTCATCAAGGAGGTGAGCCTGTGTGGCGAAACGAGTGGAATTCTAGTCATTTTGCGGGAACATATATAGGAGCTCGCTTAAGGAAATTATCTGTGTGTGTAATAGTAACCAATCTAGTCCGTAGGCTATAAATCTTCATGCATACAGTTGTCAATACATACACTATATTGAAACATACATATAGTTTACGATGATCTGTCGAACTCTGGAGAACAAGGACGATAGCTTGGCAGTAGCAAATAAAGACAAATGTATAGATTATAGATCCAACGACAGGGTTAGGAGCTAGAGGCTTTCAAACATTTAAAAACAGAGTTCTAAACCTTTGTGATGTAGTTGTAAAAATAGGTGTCGTGTATGAGGTAAAGATGGATATCAGAAAGAGAGAGAGAGAGAGAGAGAGGGGTCGAAGTGTGGAAAAGGGTGTGATTGAATGATGATTTTAAGTTTCACTTGTGGTCAGACGATTGTTGCGAAATGATTGAGGGTGAAGTAGTGAAGAGTATGATTGGTGTAGAATGAATTATTGTTGGAGTTCAATTTTCTGATCGATCTATGTGAAGTTGTTTTGTGCTATTCAGGAGAATTTGTAAGAATGTGTTATTTTAAGTGAGTTGTTATGTAGGCAGAACTATATCGGGCTAAACATGGAAAAATTTGGCTATTATTTATTAGTTTCAAAATTGACGGAATCGACTGCTGCTAGTGGTTTGCTGGGGTTGCTTTACAATGGCTTCAAATCTTAATTAATCTATTTAGTCTAATGTGTTATTTTGCATATAGACAACATGTTATTTACATATCCTACGGTAAATGTGGTGGCGAAAAATGAGGAAGACGACAGTGAGAGTCCAAAAATCTCACTTTTGCCCAGAGTGAACACGGCTTTTAAGTTTGAAAACCGTCCTTACGCTGCAACAAGTAATCATTATTGTTGTTATGTACAAGCTTGAACATTTGCTATTGGGATACATTTTAGAGCATGCACTTCGGTCTTATACATCATCTAAATCAAATCAGTGCAAGCGAGGGGGAAACAAATCGGTGGGAAAACAAACAATCGGTTCACCCTTGTGTGAGAGATGAGGAAAGATGATTATGTGAATATCTTAAATGCCAGGCTAAAGGAAACCATCCAGCTTTGGGTGTGCTACACGTCTTACCTCTAGGAAGGTCCAATGCCGAAAGAGGAAGTTGCAATGGTTGCTGCGATTACGAATGATGCCGAACAAGCGGCACTCACGATGAGTGCGCGCATACAAGGTTCAGCATGCGTTACACTTGCAGTACTCAAAGTATGCACCGCACAGATTACACCTCAAAAAGGTCTATAGATCATTGCATCGAATGTGTTAACCTCACTTTTTTGACAGCTCAAGAACCTTGCTTACAAGGTATTAGAGTTTAAGATGAAAAGTCCATTCTCCATATGAACTATAACACATCGGTCAATAAGTCCCGGGCCTAAGTAGGAAAACATTTTTTTTGTTGCCAAAACTCATTTTTATTCATCAATATAATCTCCTTTTAGAGTGATACAATCATTCCAACGTTTCTCTAGCTTTTCGATACCACCGGTGTAGAACGATTTATCGAGAACTTCAAAATATGCTTCAGTTTCAGAAATCACTTCCTCATCTGAGCCAAATCTCTTTCCACGGAGCATCTTTTTGAGTTCTGCGAAGAGCCAATAGTCGCTGGGGGCCAGCTCTGGAGAATACGGTGGGTGCGGAAGAAATTCGAACCATTTTTGCGGCTGTTTTTATTGACTTGTGACACGGTGCATAGTCTTGGTGAAAGAGCACCTTTTTCTTCTTCAAATGAGGCCTTTCTGGGCGATTTCGGCCTTCAAACAATCCAACAAACCGATATAATAGTCACTGTTGATTGTTTTTCCATGTTCCAAGTAGTCAATGAATAATATTCCATGCGCATCCCAAAATACAGAGGTCATTACCTTCCCAGCCGATGTTTGAGTCCTTGGACGCTTTGAACGGCTGTCTCCGTCTGCACGTCAATCAGCAGACTGCCAATTTGATTCCGGAGTGAAGTGGTGAATCCATGTTTCATCCATTGTGATGTATCGACGCAAAACCCCTTTTTATTTCGCATGAACATCTCCAAACAGCTCTATGAATCATCGACTCGTTGTTGTTTTTACTTTCAGAGTGTCAGCTATCTTTTGCAACTTCACTTTGCGATTGCCCATGGTGATTTTCAGGGTTTTTTTTTTCAATAACAGGGTTTTTTTTCCGGAATAACTGCCTCATTTGGCCGACCATACGACCACGTTCGAAATTGGCAAACCATCGTTTGATGGTCGTTTTCGGTGGGGCAAAGTCCGGATAACATTTTTCAAGCCAAGCTTGGGCTCAGCCATGTCCAAACACTACACTGCACGCCGAGCTATTTCTTACCACGCTAGCGCGTGTATTGAATTCACCACTTTGACTTCGTGCTGGACACCGTGTATGATGATTCGGCAAACACCACAGCCGAGTGTTTCCGATTGTGGCCGATTCCGGAATACACGCGTGGTTAATTTATTTTATATCTACCCATGCCGTGCTTGTTAAACTCAATCAACTTATGCGCCCGTCACCCAACGGCCAAGAAAACAAACCTATAAGTCAAATTATCAAATTTTTAGAATCATCCGACGAGCAATGCTCTATCCGTGGTAACCAGTCAGTGTCATACTGGGTGTATGTTGAGAGCATTCTTGTGATCGTAACCACTCGGCTCGGGTGTTTTCCCAAAAATCAAGACACCCCTAGTAACACACTTGTCACAAATCGTTTGAGGTAACTTCTATATGACTAATTTTAGTCACATAGAAATGACCTGAACCAATTTGTGACAACTGTGTTACTAGGGACGGTGTCTAAAGCAAAACATGAGCGTGTACACTCGTGTCGCGTCCATTGCGTTGCGGGTTCATCTATAAGCACGAAACTGAAGTGGTAAATTATAGCCACATGGTGGTGTGTTTGCAGTCAAGTTCGGCTCTCGTGCAGATCGGTTTGGTGTTTTCACCAAGGCTCCATGGGCTTGAACGGTGTTTTTTCCCATGAAAAAGCAATGATATTTCAATACACGAAATTGCTTTGAATCCATCGTTTTTAAGAATCACAAAGTAGCGTCACTTAAACTACTGTAACTCGATAAATAATAAACGACGTTTGAAATTTCGACAGTAATCTTTTGAAAGTTGGTACTTTCGAAAAATTGTATGGATATTTTATTAGTGGCGCCATTTGGTAGTTAGGCCTGGGACTTATTGACCGATGTGTTAGGTTAGGTTAATTATCACTTCACGTTTCTGAGACTAAAAATCACAAACAAAACAAAACAAACAACGCTTAAATTGTTAACCCATGGATGCTCCAGTGGAGCAAACGATTCATGAAAATTTCACGGCTGAAATCCTAATATGTAGTATTTAAAATTTGTGTTCAGAAAACTTCGAAGCGATAGGGACTTGATCCCATATCACGAAGAAACAAAATTTTCCATTGCTTGTTTTGCGGATTGTATACAATTCGATAAAGAAAATTATGTGAAAATAAGCACTAATTAATTTAATTAGTAATATATTTTCAGTCGCATAAATTTTAGAGCACAAAACCTCAAACCGATTTGAGGAGTAGGCTGTGCTTTTGAGCGAAGAAGACGCCTTTTTTCTCCTTCAAAGTTAATATGTTTTTAAAACTGATAAATTATCGTGTTTTCAACCGAAATTGAAATTTTATGTGCATCAAAGTGCTTCGGTCGATTTTCGGAAGAACTTCCGTATCAACATTTGAAGGAAGTGTTTTTTCACTTCGTCGCGAGTGAATGGATGATTGTTGTTGTCTATCGTTGATCTACTTAGAAAATGAAAATGTTCGATTAGAGTCGCCCCATAGCGGGGGATTTTTAGTTTTGGTAGTGTAAAGTGAAAACATTTGAGGTACACAATCACCTCGAGTTCCGTTTTTATTGCATCGATTTCGTCGCAAGTTCATGGAATAAATTACGACTCAGCATCGAGAGCTTTCGTTTTTACGACTGCACAAGCTGGTGTTATTCCGAATGCGGCCTTTGCTGACATCTATTCGACAATAGACATATTGAAAGGGACCTATTCTCAAATAAAACAAAATAATATTTTGAATGTCCAAATCTGGAAGTGTGTTTCAGTACCCTTATGCAATTGATATCGGTAATGTTAACATGCGGGGCTTGTTGTATGTGAAAGTAACCTGGAAATGGGCGTGACTCTTCTGACATTCTGCACACTTTCTAGTTCCCGGATTGAAGCTGCTTTCAATAGAAGAATCCAACTTTAAAAGGAAGAAGACACCGAGTGGTGATAAATCTGACAGCTCCCTTGTTAAAGAATCAGGTAAAGAATAGGACGAAAATTTTAAAATGCTTCTAGAAAATTCAAATGAAATTTTAATTACAAGTTGTTTGTTGTATGATGTAAGAAAAATCCAAAACTGCATTTATGAAATCATTTTATGCCTGGAAAGATTAAAATCTGGTAGTACTTAGTTTCTCTCCTTGGCATACATTTTTCACACTAGTTTTTTATTCAAGAGCCAGGTTCATTATTAATATGGGTAAAGCAGATTTAAGATTGGACCGCAGATGAAGAAGTTACCCGCAAGTCATTTTCGATAGAATTCAATTCCCCAAATGATCAACACATGACTCTTAAAATAAGAAGCCACCTGATCATATAGTAAAACAAGAGCGTACGCATAACTCTCATAATAATGGCTGGCCCACAATTGATACTTTGCGGATGCGTTTGCGTGAATTTGACAGTTTTCCCATAGGTTTTTAATTTGAATTTTTGGGTAAGAAGCCACCTGATCATTTAGTAAAGTAAAAGCGTACACCCAGTGCAAAATCACCAGCGGCGGATCCATTCGATTTCCAAAAACAGAGCACAAACGTAAACTACAATCGGCAAAATTCGACTAGATTCAAAATTTGCTTTAGGCTATAAGAGAGGAACAATGGACGGTAAGGTGAACATTCCGAATGTGTATAGGCAATAAGAAGGTATTATGCAAATAAATAGGATGGCAGTTCATAGTAGATCGGGATCGAAAATCGGTGTTTTTAGGATTAAAATAGATTAGTAAAAGTGTACTAGCATCTAAGACAAAAATGGCTGTTGATTTTCTTTGAAACAAAGTACTCAGTTATCATGTTACTCTCTTAGGAAGTTACTCACACCAATCAACTGAAACTCTATCATACAAACACAAACCTACAGTTTTACGTTCCTTACTAACCGACAGCAGTCATTGTTTCTGTGATGTTTTTTTTTTTTTTGTTTAAAATATCATACGCACAACGCACAGATATGTTTGATATTATTTGCTTCTAGAGACGAAGCTAAAATCCGTGAACAATTACGTATCCCCAATCAGTTGTTTTGGGGTTTAGTAGTGCCATATGTTGAAGGCAGTTGGACGGTCATTGGACAACCGTTTTGTCTAAACAAAATAATTGAACTGTAAAATAGCTATAAACAACACGACTAATGATCTTATCTTGATGTGTAACGTATTTGAAATGCGGAAAAAGCTAAAGCCTGCGGCAAACTACTTAAAATTGATTAGCTTAGCATAGATGAAAGATAAAACCATGCTAAACGTGTAGTAGGATGCAAAAGATGTCCGATGGAGGATACTTTTGATTAAGATAAATAGAACAGCATAAATTATGGGCCATCGAGTGTGCAATAATCAAGAGGTAAGTTGAATTCGAACTTGTGTAAAATACAATGAATCAAAGGAATGCGGTATATGTATGGTTTTTTTAGATTGAAAAATATTCGGTAGAGTGTAAGTAAATTAATTGAATCTTTCTTTAACCCAATTGGGAATAGTAAAGAATTGAATTTATGATGTAAATGAGTTATAAACGAATTGGTTACACAATTGAACAATGTACGTGGATCTGTCTACGTTTAAAAACATAAAAAATAACAAAATTCAAACAATAACGATTCAGCGAGAACGTGAACTTTCAAGCGAAAAATGAAAACAGATTGTTCATTATGATACACAATAGTATTAAAATTATTATTCACGCCTTTTTGCAGCAAGTGTCATGGAGATGGAAAAGAATGAAAATTTAAACTAATCCTGTAACATTGCTTAGGTTGTTTTTTTCATGTTAGATGACAGTCATATGGTTGGGAAATTTATCACGTTAGGACTTCTTCAGCAGTACAAAGGCCTTACAAAATGCATCTTGAACTATAACGAAGGCAACTTCAGCACTTTCGATACATCGGATACATGCACATCCGCTCTATTTGACTCGTGATCGAGTCATTTTTGACTTAATTTCTCTGGAGTATCTAGAAAAATAAATCTGGAGGGGGCCTAGGAGTGCTGTTGCATTTGATATTTGTTGTACTATGGGAAAACAAATCTATAATTTTCTTAAATTTGATAACCTAATGAAAAGTTTTTTTCAGAGTGTATTCACGGGGACGAACAATACAGTTTGATCTTATAAGATTGTAATCGCAACAAATAACAAGAATTTTATATTGTTTGAAATGTTGTGAACACACAGGTTCAAGGAATTTACGTGTAGAAATGTCAATAAAAGTTAAGCCCTGAAGTTAATCTCGTGAGTCAGAGGAAATGAAAATTGTGCAAGCCAAGGTGTTTCGATTACGCACTAATAGTATCCAAGTCTTGTCCAAGTTCCCGGGAAATATTCAGATACTTGAGAATTGTTCTGTTTTGGCGCTCCAACTCTCCATTCATTTGAAACCAATACGGAACCGTGTCGATGAGCTTGATGCCATAGTCTTGACAGAATTCGAAGAACTGTTCGCGTTTCTCGCTTAACTGTGGAGCATTGTCTACGTTGAGAGTAACAGGGACACCAAAACGACAAAATATTGTACGGAGCTCGTCGATGGTGCATTCCGTGCATCTCCTTCACTTCACAATACCTGCTATAATAGTCAACAACTACCAAAACGAACTGGAAGAGGACCCAGAAAATCACTAGCAATGTCTTGCCATGGACCTGATGGCAAATCCCGTCGACTCAATGGCGCTGGGGTGTCTAGAGCGGAAACAAGCATACATCCTCGAAATTTCTTAACACAAGCCTAAACATATGTTTCCATCTTGGGCCACCTTACTGACACACGGAAATGATTTTTCATCATACGGATGCCAGGATGACCTTCGTGGGCTAGGGACAGTACCTTGTCCCTCAGAGATTTGGGAATGACCAACCAGACAAAGTTATTGTGAAATTACCCAGTATTCAGTTGGGAGCTCAAATAGACGATCGCATGCAATCTTATTCAAAAGCTCCTGTATCTCTTCGTCCTGTTTGCATACAGCCTCGATTTCCTCCCATCTAACGGCAGCATTGGCTGCCACAACGTTTGCCATATCGTTCACGAAAAACTCCTCAGAGTAATCAAAGGGTGTTGGTTCCAATGTTTTCGCCTGCTATGTGCCTAAGGGTATAGACAAAAGCTTATAGCTGCAACACCCACCTCTCAGTCCTGGCACAAGTTTTCGAACGTGATGTGAATAGATATTGAAGGGCTTTATAGTCTGTCATGAGGTCAAAACCCTTGCCAAGAAGGTACATTTGGAATTGTTCGACCACAAACACGACCGCCAACGCTTCCTTCTCTGTTTGGCAGTACCGTTTCTCCGTCCTTGTAAGAGATTTGGAAGCCTAACATATGACCTCGATATTCTTCAGTTTCGTTCGATGGGACTAGTATAGCCCCCTGTGCATTGGGGCTTGCATCTACTATTACAGAAGTAGAATGATCTGTATTGAAATGTTACAATTCGCGTCATTCGAAAGGGCATTTTTGATTGCATCAAACAATGTTTGATATTTATTCGTCCACTCAAATTGTGAATCTCGTTCAGTCAGTCTTCGGAGTGGCTCGTCTAACGACTGTTCCAGAAAGTATAAGCACACCTTATTTTAACGGTCACTTTGAATATAATGAAATATTTCAACATGTTTTGGCTGCGTCCTTTTGTTTGCAGATTTCTGAATTACATAGCATCAAAAAAGTGTACAGTTTTGTTTTACCTATCAAAATGCGCGGTCTTACTCCGGAACAACGAAAAAGTATCGTGCACAAATGGTGCACTGTGAGCGGACTCTTCTTGAGAAAATTGGCCAAGGAAGAGCGTGTAAGCATCGGAGCGGTACGATCTGCAATTCGAAAATATAGAGAACAGTGTACGTTTGAAGATGCGCCGAAGAGTGGTCGGAAATCCGGTCCTGTTAGTCCGGATATCGATAAAAAGATCAGGGATGCCTACAAGCAAAAACCAGCGACTTTCGTTCGGGATGTTGCAAAAAAACTAGGGACCTCGTCGAGTAACGTCATGCGTGCCAAAGAAAGACTTGGGCTAAAAACATACCGGAAGCAGAAAAAACTCAAAAGGAACCCAAAACAGACGGCGTCCGTGAAACCACGGGCCCGCGAACTCTACGATTCGTTATTGTGTATAATAATGGACGATGAAACGTATGTGAAACTAGATTACAAAACGCTTCCCGGACCACAATTCTATACTGTAAGCGAAGACAAAGACATCCCCGAAACGGAGAAGGCAATTTTTACCGAAAAATTCAGTAAGCAGGTTATGGTTTGGCAGGCAATATGCGAGTGTGGTAAAACATCTAGTCCGTACATCACAACGGAGACGATGAACACTCAGAAATACGTTAAGCAATGTCTCCAGAAGCGATTATTGCCGATGATCAGGCAACACGAAGGTCAAGTAGTGTTTTGGCCTCATTTGGCGTCATGTCATTACGCAAAGGACACTTTAGAATGGTACAAAAGTCAAAATGTATGTTTCGTGCCGAAAGACATGAATCCGCCGAACTGCCCGGAGGCACGGCCAATCGAGACTTTTTGGGCTTTAACCAAAGCAAAGCTTCGAAAATTCATAAAACCAGCGGACGACACCCAAAAATTTAAAAAAGATTGGCCAAAAGTGGTCAAAATGGTGGGAAGTACCACTGTGCAGAAGCTAATGGGTCATGTTCGAGGAAAAGTTAGGAATCTTGGCTATGATTAAATATTTTGATTAAACGAGAATAAAATATCATATAAAACACAAATACAAATATGATTTGCCAAATAAAATTATTAAAACTTAAGCAAACATGACTTTTTTGTTATTTTTAAAGTGTGCTTATACTTTCTGGAACAGTCTATAAGGTAGCCAAATTGCTAATGAATTTATTCATGTAATTTGTAAGACCCAAGAAGCTTTTCACTTCGGAAGCATTCTATGGCCGTCTGATACAAGTGCATCAACTTTAGAGGGTCAAAGACGAATTCCTTTTTCCGAAATAACATGACCGATGAATTTGAAGCTCCGACACCTCAATTCAACATCACGCACCTTTTGTGCAATCGTTCCTAAACATTGTTCAAACGGAGTTGTTGTTTCCCCAAGTCATCGCCTTCTACGTAAATATCGTCTCTGATGGAATATTTATCTAGATTCGCTTTTTATTGAAACAGATTTATATGGAACTTAACCTCGCATCCAAAACAAAATTTCTTCCATTACCTTTTGGAAGATTTCCGGTTCAGAGGCTAAACCAAAAATAAAAAAGGGTTTTTTTGTAGGGGTGTTTTTAAGGGGAGTTTCAGGTTTATTTTTTAATTTGGTATAAAAGCCTCTTTGGGGTTTTTTTATTTTTTATTTTTTTTTTTTTTTAAAATTTTTTTTGTGGGATTTGGATTTTTTTTTGGTTTTTTTTTTTATTAATCATTTATTTGTACAGGCTCAATCGAATCAACTTTACAGAGCCAAGTTTTCATATTTTTTACACCATTTATCTTAAAACTAAAGTTAGGGGGATAGAACCGATTACTCGCGGCCGTCTCGAGTTTAATAGGAATAACAAATTACGGAGGGAAGATGGGTGGGAATTTAAAGTATGGTATACATAACACATTAATTTTAAATTCTAAATTGTCTTAACACTTATAACTATACAATGTATGGATTTCTTTTAACTTGAACATTTTTTTGAAAAAGAAAAAAAAAACACAAACACAGATAAAAAAAAAGAAAAAAAAACTTAAAGTAAACATACAGGTTAAAATAAATACAATCTAATGCTAATGTTAGTCAAAAACACATAAATTAATTGCATATACTCCAAATCACGCAAAGCCAAAATATCTCGAATTGGCACATTGGGTTGTCTACCTCGAGCCCGAAGGGAATCATTAAGCTCCGATCTGACTCCACGATGCTCAACACAAGACCAAATAACGTGATCTGCGTCCTGATAGCCTTGTCCACACTCACAGAGATTGCTGTCGCTCATCCCAACCCGGTATAAATGAGCGTTCAAAGAATAATGATTGGACATGAGGCGAGACATGACACGAATGAAGTCTCGTCCCACATCCATCCCCCTAAACCAAGATTTCTTCGACACCTTTGGGATGATAGAATGTTGCCATCGCCCCAAATCTCCTTGACTCCATTTATACTGCCAGCTGACGAGTGACTGTTGACGAAAAATAGTAAAAAATTCATTGAAGGCGATTTGTCGATCATAAATATCGCCTTCTATAGCGCCCACCTTTGCAAGCGAGTCCGCTTTCTCATTGAACGGAATTGAACAATGAGATGGGACCCATACAAAGGTGATGATAAAATAACGCGAAGATAAAGCACTTAGAAGCTCCTGTATTTTCATGAGAAAATACGAGGAGTGCTTTACCGGCCTCAAAGAGCGAATAGCCTCTATAGAACTGAGACTATCCGTGAAAATGAAGTACTGATCCGGTGTTAGTGAGGCAACGATTTCTAGCGTAAAGTGTATTGCCGCTAATTCGGCGACATATACGGAACAAGGAGCTTGAAGTTTACGATTGGCGCTATAAATTTCATTGTATATACCAAAGCCTGCAGACTCCTCTAGCAATGATCCGTCAGTGAAGAACGATTTAGTGGAATTAACTTGGCCAAACTTTGCAGAAAATATCACAGGAGCAATCATAGGACGATGATGCTCTGGAATTCCACGAAGCTCTTGCTTCATGGATAAATCAAAATGAACCGAACTGCCGAAGTCGGAGAAGCAAACACGATTGGGAATATTCGGCGAAGGGCTGACATCCTGTGTTATGTACCAATGGTACAAAGTCATGAAGCGAGTTTGAGGATTCAACTCGAGAAGCTTCTCAAAGTTTTCGACTACCTGGGGGTTCATAACTTCACACCTGGTGAGGAGCCGGAGAGACAATTCTGAAAATCGATCCGAGAGTGGCAACATGCCAGCCAGCACTTCCAGACTCATCGTATGAGTCGAGTGCATACAACCTAACGCGATACGAAGACACCGATACTGAATACGTTCCAGTTTAATGATATGCGACCGAGCCGCCGACTGAAAACAAAAACTACCGTATTCCATAACCGACAAAATCGTTGTCCGGTACAACGTTAGAAGATCTTGCGGATCTGCTCCCCACCAGGTTCCAGTTATTGTGTAGCGAAAGTTGATCCTTTGCTGGCATTTTCGCTTCAGATACTCAATGTGGGATCTCCAGGTGCACTTAGAATCGAACCAGACCCCAAGATATTTAAAGGACATGGAATGAGTTATCGGTGTACCCCAAATTTGAAGCTTCGGTTGTGCTGGGTTATGCTTCCTTGAAAAAACTACCAACTCAGTTTTCTCCGTAGAGAATTCGATACCTAGCTCTAGAGCCCAAGTAGACAAATTGTCTAAGGTATCCTGTAAGGGTCCTTGCAGATCGACCCCATTGGGTCCCGTGACAGACACTACGCCGTCATCTGCAAGTTGTCTCAACGTACAGTTGTCACTTAGACAACCGTCAATGTCTTTGACATAAAAATTATACAAAAGGTGGCTTAAACATGATCCCTGGGGGAGACCCATGTAACTAAATCGTGAAGCTGTAGAGGTTCCATTAGAAAAGCTCATATGTTTTTCTGACAGCAAATTGTACAAAAAATTATTCATTAATGGAGAAAAGCCACAAGCGTGGAGTTTATCTGAAAGAACTTCAACAGATACTGAATCAAAAGCCCCCTTTATGTCCAAGAATACAGAAGCCATTTGCTCTTTTTTTAGCAAAAGCTAACTGAATATCAGTGGAAAGTAACGCGAGACAGTCGTTCGTTCCCTTACCCCTACGGAAACCATATTGAGTATCTGAAAGCAGGTTGTTCGTCTCAACCCATTTGTCCAGACGGAAGAGGATCATTTTCTCCAACAACTTTCGGATGCAGGATAACATCGCGATGGGTCAATAGGAGTTGTGGTCGGACGCGGGTTTGCCAGGTTTTTGAATGGCGATAACTCTCACCCGCCTCCAATCATCCGGTACAATGTTGAGTTCCAAAAACTGATTAAACAAGTTCAACATGCGCCTCTTCGCGACGTCTGGAAGGTTCTTAAGCAAGTTGAACTTGATTCTATCAGCTCCTGGAGCCGTTTTGCCACACGAAAGGAGCGCGAGAGAGAGTTCTACCATTGAAAAAGGTTGGCTGATCTCATCTATCGGATTCTCGGTTTCGCGAGGAATGATCCGTGCCGGCACAGAATCTGGACAAACTTTTCGCGCGAATTTGAGGATCCATTGATCCGAGTACTCTTCGCTCTCGTTGTTCGTAGTTCGGTTACGCAATCTTCGCGCCGTGTTCCAAAGAGTACTCATCGACGTCTCGCGCGATAGCTCGTCCACGAATCTTCGCCAGTATCCGCGTTTCTTGGCCTTGATGAGGCTCTTAAGTTCGCGTTCGAGAGCCGTGTATACTTCGAAGTGCTCAGGTGTTCCACGTCTACGGAAAACTTTAAACGCGTCGGACTTCTTACGGTAAACCTCGGTGCATTGCTGATCCCACCATGGAGAAGGAGGTTTCCTGCGAAATGACGTTCCTGGAACTGGTCGAGTTTGAGCTTGAAGCGCACTGTCTATGATCAGGTTGGAGAGGAAGTTGTATTCCTCCAGCGGTGGAAGCTCTTCTACCGTCGTTACGGCTTCATCTACTGCTGTCCTGAACTTTGTCCAATCGATGTAACGGGTTAGATCATACGCGACGTTGATGGATTCCGACGGATTGAACCCGGTGGCAATCGAAATTTGTATGGGCAAGTGATCACTACCGTGGGGATCTTGAATCACATTCCATGTGCAATCCAACGATAATGAATTCGAACAAAGCGTGAGGTCTAATCTACTGCCAACTGAGGATGGACCAGCCAAACGTGTTACTTCTCCTTTGTTAAGAACTGTCATATTGAAGTTGTCACAGAGGTCATATAACAAGGAAGACCGGTTGTCGTCGTACAGTTCTCCCCAGCCTGTACCGTGAGAGTTAAAATCTCCCATGATCAACCGTGGAGCAGGAAGAACCGAACAAATATCTGAAAGTTGTTTTCGGTTTATTGAGGCTCTAGGAGGAATATAAACGGAAGCAATGCAAAGGCTTTTATTTTTAATAACAGCCTGACATGCGACAACTTCAATACCTGGAATAGGAGGAAAATTCACTCTATAGAAGGAGTAGCACTTTTTGATCCCCAGAAGTACTCCTCCTCCACGTGAATCCTCACGATCAAGACGAATAATATTGAAATCATGAAACGGAAGATTGATTTCGGAAGAGAGCCATGTTTCACAAAGAGCAAATGCATCACAACCGGTATTGTGAGCTAAAAATTTAAAAGATTCCAATTTAGGAATAAGACTTCGACAATTCCACTGCAGAACAGTGATCAAATCCCCGACCTCATTTGGAAAATTATCCATCGAAGGAGATGATAGCTGCAAGGAGGGGCCACTTAATTGTCAATTGCTTCAAAAAAGTCTTCACTGTTGGAAGCATTGCCAAAACAATGCTTTTGAGAGGGTCAGAATGACAACGTAGATTAATATAATGTAATCAAAAGAAAAGAAACAATCAACTATTAATC
Organism: Aedes koreicus; assembly: GCA_024533555.2. Classification (NCBI taxonomy): domain Eukaryota; kingdom Metazoa; phylum Arthropoda; class Insecta; order Diptera; family Culicidae; genus Aedes; species Aedes koreicus. The sequence continues at coordinate 121,594 of JAHHFK020002646.1, forward strand.
ACCTCTATGATGTCTTGCGCCAATAACTGATCAAATGTATCCTTCACTGTCATCTCGTATGGAAGCGGTATGCGTCTCACCGGTTGGAATACCGATTTGAATGCAGGATCCATATGGATCTGCACATGCACCTCCAAGATCTTTGCAAATGGAGTGCTCCAGCTGATTAACTTCAACGCCAATTTTCAGGACACCTAGGGCTTTCGCAGTCACGTTACACGTAATTCACTGCTGCCCTTCCTGCACGACGAAGAACACTGCAATTTTAGTCCTGTTTCCTACCTGGACTTTGGTGCGGAATGACCCCAAAACTTTCAAAGCTACTTTGCATCCATATTCTTGGTGACCTCCTGACATCCTGAAGGGCGCTGCTTTGTTGTTTCAGCTTTTCCCATGCTATTGCGTGGATAAGATTTACGTCAGACCCAGAATCCTCCAACAAATCCAACAGTACACCGCCGACCGTACATTCAAGGACGTTCGGGTCGTTCCCAAAATGGAAGCAATAGTATGATTTCAGCTGTTCCGCTTTGGAGTCTGCCCAAGGGTCGTCGTTGGTGGCTTCTGGCAACAATTTTCGACAAAGCGCACTGTTTTTGTTTCTGGCGACCTGCTCTTATCACGATGAGATTCCACTTTGTCTGGTGCTGGTTCTATGACATTTATGGACGTCAAGTCACTCAATTGTTGTTCCACTCCTTCCATCGTCGCACCAATAGCTTCGACCACTGCCAACGTAATATCTCTCTGTAGGATACGGCGTCGAAACTCTTCTGAAGCACAGCCTTCCCCAATAATGTCCACCATGAAAATCTCGGTCAGCACTTCTCGCACTTCGGGGGTATATTTCTCCAAGCCACAATCCGGCAGTTGTTCTCTTATGCGGAGCACAAAGTGTGTAAATTTTTCGTTCTGCTCCTGGTGAATTTTCCTCAACCGGCCTCGCTCCAGAGTGTACTGGCGTCCAGGCTCAAAGTATTCATCCAATTTGGACATAGCAACGTCGTACCAATTTGCTTTGGTTGAAACGAGCGGCTATTACGTCTAACTACTAGTAGGTTCTCGTAGATCCTCCCGCTGGAATGTAATCCACCAAAGTGTAGTTTGGCACGCATTTTTCTCTGGTCCGAAATGTCGTAAGCATCGAAGTAGATTTTCAGCACCCTTTTCCAGCTTCTCCATTCTTTTGCCAGGTGGTTCTTTCCAATCTCCTCACAACGAATTGGAGGGACCGGGTGAGATTTATCAATCTGTGAAATGCATCATATGTAAGATCATATGTAAGTGATACATAAACCATGATGCGCAGATTCGCCTGCGCATAACCTAAAAAAAATTATGTGATGCACCACGATATTGAGATAGCATGCACCGCTTGTAAAAGGTAAAAACACGGCTATAAAAAGTTACTCATTAGAGTTGTAAAGTGAGGAGATTGCATCACATCGCCACATCCTTTTAGCTCTGTTTAGTAATCGAGCAGCCAATGAGTATAGAATAAAGATAGCAAAACTTTGCGATTTGTTGCCAACTCCTCATTATATACACGCTTAGAAAAAATGGGGTGTGGGGGGGTGTTGTTTTTTTTTTTTTTTTTTTTTTTTTTTTTTTTTTTTTTTTTTTTTTTTTTTTTTTTTTATAGGGAGGAAGTACCAATTATGGCTATAGTTTGTCGCTTCCAGTCATATATTTGCCATCGTTGTACGCATGTTTTCGTGATTCTACATATACTATACTAAAAACTGAGGCTTAATGTCTTATTGTTAAGATAAACTTATCAAATTTCACGAATTAATGACCCTAACTAAATTATAATATAAATAAATATGCTTATTCCGGGTTCCTATTATAGCCATATGGTTCCTTTGTTCGTCATACATGTGTTCCTATTATGGTTATAGTGAAATAGACTGTTGAGAATAGCTTTATTGAATGGTAAATAAGAATTATATATTAATTTATTATTTACTATTGTGACACAGATAAACAGACGTGATTTATTGAACATTTCAAAAACTATAATTTGGTGTTAGTTGGCGATATTGAGCAAACGACAAGCAAGAACAAAAAAGTTGCGAGCGCCACCATTGTTGATTAACAAAATCGGGCACCATTGTTGATTAACAAAATATCGGAAAATTATTCAATGTACACAATAATACGTTATGATTGAAGACTCTTGTCAGGAAACATTGGAAGGCTATCAAATTTTGAAGACAATGTAGATGAGCTTATTAATTAAGGGATCGATTTATTCATTCTCATAAAAATAAACAAATCTTTTGTTTTGCATCATATTATTAATTCATCATATATTGTATTAGGTATTTTAAGTATAATAAGTACATCAATGGCTTATTTCAGAAAAAAAGGATTATTTCTTGGTTTTCCGATTAAATTTCTTCTGTTTTTGTTCCTTCTTTTTTCGCTCACGTTCCTCCATTCTAGCCTTTTTTGCTTCCTCTCTTTTTAACTTTATGTCTTTTCGTTCAAGAGCTTTCCTTTTCTTTGTCTGTTCAATTTCCATTTTCTCTGCTTCTTTCTTCTGAATCGCTTCAAGACGTTCCCCGGCTGTGAGAACGGGTGTATACTGCATTGAATAATTCCGATGTTTTGGATTGCGTCGAGGTGTTGGTGGAAGCTTCAATATCTCCGATAGCCTACGCTTAGAAGTGACACAACGTGTAGAATCTTTTTGAATATTGCCTAGATCCGCGCAGGTTTTTGTTGTATCTGAGTAATAAATTAAATTATTGCATAATATGATATTCTTCCAATGGAAACCGTGTTTACCTTCAGCGTTCATTTGCAGGCAAGTTTCAGCGTCTGATGTTTCTGTAACAGTTGGTTCGTCTTGGTCATCAATGTGAATATCTTCTGTAAGATAAAATAATACTTTTAAAAATAAATTTTGCATTATTTTTATATTGCTATTGAATACCATGGCCACCGTCTGATGATTGCTCCACAATCGTATTTTCCACTGATTGCGTTGTGGAATCTATTGTAAACTCAGGTACATGCATGACATGTATGTCTTCTTCATTGGGCTCTGCTCTTATTTCTATTAAAATAGGTTCATCATTTATAGTTTGACATTCGGTGAAATCAGCGTCTGCAGATATTGAAGGTGGAAAACGAGGATTTTCATGCAACTCGATATCATGCGACTCGTCATAATCAAGCTGTACCGAGGGCGGGTTATAATTTCTTTTTGATGCAGACAAGTCAGTAAATTTTACGTAAGGCCGGACAAACTCTCGATAGAAAAAACGAATCACACGTTCTTCACGTGTGAGCTTGTTCACATCACCTTCAATCTTTGCCATAGTATCGTAACCAATCAAGTCATATGCTTCTATAATTTTATCAATGTGGATGCTCACATACTCTGATGATTGCTCTGAAAATTCATTTAAAACTGGCAATTGTTCCGGTGTTGTCATATGATATGTAGCAGATCCTGATTCTGATGGGACTGGTTCGTGCGTTGGTTCTAGAACAGTTGGCAAAACAGGTTCTTGAAGAGAGCTAGAAGGTAATTCATTGGTCGATGACGAAGATACTTTTGCGATGCACTTAGTGTAATCAACTGCATTTGCATCAAAGGGTTGCAGCCCACACACTCGAAAGCCGTTCTGGATCGTACTGCTTTTAATTGCCCTTGAAACGGTTGTACTCAGCACTCCACCGAAGTGTCGCAATGTAAGAGACTCGCCCTGATGTTCCATTCTCCATTCATCAACAACCTTTCTCCATTCATTTTTCAGCGGTCTGAAGACGGCAACATCAGCCGGCTGCGTGATATGCGTCGTATTCGGATAGAGCGAAATAAGCACGATCCCCAAGGTTTGGCACAAATGTGCTACTTCCACCGCTTTATGCGATGAATGACCATCGACAAAATAAATTATGGGAAATGTCACACCTTGTTTCACGAGAAACGGATGGAAAATTTTAAGGATGTAATCGCGGAAGTTGTGCGTGTCCATCCACCCACGTTCACTCTGACCCAAACCCCAATCCGCTGGGAAACCCTGTGCCACTTCTTTTCGGATGCGTTTTCCCGGGACAATGACATGCGGACTTACGACAACTCCAGATGCTCCGAAAGAAAACATCACGGTGACATTTTGTTTCCCACCCGCCTGTTCAATTTCGTACACGTTACGTGAGCCAGTGCGTGCAATTACCTCCTTCGTACTAGGGTGAAGGTAAAACGATGTTTCATCACCGTTGTAAACACGTTTCGGATCATCCAGCACGTCAAGAAGATTGTTCTTCATCAACCAGCTGGCCACTGTCTCGAACCAACCTCGAAGGTCAGTTTCGGTAACTCTCCCGCTTGCCGTTGTTACTTTCTCCGGTGTTCGTAGGGAAAATCCTGGGTTACGCCGCATGAAACCCTTGAACCATTTTCGTCCTACATCATAGAAAGTTCATTATTTCAGAGTTCATTGATCTTATTATACAAAAATACCTGGCTGATTGTTTTTAAACGGGTTTTCGCGTGAGTTTTCCGTTAGAAATTCGTTAACTTTGTACATTAACGCTTCACGCGTAACAGGAAAGCCGCGGTCCTGCATCCCACCAAGCCAATCGACAATCTGCTTCTCTTCTTCTGGCGTTAACACTGAGTGCGGTCCAGGTTTGGCTTTTTGTTGCCACTTGCCGCTAAGCCTGTACCGGATGGTGGAAATCGGTATCCCGAACTCCTTACATCCTGCATAAATTGATTTGCCGCCCTTTATAGTTTGGAGGCATGATTCGATAGCCTCTTCAGTGTACGGTGTTGAGAACGAAGTTTTCGGCATTCTACAAGTTAGGAAAGAGATCATTATGTTTTAACCCCAGAAAATTCAATAGTTATTATTACCTGAGATTTAAAAGCTCGAATAACAGCAGAAATCACGTGAAATCAACTGAAAACTGAAACTGAAAACTGAAAAACCGCCGATGTAAACATTGCACTATGGCTAAAATGAACGGGTTGCTGCGTGTAGTTTCGCCTGTAGCGATAATTGGTACACCGAAGTAAAAATGTTCCAATTATAGTCATACTTAAAAATCATATTTTTTTGTAAAAACAAAACGTTTTGAGGTAATATCATGAAAATTCAACATGTCCACGACTACTTTGCATAAAAAAAATGTTACAAAATTTTTAATCTACAGTAACAAATCAAAACTTTAGTTGACTGTTTCTTAGCAATTTGTTAACAAAAACTTGTTACGCATGTAGGTGCATATTTCCAAGCATGTTTTGAAAAGATTTTAATGCAATTATATATTTTCTTCAGTAATTAACGTGTAATTAACATCAGAGAATACATAGTGTCCTTTATCTGATTGATTATACGAAGATTATTCGAAAAAAAATCGTAAAATGCCTTTACTATAGCCATAACTGGTACTATAGCTATAATTGGTACATCTACCCTACGTGTCGCCTACCAAACCACCCGGAGAGATCCGGGATTAGTCGGTGGGTCCACCGACCTTTGGTAGTGTTATTCCATTCCCCTTGTCAGTTAACCATAGATGCGGCTCTTGTGGTCTTTCGAATACCTCTTGTTCCACGTTGTTCGAAGCACTCTACATCCTCTTTTATGACAATGCCTATTGGCATCATCCCCGCTAAGACGCAGACCACGTCGCGTGATACCGTTCGGTATGCACTAATCACTCTTAGGCACATAAGCCTGTGCGTACTCTCTAGCTTATTCAGATAGCTCTTGGTACTCAAGGCGGTGATCTATGCCGGTCCGCCGTACCTAAGTATGGACAGGGTGACACTGGTCAGGAGTTGACGCTTACTCCCTTGCACCGCCGAGCAATTCGACATCATAGATAATGCCGATATAGCCATAGAGGCTTTCTTGAAAGCGTACTCGACGTGGCTGATAA
>JAHHFK020002646.1:132500-358123 GCA_024533555.2 Aedes koreicus
GTTGTAATTTGTAAAAGGAGATACAGGCGGGAAAGTGAAGAAAGGATAAAGGACGCGAATTCCACCATTTCTTAGATAGGTTCTGGCGGAGGAGACCTTCCCTTCACGGTAGTGTCAGTCCGGCCTACAATGAAACTACTTCCTCGTTTGCTACACAACCAACGTCATTTGTGATCACCTCATCGATCACAAATGACGTTGGTTCATCACCCTGATCATCAGGAACAGGGAGAAATATTGTCAATAGTCTGGTACGTGCAATAAAGCACTCACTTTACTTTAGAACCACCCATACAAGCAATAGTTTTCTTCAATAAATTACTTCCTTCTTGAACAGCATTACATTTCATTCTTAAATAAATCAGATGACAGTATTCCGCACGATTGGTCGCGAAGCCCCTCCAGATTGCCCAGTAGTAAGCCAACCTTGAGACACAGTTTGAGAGGACTCTTGCTACATGTTTTTCATATTGTCAGGAAATTGATCGAATCAATAAATTCAGTTTTCTACACCCTTCGTTTTTATAACTTTATTTGGATCTCTCACATTTACATATTGATCGTTTGACAAACTGTTAGCAAAGTTTTCTCTAGGAAACTTGGAAAATTGATCTTTCTTTTTGATCAAAAGAGGCATACGGAAAAAAAGGCGCATGATTACCATTTAAATACACGTTGGCAGTTCAGTGATACAAGATTTACAAGGTTCCTACGCTATGGCGATGACTTAATTTTCAATTTTAACTTATACTGAAAACGTACTACTTTCCCTTTATTTTTGGCATCGTATCAGCTTATAATAGTTATAGACATTTTGTTGCGTGAAATGGACTTCAAGATATCTTTCGATAGAATCGCGCTATTAGTTTTAGTGTAAACATTGCTGTTTTCAATCGTAGCATTCGTTAAACGCGAATTCGATTAGCAGTATTATATTTAGTTTTCTTGAATAGGAAACAAGAATGGCACATTTAACAGTACAAAATGCGTCGTTGGCAACTATTCATGTATATCAATGCTAGTGACTAAATTAGTAAAATTCTATTAGTTTTGACGATTTCGTGATCGGTTTACTGGTCTACCTCGTCGCCGGGGCGATTGTGAAGAAGGTTGAGGATAGATGGGTTTACGAACCGTAGCAATATCTGGACGACGCAGAGCGGATGCACCGAACGTGCCCTCCGAAAGCACTCGCAAAAATCCGGCCTTACGGCGACAGACGATACACCTAAATAAACAACATTCGTCAGAGAAAGTACGTGAAGTTAACTGGACATTTTTCACAAACCTGCTAATCTTGCTGGTTTGATCAGCTTTTAGCGTTTGTTGCTTCGGCTGGTTGAACTCTTCACCATCTCCAATGATAGTCAACCAGAACGATGTGATTCCGTCGTAGAAATTGCATGTTCCATGACCGTGGCATTCGATAACCGGTTGAGCACGGAACTCTTCTAAACATGATCCCGGAGAAGTTAAATCCATACCAAATCCACCGCTGTTGTCAGTTGTATGCTGCAATAGTTAAAGGAAAATGATACTCTAGAGTTCTTATAATATCTCCTATTGGCTTACCATCACATAGCTGTAACCGATCCATAATTCCTCCCAGCCTCCGGGACAGTCAGGTATTGCCATCGTTTGACTGTGGATTGAAATCACCCGAGTGGTTGTCTCACACACGGAACATCTAGAAATGTACTTTTCAACCTCGCGGGATTTCATTGGAGCCATCGACATGGGCATTGGTTCGGGAGATGCCAACCAAATGCTGTCATCGTTGTTAGCGGCGTAGTTACATACGTTATTGATATCGCAGAACATATACGGCATGGTGCTGAACTTTTGCAGACAAGAGCCAGCTGTCCCTAAATCTTGACCAACCGATCTACTACTTCCGATAACGCTCACCAAAGAGTACCCATCCCAGAGCTTAGCCGTATTCAGGGGGCATTCCGGGATGTGAACTGACTGTGAGTGTTTGGTAAATACGAAACCACGACTTTTTGCTGGTGGAGGAGGTGGAGCATGATCACCAATTTCTCCTCGCAATCCTGGATAACCGTCTAATCCATCACGCCCAGGAGCTCCTTGGAATCCTCTTTCTCCTTTAAAACCCATTTGACCTTCTTCTCCGGCTAGACCTTGTTGTCCTCGTTCTCCTTTTAAACCGACAAGTCCTGGATATCCCGAAGGACCCATATCTCCCTCATCACCAGGAGCGCCCTTAGTTCCAGGAACACCACGGTCACCTGGTTGGTTCGGTCTCCAGTTGTCGAAAACAGTTGGATCACCTCGTTCTCCTTTTACTCCCTTTAGCCCTAATCGCCCGAAAAAGCCTTCTTCTCCAATTTCTCCGAACTCTCCCTTATTTCCAGATAAACCAAGCAGACCTGGGCGTCCTACCGGGCCGATCTCTCCTACAAAACCAGGTGGGCCAGGCATACCGTCCAAACCAATCAGACCATCATCGCCCTGTTCTCCCTTGAATCCGCGAACAGAAAATCCAATACTTCCTGGTAAGCCTTTTTCGCCAATAGATCCCAATGAGCCCGGTGGTCCTGGAAGTCCAGGTAAACCATCTAAGCCAGGTGCACCTTCAAACCCAACTTCACCTTTTCTGCCTTTGAATGCTCCGTTCACAGTTCCAGTCATACCTCTTGGACCTGGTGGACCATCGATACCATAATCTCCTGGAGCACCTTTACTACCTTGTACCCCCGGACGACCAGGGAATCCATCGTATCCTGATTCACCTTGGTCTCCTTGCTCTGGTCGTGTGACCAGTGTGCCACGAGGTCCTTTATAGCCTGGCTCACCTTGTTGTCCTTTAAGTCCATCCAAACCATTTCTTCCGGCAAATCCAGACTCACCTCGGAGTCCAGGATCTCCTTTTTCACCTGGATATCCTGGACGACCTTTAAGGCCAGGAAACCCTGGCATACCTTCCAGTCCACGATAGCCAGTTTCTCCTCGGTCTCCTTTTTCGGGTGCTCTGAAGAATAACTCACCAGGCAAGCCGGGGAACCCTTTTTCTCCAGAAAGTCCTTGCAATCCAGGTAAACCAATTCGTCCTATATCTCCTCGCTCTCCTTTATCTCCAACGAAGCCAATATATCCCATTTCTCCTTCCTCTCCCTGTTCTCCTCTACTTCCATAGGATCCTCTGAGACCAGGCAAACCTCGAGGACCATCTTTGCCTCGACGACCGGGCATTCCTGGGAATCCATCTCTTCCCTTATCTCCTTGAATACCTTTTTGCCCAAGAGTACCTTCATCGCCTCGTTCTCCCTTAGATCCTGGTCGACCAGGCCGACCGTTATATCCCGGACCGCCTTTTGGACCGTTAACCCCAGGATAGCCATCAATCACAACACCAGCATCTCCTTCTTCTCCTTTCAAACCAGCCAACCCCACTGACCCATCCAGCCCAGGAGGTCCTCGTAGTCCGTATACACCGTCTTCTCCTTTCAATCCACTAAACGATGGAGCTCCTTTCATGCCTCTCACACCTGGAAAACCTAGATCACCTCGTTCACCTTTTGTTCCATTTCGACCAGTTCTTCCAGAATATCCTATATCTCCACTATCGCCAAATTCACCCTTTTCTCCTCTTATTCCAGCATAACCACGTCGTCCAGTGATGCCAGGATTACCTTGATCTCCCAGCTCACCACGTTCGCCTTGGAACCCTTCTTCACCCATGTAACCATTCAGTCCGCGGAGACCAGGTTCACCAGGCTGTCCATCATCTCCTGAGAATCCTGGAAGTCCATCCCGTCCAATATCACCTAATTCTCCTTTTGGACCTTGAGGACCTTCCATGCCAGCATCACCACGTTCTCCTTTGTCTCCGTATGGAGCCGAACTTCCTGAAGTTCCTGGAGCTCCTGGTGCGCCTCTATCACCGTAAACAATATCACCAACCATACCTTTATTGCCAGTCATACCACTTCGTCCTTGTACTCCATTATCACCCTTCTCGCCTTTAGGTCCGACTGAACCTGGTGATCCTCGATAACCATCAGGTCCTTTGTAACCTTTGTCACCAAATTCACCGAAATAGCCGGCTTCACCTTCCTCACCCATTTCACCAAACAGAACAGCTCTACCAGGATCTCCTCGTTGACCTTTTAAACCAGCAAGGCCCGGAGAACCATCAACACCAGGCATACCAGGATTACCTTCCTCTCCCTGCAGTCCATGATCGCCAGGCATGCCAAAGTATCCTTTGTAACCAAAAGCTCCTTGAATACTATCTCCTTGGACACCTGTTGCTCCATCAGGTCCACGGAAGCCTTCATCACCAATTTCACCTCGGTATCCTTTTTCACCTTGGGGTCCTTCGTCACCAAATTCTCCTCGTTCCCCTTTGTCACCAATAATTGAGTAGTTGTATTCAGCTTCGTCACCTGGTTTTCCACGATCTCCCTGATCTCCTGTTTCTCCCTTGACACCCCTGTAAGTGAACATAAAAATAAAGTTTCGAAATTTCATGCGTGATTGTTGCCATACATATCGCCAGGTAATCCTGAAGTTCCTCTTAATGAATACATAATATATGTATTGTAAACAGCATCTTTTCCATGGATTCCATCCTGTCCTGGCCTTCCAGGAACACCATCTTGTCCTCTGAAACCTGGATTTCCATCATCGCCAATTTCACCAGGTTCACCATGTCCACCCATAACCCCAGGATATCCATTATAACCAAAGTCTCCCTTTTCACCTTGCGCTCCTCGAAATCCCTTATCGCCAGTATCACCAGGTAACAACAATTGTTCACCAATAAACTCGAGCTGACCTTTAGGGCCTGGTGCACCTGGTATTCCAGGATCCCCATTTTCACCCAGGAGCCCTGTAAAAATATTACACGTGTGTTACAGGATATATAGCAAGTAAATGGAAGAATAAAGTACCTGTTAATCCTTGAATTCCTTTCATTCCAGGTTTCCCAGCAGCTCCTTTCAATCCTCTAGGTCCAGGTAACCCTCGGTTGCCATCGAAACCATCCCAACCTGGCCGACCAATGTCACCACCATCCCCTTTGAGTCCATGTTGTCCCGGGGGGCAAACTCCACAATCTTCACCACGGAAACCTTTATCACCTTTTGGACCAGCATATCCATTCCATCCAGCGTCTCCTAGTGGACCGGCCATTCCAGGGATTCCATCAGGACCAGGGGGACCTGTGATATTGTAACCAATTCCTGGAAGACCCTTATCACCTGTCTCGCCCAATTCACCTTGATCTCCTTTATCACCGAATTCTCCATTAAGGCCTGGTAAGCCTGGTTCGCCTTTTTCTCCATGAACATTTCTTCCTGGATAACCTTTCGGACCTATTGTTCCGGTTGATCCAGAAGAACCTCTTGGACCAGCAGGACCTCTTGGTCCACTTTCGCCATCATCTCCCCGTTGACCACCAATTGTAGAGCCTTTTCTGCCACGCAAACCGTCTGTACCAGAGTCTCCAGGCAGTCCTTGTATTCCCATTAATCCTCTTTTTCCTGGATTTCCAGGGATTCCAGCCAGCCCTTGATTTCCATGAGGTCCAACATCACCTTGTGGTCCAACTGGTCCAATTATAATAGGAGCCAGATTTGGGTCATAGATTCCTGGCGGTCCCCGGACGCCCTGTACACCTGGCGTTCCGGAAATACCATCGTCTCCAAGTTCACCTTTGTCACCTATCTCTCCATCACGACCAGCATAGCCTGGAGCACCTTTTTCTCCCTTGTCTCCAGGAGGGCCGGCTGGACCATCTTTGCCTTGCTTGCCACGATCACCAACGTTGCCCTCTTCACCTTTGAACCCTTTCATACCTCTTTCACCATAGGATCCTGTTTCACCTTTTCTTCCTTGCGCTCCTGCAAATCCATCCATTCCTTGATCTCCCTTTTGACCTTTGGTTCCTTTGGAAACAGTTGAGTTACTGCCAATCCATGAAATAAAAGTTGAACCCGGATCTCCTGGTTCTCCTGGACAATATGGGGTGGAAGCATCACCTTCGTCTCCCAGCTCTCCCTTTGTCCCCATGAGTCCATAAGCTCCGTTGGTTCCATCAGTTCCTGGAGGTCCCCGGATTCCTTTAAACCCATGTGGTCCAACAGGTCCGGGATTTCCTGAATCCCCACTCACACCTTTAGTACCCTTGGAATTGATACCACCTTCACCTGAGTCTCCACGAAATCCAGGAGCTCCATGTAAACCTGGTTGACCTCGATCTCCAGGCCAACCAGGCATACCTGGAATACCCATAGCACCATCGGTACCATTGCACCCATCTAAACCTCGAGGACCTCGAGGACCATCTTCTCCTGGTAAACCCTGCAATTTGACATTTATTAAATTCATTCTCATTTGATTCAAACATCACTATACATACCGGAATTCCAGGATATCCGACCTGACCACGCTCACCGGAATCCCCCTAAAATTAAACAAGCAGTCTTATTATTTCTTCAACCGCAATCTATGGGACCACTTCACTTACCCTGTAGCCTTTTTCTCCTGTGGGACCTATTTCACCGCGTGTTCCCCATTCTCCTAGATATCCTGATGTCCCATCAGGACCTGTTTCTCCTGGGTGTCCGGCTGCTCCGGGAACTCCGTGTGGACCAATTTGACCCGGTGCTCCTTTGAGGCCTTTACAATCACATGCCGTACGGTTGCAATTCTGTAGAATAAGGGAAATAGACGGTCGTGAACAGTGAGCAGGAAGTCAGTTTAATCTTTGATCTTTTAGGTGTCAGTGCGCATTTTTCCTCGACCCAGCTTCTGAGAGTACGATTCGGTATCCAGAAACATGTGTGTGACCTACTTTCCGGTGTAGGCGGCTGCGGTGTTTATCCGTGAAAAAAAAATGGACTGTGTGGACCGGGCATGTGTGGATTATTGAGGAATGTGTGGTAGGAACTTAGGCCATACATGCACACAAACCGAATAGACATAACGGGCGGACCGTTCTGCACTGGATCTGATGTACTTGATGATTCGATTCGAAAGGGAATTCATCGGGTTTTTACTTAAATTAAACATTAGTCGAACACTGCTCTGAGCAAATGTTTTTTTTAAATGTATTTTTAGTTTCTCAGTGCCTCGGGTAAACAACTCCAGCGATTGCCATTGAGAACGGAACTAACGTGATGAAATTTCTAGAGCAATGTGGCTCAAGAGGAAATACAATTATTACCCGTACTGCTGCTGCTTTTGGGATCAAATAGAAAATAAACATTCGACGATGTGCTTGTAAAATTCGGTTGAGGTTGAGGTTTTGTTGCGATCATTCATTTATCGGACATCAGTTCTACAACAACAGACCCGAAGAGCCATCTAGTAAAGTAAATATTTTTTTTAGAATATAAAATTTCCATGGCATCTCCTCTACTCTTTCCATGGTATATTCATCCATCTTCCATCTGACCTACACGGAGAAACCAAAGTACCCAAAATCAAGTGTGATAGTACTCAAAACTAAGTACTCTGATAGGACTACCATTTTGGATATAATTTTGTTCTCACTGGTAGGTAGTTTTAACTCAATCTTGAAGTTAAATTGAAAAAGTCAATTTTACACAGAGCTACGCATTTTAGGAGTACTAAGTTTTCAGTATACGTGCGAGGCGATTTTCGTGAAACTATCCAAATCCGAGTGTTGGGCTGTCACTTTGCTTTGGCTGAAAATTTTTGATAGCCATTTAATTAACAACGGTGCTATTAGGCGAAACAGTTTGGTTTTTTTTTATGCGTACCGTGTCTAGTGTCCGTTTTAAAATTTAACGCGACCGAGGTGGCAGAAGTGATATGGAGCAATTAAAAATAAAATTGACTAGGGAAGCTCCAAAAAATTAGCCGGTTAGTATACTTGTACATAATTATTCCACTTATTTGATTGCGTTTTTCAGTTTTCTTTTAAATAAATTCCAAAAACATTTCCTGTCGCATATCGTCTCAGCGCTATGGAATACTACATCTTCCGGATTTGAACCCTCCTAATGGTTTAATGCCTTCTTCTGTACCTTTGCATTTACATTTTTTTGTTATCACGTATGATTGATGCGTGAAGCCGGTTTTTGTTCATAAAACATTATCCGGAGAAAAATCTCCATATTATGTACACACCATTGAACAGCTGGTTGATTCGTTTGGTGCAGTGGGGTGTAATGTGTCACTAAAATTGCACTTCTTGCATTATCATCTGGGATTCTTTGTAAAGAATATGGGAGCCGTCTCAGTTGAACATTAAGAACGATTTCATCGTGACTGACTGACTGACTGACTGACTGACTGACTGACTGACTGACTGACTGACTGACTGACTGACTGACTGACTGACTGACTGACTGACTGACTGACTGACTGACTGACTGACTGACTGACTGACTGACTGACTGACTGACTGACTGACTGACTGACTGACTGACTGACTGACTGACTGACTGACTGACTGACTGACTGACTGACTGACTGACTGACTGACTGACTGACTGACTGACTGACTGACTGACTGACTGACTGACTGACTGACTGACTGACTGACTGACTGACTGACTGACTGACTGACTTCAATGCTTGAGCTGTGGAGTGGGGCAGCAGATGTACCAACGCTAGAGGGTGCAGCCTGCTAGAAGCTCTGGCAGAATTGAAAGTTTTTTACACTATCGAACGTAGGTTCCGCCAGCACTTTTTACAAGGACGATCGTGAATCCGTCATTGATGTTAAACAAAAAAAAACTGGAGAGTGTCTGAAGAGCATACGCATAGCTACCATCTGGCCAGCGAAATCCTGTCGCAGTACGACGGACAAATAGTGGCGAGCGGAAGTGGAAGACAATGGTCTGCGACCTGACGAGTACGATAGTAAAGGCATGTGACGCAACCATGCCGAGGACACTGGAGCCGAGGAACAAGCGACGCCCAGCTTACTGGTGGAATGAGCAATTCAGCATCCTTCGCGCTAGATATCTTAGAGCCAGAAGACGTGTCCAGAGAGCTAAAACCACAGCAGACAGAGAGGTGCATTGGGTGTTGTTTTGAGCGGCTGGATTAAAATGAGAGATAAGACTGAGCAAGACGAACTGCTACAATGAGCTGTGCCGAGTCACTGATGCTAACTAATGTTTGCATCAAAAAATGGACTTTTTTCGGATGGTGATAAAAAAAAAGCTAAGACAGATAATTGCTTTTGGTAAATTTCCCATGGAAGGTAATTATTTAAGCATACTTGCAAAAAAATTCTACGCCGTTGCGAGCGGCCTTCCGGCAGTTAACCGGAACATTCGCCATTGCGGACGAAAACATGCGTGTAGGCATGTTTTTGAGTTCTTTCTTCGTTTTATTTATCAATTCCTCCTCAGTTTTCGCGACAAAATTGTTGAAGTAGATCTTACGCTTAAGGTTGGCCCAGAAATTATCGATGGGACGCAGCTGGGGGACGTTGGGCGGGTTTGCCGACTTGGGTACCACATCGATATTCAGCCGCTTCATCTCCTCCAACGATCGCTTTGAGTACCCTAGCAAAGAATATTAACAAACTGATATCAAATAAGTAACAAGTTCTGTTATCTCAGATATCATTTTGAACTCGCATGTTATCGCATAACAAATTTTGTTATCTTCATTGAATAGTTTTGTTATTATCTGTTATCAATTTTTAGAGACGATTTTTGACGAACGTTACTGAATACTACCAGTATGCCGAAGAATGCTAAATATTACCAGCATGTCATAAATATGATTTTAAGCTATTCATCAAATTCATTACTTCAGTTATTAGTGTATGAATTTGATATCATTTTGATAACATAATTTGATATTATCATAAGTAATTTATTCAAATCACAAAATTTGTTATCAAAATGAACTCAATGATAATAAAACGAGTTAATATCTAACGAATATTAATATATTATCATTTTTGTTATTTTGGCTGTTTATTCAGCCTGAATGATAACATATTTAGTGATCAAACAGTGATAATCAGATATTAGAACTTGTTATCACTTTGGTATAAACCTATGCTCGGGTAGTGGGCCGACGCCGATCCGGCCAGAACACCGCGTCTTTGCCCTTATGGTATTTCTTGATAAACGACGGAAATTCCGGTAGGCATTTCGTACTATAAATTTCACCGTTCACGGCCAGTCCTGAGCAAATGAAGAGCAGCTTTGACATCCCCTTCTCGCTGATTGTCAGCCACAGCAGCACCTTCTTGGGGAACTTGGTGTGTGAAATGAACTTCACCTCGGAGCTCACTTCCTTCGTGGGGGAAGTAAAATACGAAGTGCCCTGCCAGTCGTTGCCATCCAGGGTGAGATAGGTCTCGTCGTACATCACCACCGCCACGTCGCGATTTGCCGGGAAAATCGAGTTGACCATCTTATTCAGCCGCTGCCGCTGCGTCATTGCCTGCAGCTCCGAAACCAGAGGACGCGACTTCCACTTCCTGACATGTATGTTCATGTTCGCCAGGTACCTTTTCACTGTTTGACCGGTTGAATCAACCTCCCGGCCAAGCGCACCCAGCGATGTAGCCACTTTTCCCTCGATCTTCCTCTTCAGCATCCTTTGGAGCTTTTTGTCGCTCAGGGTCGTCGGTGGTTGTTGTCTAATAGTGCCAAGATGTTGTAGATGCCGGAACGGGCGTATCCGGCATTTACAAAGTGCCGCACGATGTCCGTTTTCGACGCAATTGCAATGGATGTAGAGCTATGTCCAGCAAAACTGAAGGTTATCGTAGATGGACGTGGCCACGTACACCGTACGACGAGGAAGAAAGAAGTAACGCTGAGAGTATGCAAGTTTCGAACGAGGAGCTCGTGACAGTGGCAAAAGGATGGAATCCCTAACGTGGATCTGAAAGTGGCGATTCGGATAATTTCCGGACATCTTCAGGTATGTTCTGCAGAAATGTCTAGATGAAGGCCATTTTCCGGACCGGTGAAAAATACAGAAGTTAGTGTTGCTGCCGAAGCCAGGAAAGCCTCCGGGGATCCAGCATCGTATAGGACGTATGCCTATTGGATACGTTCCGGAAAACTCCTGGAGACGATCATCCTCTACTGGCTGACGAGATTTACGGAGCGCGAGCCCGGGCTATCGAGGATGCAATTCGGTTTTCGGAAGTCTGAAGCTGAGAGCAGAGTGCGAGAGTTATACGATACGATGCTAGCTGGGAATTCGAACTGTATAATCATGGATTACGAAACCTACGTGAAATTCTATTACAAATCCTTGCCAGGGCAACAATGTTATACGGTGCGTGAAGTATTTAATCAGTCCGAGACATCCATTCAAGTCGAAAAGTTTGGTAAGAAAGCCATGGTCTGGCAACCTATTTGAAACTGCGGTAAGATTTCGCAACCCTTCATCGCAGCTGCTTTGATGAACAGTGAAATATACATCAAAGAGTGCTTATAAAAACGATTTCTACCCATGATTCAAAGCCACAAGGATCCTATAGTCTGCTTGTCAGATCTTGAGTCTTGCCATTACGCGAAATTAACGGTAGAACCACCAAGAATGTTTCATTTGTTCCAACATGAACTCTCCTAATTGCCCGCAAATTCGACCATTTGATGATTTTGGGCATTGACAAAGGCTCATTTTAGGAAACATGTCACGGCAGCAGATACCATTCAACAGTTTGAAAAAGAATGGAAGAAAATACCAAAACAAAGTCTGTGCTGAATCTTATGAAGAAGGTTCGCAAGAAGGTGCGCCAGCTAGTATACAATCGCTCGATTGCAAATATTGAGAACACTAACCTGATGTGCTAGTCATGTTAACATTGTCAACATGTTAACAATATGTTTAATAACAATTGAATTTCCAACATTTGTGTACTATTTTTACTAAAAACTGGATGCGTCCATACTTTCTGGGGCAGTCTTTAAATAATGTTGATGTTAACATACTCACATTTAAAGTCTCCCCCTCTTCCTTTTGATAGTAAAATTTTTCAGGTTAGCTTTCAAACTGGCAAATCTGATTTTGCGAACTATACTTTCAATACTACACCATCATGTTTCTAAAATATGAAACTATGAGATTTCGCAATATTTCAGAATTATTTTGTGAGATATTAGCTCAATGCATGCATTGATAGATAAGACATACCGTGTCAAACTAAAGGATTTTGTATGTAATTCAAAAAAGGATGCAAATATTTTGACCAATACTATACCTCGCCCAGATGACCATTTATTTTAAGAAAAATCAAAGGACATGCGAATTTTACCGATGGACCCTACTCTCGATCGATAAGTTTAAATTAGAACGTTTCTTCCTACGACGGGTACACAAGCACCTCTTCGATTGTACTATCGTTAGAGTAGCGTTTCTCAACCGGAAGTCATGCGTACACGCGTCTGGAATTAATGCGCGCTCTTTCTGTGCCACATTGAAAAACTTCTAGTTGATAAGCGGTCTTAGAAACAAAGACACAATTCCCATGTATGGCGCAAACGATGATAAAAGCCGGAAGCCTTGTCGAGCACAGCTATATAACATTAATAGGAGTTACAATTTTCGCAATCGCGAAATTAATCTCCCACAAAGATTAATCATCATTCCAGAATTGCGCCAGTGAAAGTGTTTGCCATCAAACCGACGAAGGAAGTACGGCCAGTAGGAATAATAATATTCCCCATTCAAATGAATCTCCCTTCCGTCCAGCAACTTCACTGGGAGCGAAAGAAATTAATTAAAAGACTCGTTGGCTCGTGACTGTTTTTCCGCCATGTCAACAACCGATGAGAGCAGTGACCGATATTACACAACGGATTATATAACAGTGCCAACAAGTGAGAACGATTGTCGGTATTCTGATAGTATTTATGCAAAGAAAAAAGCGACCCAGCAGTTAAGCAGACAGCTAATCATTTATCGTACGTATTGATCGATCCAACTTATCTTCTGCACTTGCAAAAAATAAAAAATAAAAATATTAATTCATTCGAGACCTCCAAGAACTCGACTGCCATTGCAATACAAGAATCGCTTTCTTCAAAACCGCTGCCAGCCGGATCAATCAGTCAAAACCAGAAGACGCAGGCGGCAACTGTCAGTAAATGATATTTTTATGACATTGTGGCAATCCATGAATGAAATCAGTTGTCGCGGTTTTCATACGGAACATGTTTTTTTTTAACATATCTGTGTTTGGGTTGCGAATGAAAAAAATAAAAAAATAAAATAAATGTGGGCGACAGAAGCCGGTTCTGGTTGTGAATCGAAGTCTGGTGAAATTTGGATGTCAAAAAAACCGCCTCCGATTGTTGAAGGCCGCGTCACTCAGCGTCGTGAATAGAACAGGCATGCAAACTGCGATATAATTACAACAATGTAACGCGACATCTCGGAAGAGCGATTAGGGCTGACTAACAGCATAATAGTACGCCTTCACTTTCCGGCTCCATTTCTGCTGAAATTAGATTCGCTCCGTTCTCGGTGCGATAAATGTCAACTAGGTCACGCTGTCGAGCATGCATGATTTTGAAGTCGGGAACAGCAAAACTAGGTTTTGGGATCGGGTTATCAGATGTTATGCTGGAAGCTGCACATAATTTTGCATACACTATAAGTGACGTTGAAAGTTTTAACTTCTTTCATTACCGAAGGTGATTTCTCGAGGTATAACTCGGCTGAATGGCTCTGAATGATGCACCAACCACATATTAGCTGCTTGATGCCTTTTTAAAAGCCCATAATTTGGGGAATGGGAAAATTGCATGTATTGGTCGATGAGATGCAGTTTTGTTTTTGTGGGTTTCCATGTTCGTGAAATTGGCAATTCTGCTTCTTCTGGCTGGTTATCTTTTGATTTGAATGAACTGAATTTTTGTAAACAACAACGTACTGTGTAGCTTGACATTGACATTGACTTTTGGGGTCTTTTCCACCTGCTAGGAACACGAACGTGGCCTACTGAGTAATTGAAATTTTATCATAAGGCATTAGTGATATGAATCATGGAAATCTCTGGAATTTCAAAGAAAAGCCGTTAAGGAATTTACTTATTTGGCAGAGTCTACGCTTTAGTGTACATCCTTTAGCATCGTACTCACACGCGAAGTTTTTGTTTGTAAACATTTATTTGCTCCATGCGTGTCTATCTATTACAATCGACATAATAATCCATAATAATCCATCCATATTTTTTTTTTATAAGGCGCTCAACTTCTCAAGTGAATATAACTTTTGCCGGCAGTCTCTGTTTTATCTTTCTATTCAAACTGCGTTTTAAACAGCTGTTCTATTCTAGGCTTTAGTAAATCAGCTGTATCTTCAAGTACGCATAAATAGATAATTAAATAAAAATAAGACATCCTGATCAGAAGGGTATAACATAAAAATAACTAAATTATATCAAACCTTGTTACGGCTTATTGGTAATAATATAGAAAAAAAATTAATACTAATATAATAATAATATAATATGGTAATAATATTATTAAAAAAAAATTTCATCCAGATAATTGTATAACATACTTATAACAGATTAAGATATAATGCCCTGGGAGGCACAATCTGCGTAAAGAAATAGATTTATTCTAACAATAGCTGATATGATTTTGCTACATCGTAACAAAACTGTTACAAAGCTTGTTTTGTTTTTGTTATATCTATATCATAGTTTGCTATAATTTTGTTACCTATTGAGGCTATCTTGTTAAAACTTCTGTTATTTTAACTACATCCGCTATCTAAATGCTAACAACCGCAAATCTAACAACCGCTGTTATGAAAACAGCGTAACTGAATAACAAAACTTGAAATAATTGTGTTGTTTCCTTCTGGTCGGTTTAACGGAATAGCTAAACGACCAAGTTAGTTCATGAATATCTTTTTGTTGACGCAAGTTTTGACATCATCTTCATTATTCAAGCAACTTCTCACCATTTGCCATGGTCTAGTGAGATCAACCATGAATGCAATATAAGTTCTTTCCAAAAGAGCAGGATTAAATCTCATGTCAGAAAAATTAAAAACAATTAACGATTCCTCGTCTTCTTCTTTCTTTTAAGCATTTCAAGCTAATTGCCTTCACAATTCGCTTATTGTATGCTCTCAACTTAGTGTTCTTAATGCACTTCCACAGTTATTAATTGAGAATCTTTGATGCCAGGTACTATTTTTGCATTAATATTGTTGTGTGGCAAGTGCAATCATACCCTATGCCCAGGGAGCCAAGAAATTTTTCTTAACGAAAAATTCCTAGACCAGACCGGGAATCAAACCCAGCCACCTCCAGTATGGTGTGGCTTTGTAGTTGTGCCTTTACCGACTGAGCTAAGGGAGGACCCAACTCCTCGTGAATGTGCTTTTTGAGTCGATATAGCACATCTGTCAACCATTCATGTAACCACCAGAGAGACGTTTCTTTTTTTTTGTAACAAAACATTCATAGCTCTTCCTATTGTTTTCGTACAACACACAAATGTTCTTTTTGAAGTAACAATTTTAATTTTATTCCAGCCGGATAGCGCTCCTCCCGGCTTATTTGATAAACTTACATTCAAAACTGTGTTGTCTACCAACACCTCCTCTATGCTAGACGGTTGTGAAACAAGTTAATAAAACCTTTATAAGACCATAAAGATTTTGAAATTGTTCTAGTGAAAGATGTTTTGACCACTTGAGAACCTTCATAAAACCTATTGGCTGCATGGCATGAGAACCAGCATACGGCCTTATGGCCAGTGCTGTCAAACTTCACTGTGATAACGTGGTTGGTTTTTGATGTTCAACTTTGCTCGATTCTCTGCCCTTCTGATTCATTTAGCAGTAAATAATATCTAAGAAAAAGGTTCTAGTGTTGCGGGAAATTTGGTTAGATAGCAAAATATCGAAAACAAATTGAGTTTTTTACAGCGTGTCATGCTCCAAATCATATGCGCATTTAATTTTATGGTGAATATTAGCACGACAAGAGCCAAAATTAGTGCGCCTCGGAAATCATGCGAGTTTACAACAAGAAAAACAAAATCAAAACAAATATATTCGAAAAAAAATCATGAATTTCCTGAAAATTGATGGAATTCAAGAAGGTTATGTAAAAAAATGCCGAAATTGGTCTCCGATCTACAGTTCAGTTGCATTACATTTGAAATTTGGTGCATTTATTTTTCCACATTTCAATTATGTCTTATATTTCAATATGGCGATTGGAAAAAAATCACTGTTTTGCAAAAGGTAATTTATCTTCGCAATGACTAACATAAAACTACAGGGTGCGGCAGAAAATAATGTGAAAATGTTCAAACTTGAGTATTGGGTTAATTCGTGTAGCTAGTGACTAATTTCTGTCGAAAGTGTATTTGTTTATGTTTACTTTCAAGTGCTGCATCCAAACATTCTATTTGTTTTATTGCAAATTCGTCAAAATGTTCGCGAAAGAAGTGATCACCAGTTTGTTGCTCGCCCAGAAGAAGCCGAAAGAGATTGCCAAGGTGGTAGGGTGCCATTTGGCAACAGTTTACCGCATAAAAAAGTCCCTGCAGGATGGTACTCAGCAGTGGAAGCCGGGAAGCGGACGCCCGCGCACGCCGAACGTGATCAAATCGGTCCGTGCAAAAAAAAAGCTCGCAACCCGGTGCGTTTCATAAGAAAACTTGCAAAGGAAGCCAATATTTCGGAGAAATCCATGCGGAGAATCATCAAAGAAGACCTGCATGCATCTTCCAGAGCCAGAGTGAAACGCCACTTGATTACGGACCGGGTCAAGGAACTACGAGTGACTCGTTCCAAGAGTTTGCTTTCCTTGTTGAAGAAGGAAAAAATGATAATCCTTTTCTCCGACGAAAAGCTTTTCAGCATCGATGCTGTGGCCAACAGCCGCACGGACCGGTTAATTTCACCGCAGAAAATGGAGAACGTTCCGGAAAAAGTGAAATTCAAATTTCAAACCAAACATCCGGCTGGTGTCATGATGTTTGGCTTGGTGGCGTCCAACGGTTTGAAAATGCCACCTGTTTTCATGGTTGCTGGAGTTAAAATCAATACCGAAGTGTATATCGGTATTTTAAAGGACCAAGTGCTTCCCTGGGTGAAGGCCAACTTCTCCGAGGACCAAAACGTTGCCCTACAGCAGGATGGAGCGCCGTGTCACACGTCCCATCGAACCCAACAATGGTTGAACGATAACATGAAGTTTTGGCCGAAGGATTTGTGGCCCCCTAGCAGTCCAGATCTTAATCCGTTGGATTATTAGATTTGGGCATATGTTGAAGCACGAGTCTGCAAAACATCACACCCTAGTGTGAAAACCCTGAAGTCAACCATAACACGCACATGGCAGTCAATGTCGGAGGACTACGTCCGAAAGGCATGCTCTGGCTTCCGGCGTCGGCTCGAGGATGTTATTAATAAAAATGGAGGACACATTGAATAAATTTGTTTAAAAGGACTTTATAAAGATAACTGCACTCGAAAATATTGATATTATTGCTTGAATTAGTTGAAAATGGGATTTGAAAGAAATAGAACAAATTTTCGCATTATTTTCTGCCGCACCCTGTATTTGTCCATGTTTTTTTCTTTTCAAAACCACTTGACTTCCCTCTATGCCAATTCACCGTTTAATGCATTTACTGCAGGCAAAATGGTTTTAAAATGTTTTTTCAGCTGTAGTAAGATAATATGAATGAGTCCTTAAATGGCGTTTCAAAACAGCATTTTACGCATTTTACGAGTTCATAAATTCGAAACAAAAAGCCTTTGATTTGAGTAAAAGGAATTTGAAAAAAACAAGGTTTTTAGATTGTTGTAAACAAGCTGTGTAGGTTCTCATAAACTTGACTAAAATATGAAACCTATTGGCATCTCTTGGTTCCATTATAAAACCAAATTGATTTCTAGTGGCTTCCATAAGACTTTAGTAAAACTTAATAAAGCTGGATGGTATTGGTAATGTTACCAGTTTCGTATGCAGTAAACAACGAATAGTTTTGCGAGTCGTACCTTCGATTTCGTAATTCAAACTAAATTTTATTTTCAGTGTACTTAGCGAAGTTGAAGCTGAAAAAAACTCACCAATTTTATTTAACTGGTGATGTGGACGCGAACTTTTTCGGTTTTGATTGCTTCTTTAGATCTCAGCGATATAAATCCATAATGTTTGCTCCCTGAGGACCTTCAGCTCAAAATTATGTTTGACGATATCACTTATCAATTGTTACTTTAATAAAGTTAAGGTCAATGATCAAAACAAATAGCTACGTATGCAGTGATTATTCCAGTCCTCTATACAGTGTGTGTCACAATAGGTCACCTTTTTTCAGTCTTGGTTTATTTCAGCAGGGTAATTTTAAAAGCGGAATTGATTATGTCCGTTTTGAATGTAATCTTTTGGCAGCTTATCGCTGAAGATAAATAAGCGGTTCCGTTTGTTTATATTTATCAGCTGCCATGGAAGCCATACGGGAGCAAGTTTTAAAATTACATTTGCAAAAGCTTAGACCATGTCAGATATTCAATAGCCTTAATCAGTTCGGAGTGAGTAAACGTTTTGTATTTTGTACTTGAAACGGTTCAAGGAAACTGAAACTGTCCATATTCGACAGAAAGGAGGTTCCAGACGAACTGCCAGAACGAAGAAAAAGATCAAATGTATGAGGAAGCGAATAAGACGTAATCCGGCCGTATCTGGCCGTAAATTGAAAAAAAAAAACCAAACCGTAAACAATTTCAAATGTCCCCTGCTTCAATAAACAGGCTCCTCCGACATGATCTGGAATGCAAGCCGTACAAGAAACAACGGGTTCACGGGTTGACGGAGCGTCAACAGCAAACCAGTGTCCAAGGAAGCAGAAATCTTTCGGTTCGGCACGGTGACTGCGAGATTTTATTTTCGGATGAAAAGCTCTTCCTTTTTCAGGACAGTCATAATCAACAAATTGATCGAGTGTATGGCAAAAGTCTTGCCTATATTCCAAGCGATGAACAAGCGATCAGAATGTATCTGAAATCATGGTATGCGGCGCCGTTTCACAAAAAGGAAAACTTCCTTTTCTTTTCTTAGAACCTAACGTAAAAATCAACACTGAATCGAGCAGGTTTTGAAGAACCATCTGCTTCCTCATGCTTCAACGCTGTATGGGAATACACCATATTGTTTCCATCAGGACTCAGCTCC
Organism: Aedes koreicus; assembly: GCA_024533555.2. NCBI lineage: Eukaryota > Metazoa > Arthropoda > Insecta > Diptera > Culicidae > Aedes > Aedes koreicus. The sequence continues at coordinate 151,636 of JAHHFK020002646.1, forward strand.
CGCTCACAAGGCAAAGAAGACACAAGCGTGGTGCGCGGAAAATTTGCCCGATTTCATCATAAGCGAAGAATGACCGGCATCTTCACCGGATCTCAACCCACATGGCTACTTTGTTTGGGGTTATTTGCTTCAACATATAGGCCCTACGAGAGGGCTTACTTCAGATCGATTCAAGAAACATTTGCTTGATATTTGGGACCAAATTTCTCAGGAAATGGTGCATGCCAGCTGCGATGGGCTTACAAAGCGTTTGCGAAAAATTATCAAGGAAAAGGGCGAGACATTCAAATTGAATTAATATGGTTTATTTCTATAACACATATATTTCAAATGAAAAATAAACGCTATGATTTGGTTGATTTGTTTTGCTGTAATCCCATTTTGTTTAAGTGACACATGTTGTGAGACACCCTGTTCACAGCCCGGGGAAGACTTGTCATCTCAAAAGCACCTCAGTATCACAACAATTCTAAATCTCTGGTTCTGTCACATCGAACGAATGCCAGAGTAAATGTTCAGTTGCACCATTTCTACTCATTTTGAACAACTATAATACTGAACTTGATGAATAAACTTTTCACCAATTTCTTCGTCAATGAAACATCAACAAATGCCTGTCAAACGTTTTTTGTTCTAACCACCAGGGACGCGGTGGTGTATTAAACCGTGCGTCCAGATTTACTTTGAATCAAGCTGTATTCGGAGGGTGTGAAAGTCTGAGTGAAAAAAAAAAACGGAGATTTGATTCGGTTGTGTTTCACTGAGGTGAAGTGCAGATGCAACTTCATACAGTCTCCAGTATAATGGTGATTAGCAGAAATACTTGGCCAAATTTTTGAAATTGGTCTTTAATCGAACTACAGTAAAAGTAAAGACCGAAGCAAGTGAACCGAATCTGAGAATGTTTGATTTCTACAAAAGAGTTGGTTTGCCTCGCAGAAAAACTTGTAACAGACATGGTGAGGACGTTGTTCTTAAACTTTTTTTTTCTGCTTATTGAAACCTATTTTTTCGGTCTAATATTAGTACATTAAGAAGAAACTAATAAAAACAATACACAAAAAGAGAATGCTCAGGTAAAACTTAACAGATTTTGGCAGGATAAATTGGTGTTTTAATTTTAAAAGACCCATCTGGCAAACGAGGAGACGCAAGTAAACAATTGAAGCAAACACATATTTTTTAAGGGTTTATGTTAAAGAACAGTATGCAACAAAAAGTAAAATTTGTGGCAGTCAAGTTTTTTTTCTTAACAAGTATTTCCTTCAAAATTAATACAATATAAACTTTAAAAAAAATTGTATCCAATGACAGAACGAAAAAAAAAGTTTTTTGTGCCAATATTTAAATTTTTTGTACCACTACATTTAATAAAAAAAAGTGTAAGGGGGGGGGGGGCTGGTTAACAGGGTGCCAAACGAAGGATAGGCTGGATGAGGGATTCGTGGTGATCTCACCCAAATCTTGTGCCTACCTTGATAGAAATCATCACATCAAGATCAGCAAAGGTCTAATTGTCTTCCGACAGTCTACAGAGTTTAGCTAACCCTGTTTTTTTTGACAACCCACCAGACGGAAATACTAATGTGTATTGCTTACTGTTCATTTCCTGTAATATGGGCGTTTCGTTGGAAGGAGATTCTCTATCCCTTCCGTGGGTATCATGTAAGTGCTTCCGTTTTTGGCCCTTCATACAACCGAATAGTGAGGATTACAGGTATGTACAGATTGACCTAGCCATTGGGAGAAACCACATGTCATGGCAAGTCATGCACTGGTGATGGCTTCCTACCACATCACATCTCAATTCGATGCGTAAATACAGAAACCAGGTGTCTTTTTTGAAGCTTCTCTAAACCTTTACCTTGAAATAATACTATCGAATATTCTTAAACTAATATTACTAAGTTTTATGGGAAACTTAAACAAAAAGTTAATTATCAAGCAGTAAACTAAATCATCTCAACACGCGACTCTTTACCCGATGATTTATATCCGCGTTCGGCTAAGCATGCGAACCACGCTCATATGTCAGCTCTTGAAGAAACCGATCTCAGCGAAGAGAACTTGCTAGCGGTACCATTTACAGTCCCGCTAATTGATGGTCTTTCAGGAGGAAACATATGCAGCATGTTTTATAATGCACGGACGAAATTGTACTGCATCTGTACTTTCCTCAGGTGGTCCAGATGTTTAGTTTGAGTTCGTATCTATGTCTACACATTTAGCACATATTTCAACTTTGCACGTTTGACACCACCAGCCTCAGTTAGAGGTGGCACCGACCACCATCGGCCGGAATTCCGTTCTAATTCAGTACAATGTGATCGAAATGATGGTCAATCTATTTGCGATTTGTAGGAATTTGTTTCACTACAATGTCAATTCTTGCCGTGGACAATCATGTTTGCTTATTAAGTAAGTAGTAAGAATCGATCCCAACTAGGAGTAATGGCCTTGCGGTTGACACAGTTTTGCCTTAAGTCGTAAATCACGCCCATAGCTTAACACGACTCAAGTAAAGATCGACGAGGGTCTCGGTGGAGCAAGCCGACTTTGATGAGATAATTTCTCGCCGGTAAAGTGCATCTCTTCCGACCGGTAAAACGTTCAAGTCACTTTCGAAACACTGACAGTATTGTGGCGAATGACGAGGTGACCAATACGAGTCTACAAGTTTATTACCTGACTGCGTCAGCACGCCTACGTGAGCACAAATATTTTCCAACTCGTTCCTTCTGCATTTTTTTCGAATGTACTTAACCAATAACAAACACGACTCCAGCTTGCGCGGTGGATTGTGCTGGTGGGAGGGGGGATACAAATTGTGCTCTTCCAGTCAGTTTTAGGAGTCTACGACCTGCCCACAGCTCAAGTCTACAAAATTGACAACCGACCGGCTCGGTTACCGCCTTCGGATGGTAGATTGAGGAAAGCTATCGAACTTGTTCGGTTTTTTTTTTTACAATAAAGTGCACTGGAGCCGAATTTGGTACAGCCCCGCGTGAAGCCGAAGTGATCGTCGTCGATAATGCCTTGGGGCACCTCAATAGAAGGTAAATCTTCGTAAATTACTGGATCTGAGAGAAGCAGATTGAACGCGTTGGAGGGGGAAAATAATAGTCGATGATTTGTAAACATCAATTAATTGTCAGGCAGTAAATTGTGAATTAATCTGATGACTACCGTTTAACAGGTGGGCTATACTGTTCTACAAATTATACAATATCCGTTGGAACATCAAGTTAAATAATGCTGGTACCAAGCTAAGAATAGCTGCAACAATATGGTTCGAAAACATAAACAAAACCCACATACACATCCTATATGGAGAGGTGAAAACATGCTGTTCTAATTCTTGAATCACGACGTCACGTGTTCGATGTAAAAATGCTCATATGAGAGTCAACCGGCATAGGTGGATGATTTTGGCCGCTTGCCAACAATCTTGATCGTGACATTCTGTCAACGCATTCCACTTGCGTGTCTTCACTAGCAGCATGTCTGAAGGTATGTCTGAGATGTAGAGCTGCATGCATCAACGCACGCACTCTCAGCGTCCTCGGGTCTCGGCGATGACGACGACGCCTAATAATTAGCATGATCAAAAGGCAAAAATGAAAGGAAAATAGATCACTCCATATAGAGGGCGTTTATTTTTGGCTTGCGGTTCAGGTTTCATAACGATGCAACTGCGTGGGTGTGACAAACATGGTGCCTAGCGTTTTTCATTTTTCCTAACAGATTGCTGTTCTTGATATGAAACTATATGCAGATGAATGGGCAACGGAAACATGAGCATATTTTATGGTTTGTTTTGAAAACTTTGCCGGCGATAAACAAAAGAGAAAAACGGCAAGAAAGGTTTCCAACTTTTCATTTTATTGAACTGTAATTTGCCATTGCCAATACTGATGCTTAACTTAATGAAGTCTGAGGAAGTCTGAAGTCAGACAGAAAAATGTTTGTTTTCTTGTAAATATTACGAATAAGTAAACGGCAGACAATAATTACCGTGCAGTCACAGACAAAAAACACTGATAATTTAATCACCGACACTCATTTAATGGTCAAATGATTGTTAGTGAAGAAAATAGCTGTAAGAGCACCCGTATCGGTGCGCGACTAAACTATATTTGATCGCCCTCACCATCACGTTAAACCGTATCGGGCGCAACTAAAAGCGCTAGCAAAATTGTGACGCGACTATCGGAAAGCATCAGGCGCTCAAATTTAGTAACGCGATAGTGGCGCGAGAGAGGGTTGCTATTCGACTGCCAATTGTCAAAAATATTCGATTGGTTTGTTTTTTTTTTTTTTTGGCAAAAGGAGTTGGGGGGAAATTTTTATTTTTTTTTAAAAAAATTTTCACTCTAAAAAATAATGAAAATTACGAGTGATATAATAATTGTTGAACGTAAATACTTTGAGACTCAAAGATAAATATGACTCAATTGTATGTTCTATTTGATGTATTGTTAAACCCTACCTTGAAACCCAAAATAATAAATACTGACACACTCAAAGCTACATTCCGAATTCCAAATTTACAATAGCTTCTAGAATATATTTGGCACCCTCAAATCTAAGTCCACAAAGCGTTAAAAAATAGCCACTATATACAGAATACTGGGATTTGAATGCCTTAAATTTACATGATCGTTGTCTTTGGTGTTAACAACTTCAAAGCTATGTTTAACGCAGTCAGTTCCACGGGCCACGATCAATTACAAGATCAAATTCGCTGTCTTTCTTAATAGATTAAACATGATTGGTGCATGTTGCATAATTTGCGTAACTGATTGAATTTCACTGCTCGTAAAAATATTGCTTGAAAATTAAAGGTGAAGTCTTGAAATCAGTTAAATTTGGGGTATAAATGTTTTCAAATTTAACTTTTTCAGTGAATCACGGTTACATCGCGTTACACACAGAGCTCATGTGCTTATATTATTCATTCATCCGAACATGACGACAAGCTCCGGCATCCTTATATATATTTTTGACAAACCAACGACCGGGGTTTGCACAATTTTATTATAAATGGTCTTAGGCATTTGAAGATAAAGGAACAAAAAACAGGATAAGATTGAGCTAATTTTCACCAATGTAATATATGGCCTTAGTGGTTATTTTTAATTAAATTTGAATACCTGATTTTTTTCTGACGTTAACTAGAACAAGATACTTGAGATTAAAACTGGCATCAAGAAGCTTTTGTATTTGCCTAAACAGTAGCAGCATTTGGAAAATTGCATTTTGTGTTCTTCAACTTAATTTCACGTCTTGTCACGTAAGTTATTATTTCGAGTTTATATGATCATGTAAATTCAAGAGCAGACGCAGATTTCTGTCTAACGGGTCGCTCCTTTTATGTGCATCCAAGTAGACTTAAATTTACATGATTTTTTCTAAGAGTGTATAAATTGAAAGTTTACATGCCATGACGTAAATTTGAGTTATGATACACAAAATTAGATTTCCTTAATGAACCCATCGTTCACGTAATTTTAGATGCATTGCTCTGCCTATTTTTAATCATAATTAATTAAGACTTTATCCGACAATGGCACGAAAGGATCACCAACTGGGGAAAAAGTACTCCATTTTTTAGAAATTATGATCATCACAATAATATACCACAATGCACTTTAAATGCGCAGTAAAAATTCCATTTCAGACTTTGTGAAGATGCAAAAAATTGCTCGTTCAATGATTTAGATGGCCAGAAAATTAGCATCCTTGTGGGCATGTGTTACGTCTCATGTTGTATCATTCACAACCGAGTGTCGGACAGTGATGATAAATTTAGTTTCTTTATTTTGTTTCTTTGGCGATGGCGGTGCTTCCCTGACATCCTACGAAGGATTTGCATTCCACTCTGAAACAAACTGCGCACTGGCATGCTTCTAAATTTCGATGCACTTGAATGTGTCTTCAATAAATGGTGGTGTTTCCGCACACCAAATAAAAAGCTTATCAAGACACCATTCCGGATAAACTTATCACGACGTGTAAAATTGACTTCAGGAATTGCACTACGCTAATGCTGAAGTCGACGATAATGACTTGACGTGTACTTGTATGTGTTATTAGATGTTCCGAATGAGGATTTAAGAATACATCCAAATAAACTTAAAACGGAAGCATATGTAAATTTAAGTTTAAAATATTTACAGGTTGTAAGGATTACGTCACGCGTAAAATTCATTATTTTTAAGAGTGTAACACGTTTTTGAAGAAATTCCTGCGGGTAATTTTAGTTTTCATTGTTGTTCGTGAAAAAAGCGAAGATAACATAACACATAGGCAAATTGCTGGCCAAATCATTACTCTACTTCCACTTTTTTCTTCAAATAACATGTCTTTAGTGGTTGGTTCAATTGTTTCCTTCACAGTGTTAAATTGTGATGGCGGCGGGGTTTTTTTGTCAGCGTTTGTATATTTCTTCATCAATAATATTCATGGTTGCTTACTTTGCAAACCAAATTGTTACAAAACGGGATGTTATTTTGGCGGGCAGTGTATGGATTCAGTGAGAGGACGGAGAGGTGTGTGGGGAAAGGGTGAAGGAGGAAGTGATTGTTAAAATCAAAATTAATTTCTTTTTTATGTTTAATTAGTATTAAATTAAAAAAAAATAAAGTTAGGCTTCCGCTTTTCCAAATCCGAATTGCCGGGCCTTACGCTTGACCCCTGCCATCAGATTTTGTACAGCCACCTTGTCCACCTTCTTCGCCGCAGAAAGCCAGTTTGCCTTGAACTGCTGCTCGTCCTTAGCAGTTTTTTTGGTCTTCTTTAGGTTCCGCTTGACAATAGCCCAGTATTTCTCAATTGGGCGGAGCTCTGGCGTGTTGGGAGGGTTCTTGTCCTTGGGAACCACCTGCACGTTGTTGGCGGCGTACCACTCCATGGCCTTTTTAACGTAATGGCAAGATGCCAAATCCGGCCAAAACAGTACGGAACAACCGTGTTTCTTCAGGAAAGGCAGCAGACGTTTATTCAAACACTCTTTCACGTAAATTTCTTGGTTGACAGTCCCGGAAGCTATGAAAATGCTGCTTTTCAAGCCACAGGTACAGATGGCTTGCCAAACCAGATATTTCTTTGCGAACTTTGACAGTTTCGTGTGCTTGAAAATATCTGCTACCTTTCCCCTTCCTTTTGCCGTATAAAACTCCTGTCCCGGAAGCTGCTTGTAGTCGGCTTTGACGTAGGTTTCGTCGTCCATTACCACGCAGTCAAACTTCGTCAGCATCGTCGTGTACAGCCTCCGGGATCGCGCTTTGGCCGTCGTATTTTGTTTATCATCGCGATTTGGAGTCACTACCTTCTTGTAAGTCGATAGTCCGGCTCGTTTTTTGGCTCGATGCACGGTTGTAGACGATACACCCAGCTTATTTGCGGCATCTCGGAGAGATAGGTTAGGGTTTCGCTTGAAACTACCGGCAACTCTCTTTGTCGTCTCAGCGGCTTCCGGTTTTCGATTTCCCCCCGATCCAGACTTCCTGGCTGTCGACAAACGTTCCCCAAACACTTTAATTACATTTGTAACGGTTGATTTGGCAACTTTTAGCGATTTTGCCAACTTTGCGTGCGAGTAGCTCGGATTTTCGCGATGCGCGAGCAAAATTTTGATACGCTGCTCTTCTTGCTTGGACGGCATTTTGACAACTGAAGAGTGAATTCCAAAATCAAAATAGGAGCAACATTCTACACACACACACCTTCAAAATGAGGGGTTACAGGTTTTTTAAATGCAAAATTGAAAGAAATACGTCAAGTTGATATTGACCAAATTTTGACCGTATCGCCCTTATACGTTTGGGAATTTTTGTTTTGTGGTTGGATTGGGTTCCATTTTTGTTTTCATCTATTTTTTTCTTTCAAACTGCTCACCAATCTTTTTGTTCAAATCTGGTTTAGATGGACCAGGTTTACGGCTACGACCAGGTAGATCCAGCAACGCATTATGTCAAACCTTCATTGTTGCTTTTTTTTTTTTTAAATAAACGACAGGAAATTCTTCAAAAAAGAGTTATCGAAGAATTTCCTGTCGTTTATTTAAAAAAAAAATTGTCTCGTTTTGGATTTATTGAGTTTCCGTTTTTGGGCAGTAATTATACTCATATGAAATTTATCTCGCATTATTGTTTGCTTAAATTTTCTTTGCTATTTTGCTAGGCTGCCAGGTGATCAACTTTATTTCATTATATCACGTTTTCGCTGTTTTAGAGTTTCAATCATCTAAGATCGCAGCGGAAGAGGCAAATAGCGGCATTTAATTGTTATATGTACATTATGTAGTATTTCTTTACAACATCGTATTATTTCCATCCAACAATAAATTGAATAAATAAATGTTAGTCTTGTAAAATTTCAATAGATTTAACAAACTTTTTCAGTATACCTCAAATCAAGATTTTGGTGAATTGCTGCTATCGCTGAAAACGAACGAAAACGTGCTTAAGCGCGGAACCACAGAACTCTACACTTTAACATTTTACAACAATTCTTGCATTTCAGGATCAACCGAATGAAGATCATATATTATAGATACGAATGCTTGTATTATTTTTCATTTACATAAATATATACACTATTATATAAATATTTCATGGGAATGGGAGGGACCATCAGGGCACCCGATTGAAGCACTCTGGATGGGGAGAGTGGGAATGCCAACTCCCCATTGCTAACAGTTTGTGAATAGAGGGCGGGCTCTTTTCCCCGCCCATTGGGGCATCATCATGTTAGATAGCTTGCTCTTATGACCAATTGTTCAATCTTGTTGTTAGAAGGAGATTCTTTATATCCCTGTGGATACGTATAAGTGATGTTGCATATCGATCCACCCAACTCCTTTTTGGCCCTTCATACAATGGCATGATTAGGATAATCAGTGGTTATTAAAGCTTGATCAAGTCTAACAGAGAGGAGAGCCCATTGCTGTCGGACTTAGTTTCCGTGCTACAATGGGTGGTTGTACATTTCATACATCATACAAACCTTCATTGTTGCACTTGAAAAAAAAAAAATTTCAGCTACGTAATTCACTTGATTACTATGCCGAGAGCACGCGTAAAATGAACAGCTGTCAAAATAAGTCATAGTTTTTTTTTTCGCAAAGCAGTTTTAAGGTGTACCCATAAAAAAACGATACGCTGTTCAGTAGAGGGCTCTAAAGACTGTATTCGAAAACAAATGAGACACAATGATTACCTGGCAACTTTTTAGCGCGTGGGAAAAAGTAATGAAATTTTGACTGAATCTAGCTAATGGTACAATGTTGATGTTGGCAAAATTGCATCATAATCTGGCAAATGGTTATTGAGATGGCATCAGAACATGCGCAGATCCTCCGAAAAATGTGCGCCGTCCTGGACAATCTAACTGCGTCCCACATATGGATTGGAAAACACCATCCATCATTCAACGGTGCTTTGGGTGGTGAAGTCATTTTCAAGGAGACCCAGGCAACCAACGGTGGTCAGGCAGCGGCAGAAAACCGAAGACAGCTGATCCAGTGAAGGCGAGGAAGGTGTTGAATCTGTTTACACGTCGACCGAACCTTTTGATCTGCGATGTGATGAAGAAAGCGGAGGTTTCCACCTGTTTTGTCGAAACGATGAACGTGCTGGTCTCCACGTCTATAAGGTCAAGAAGGCAAACCGGCGCCAGGAAGCTGCGCCGAGAGTGGCTGACGAGACCGAGGTGCTTCATGATGGACGACGACACTTACATCAAAGCAATTGCCGGGCAGGAGTTTTACGTTGCCAAATCACAGTTGGCCGTTCCCGAGGAGGTTAGGAAGAAGAACCAAAAGACTCCACCCCACCGAAGTCGCCGGAACTTCGACTGATTTAAAATTTTTTGGCCATCTTGAAGGCCAAACTTCGTGCAATACCTAAAGTATTCGAGAACGAGCTGGCTTTCATGAAACAGTGGGTTAAAGTATCAAAAGAAGTCGGCTCCACTATTGCCCAAATCCGTATGAATGATGTAAAGGGCAAGGTGCGGGCATACGGTCATTGGGAGAAGATGCAATAAACCTATGAAATTGAAACCCAACCATAATATTGTAGAGAGATTGAAGAAAATCCGACTACAAATAACTTTTTGGCGACCATTTTTGCGTGTCTCATTTTTTTCGAGTACCGTCTTAATTTTTTGTGATTGTCTTACCTTCCAATAATCCTGTACAACTTCTGCCCTCACTCGTACAACTAGATCTGAGCATCGGAGCTAATCTTGTACAAAAAATCAAGTCTTCTGGATTATACCCGGCCGAGTCACAGCGAAAAACTGACTGTAACCCGTCGACCGAAGCAGAGCTGCATCCTATATCGTTAATTGATATTTGATACGGAGTCATGCAAACCACAAATGGAACTCGGTTGCAATAGTTCCAGTTTTAAGACATCCCCTCATGTTCCCTTCAGAACCCTGTATTATTATTATGAAGAGTGAAGTAGTGAAGAGCTGAGAAGCCATACTCCCCTCTACAAGCACTGCCAATCGATCACTACACAAGCGGCTGAGTCCCGAAGAGCTCCGGGCAAACCTCAGTTGAGCTTTCAGAGCCTATCTTACAATCTCTATCAGGCCTCAAGGGAGTGAAAGTCCAACCGTCACACCACGCGATACCGGCCGAACTACAATCATCCGTCTGGGGTCGAGAATGTTCCAATCGTCCACTAAAATCATCCCATCAGCTGCCAAATCCGGTCATCGCTGGCCAGCATCCTACAAACCACTCACACATCACAACCATGAGTTAAGTAAAGCAACGAAGGTATAAAAACTGGTTTGTTTTCTTTGAAGCTTTAGGATTTTCAAGCTCGAGCTTGCCAAGAAAAGAGGCGAATCTAGCCCATCCCAGTCGATCTCTGTGACTTAGATCAGAGTATGAGATCCCCTGGATTAGCCCGCCTGGTTGCCTTGCAACAAACAAAACAAACGTCTGCTTCTTTTCCAGCGATGGAGGATCTCATTTGCAGAAATACTCCTGTGCATCATAAGACGGGGTTTCTTCTACTGACGCCCAGTAGAATCAATTGAAATAATTGAAATCCCGTACAGATTTAAAGTTTTATATGAAAATTAATTTATTAAAAAGGAATGAACTCACACGGATTCTTGATATGCTAATAGTTGATATTAGTAAAACAAACATGCAGGTACGTCCAGTATAACGGGTGAGTCATAAGTAGCGGGACTAAATAAAACATGTTTGGTAGAAAAGTATTTCTTTTTCAAATTTAATTCTTTATTCTTTATTTTTACAAGTCCATACAATGTGCGTTTGAGGTGTGAAACAATTAGCCAGATAGTGGCTCTTCATATTCAATCTTCCTCAAGATTCTCGGAACCTTAGCCATCATGATCTAGATCACATTGAGGTCCACTTTGTTGGCACATCTGATGATACAGGATTTGAGTTGTTGAGCTGTGGTGGCGCTCCAACCATTTTCGTACACGGACTGGGACAGTATGACCCAATACGACTCGAATGGCCGCACCTGGGGGACGTTTGGGGATTGTCTTTCTTACGTACAAACGGTAGGCACGAAGTTAGGTCCGGCCAGAACACAATATCTTCATTCTTGTGGTGTTTTTTTTATCCCAAAAGCAACCATTTTTGGCAAACAGTTCTTCAAGTTGACTTCCGCATTTGCCGTCATACCATCATCTGTACGTAAAGGTTAGATATTTCAGCGATCGAAATGGCTGCACACACCAATATCTTGGACTCAAAGTTGGCTTTGTAGGCTTATCTAGCCTTACCGGGTGATAAGGCCAACTCGTGGGTATAGAACCCCATATTACCAGCGGTCGAACTGTTCGAGGACGAAAAGTACTTCTCGTCGTCTATAACGATGGTGACGCCCGGCTTAAAGTCCTTACGGCGCAACTTTCGGCACTTCCCCAGGATGTCCTGCAGCTGCTTCTCCGTGTACTTCGGTTTGGATGCTTGCTTGTAACGTTTCACGCCTTCAGAATTCTGATCACCGTGCTCTGCGACGAATCGAACTTCTTGACCAGCTACCTGGTGCTGGTGAAAATTTTGTTCTTGGCGGCAACTGGTAATTCAATGCCTTCCACATGGTAAAATCAGCAAAACGTTCGCCTCCAATCCCTGCCTAACAGGACACCTTCAAATCCAAACTAACGGCAGTCGAATTCACAACAACACCGATTTATGACAAATTTCAGACTTTAATGTTTCGATTGATAAACGAATTTGCTTGTAGATGTTCAGGAAACAAGGAAGAAAACGTGACAGCTCACGAAAAACTTAACGGTCCGCGGTGACGCTTGCTGCGATTTTTCTGATATAAGTCACTGTAGAAAGCATAAGCCAATAATCAGTTTTTCAATCATATTTTAGAAAATATTAATTATTCAGGCCTTTTATAGTCAAAACAGTTTCAGGCAATATTGAAATACACATTTGTTTAGCAGATACTGCATCCGCACAGAACTTCTGTGAAAAGATATAAACAGGTTTAGTCATGATTTAGGCACATTCAAGCGCTAGATTTGAAAAAGGCGGAAGTCAATTATAGATGGTTAAACTACCAATCTAAACATCAAGTTATCAAATATAATGTGAGGAATAATAATAGTAAAGTAAACTACAGTAAAACAACAAACGACTCTCGCCAATGTTTGCTAAAACATACTATTGGATAAACATATTAATGTTATAGGTATATACTCTGACATGGCTTGTGCTTTTTTGAAATCTAACGCTTGAATGTTTAACTAAAACATTACCAATTTGATGATAACTTCTCACTGAAGTCCTTTACCTGTACGTGTCCTGTCTTGTGAACAAATGTGTATTTTAATATTATCTTAATTGTCTCAATTGTCTCAACAGAGACCTGATGAAAATTGCAACTTTTCAAAATATGACTGAAAAACTCAATTACACAAATAAAAATAATAAAGTCTACTTATTGTTCAAAACAGCTCATAGAAGATTGTAGCGCCCAGATCGATTTAAGATTGACCGACTTCGAGTCTTGATGAGGAAAGAATAACGCGAGAAGTAATACATTCAAGAAAAATAAAAAACACCAATGAAGGGATTTAAAAAGTGCAGTGTGCACTGATGCGAATATGCATGCAAAGCAGGAAACCCGAAAAACATCGTTGCAACCATCCAAAGTCTCCTAAGAAAGCAGGGAATGATGGTGCAAAATGCTTCATTGAGACGAAACACCCTTTGTGCATTTTCTCGATTTCAGGAATTACTTTTTACTGATCAATATAGCAAAATTACTCAACAACAACAAAAAACTTTCCACATGGTGCAGTCATGAAAACTTTTACAGGGTGCAGAAGGAAAAAACGTGCCAATTCATGGTATTTCTTTGAACTACTTTATGCAATAAAATCGACATTTTCTAGTTCAGTCCTTTCAAACAAATTTACTCGATGTGTCGTCTATTTTTATTAATGACATCCTCAAGACGACACCGGAAGCTAGAACATGCCTTTTGAACGTAGTCCTCCGACATCGAAAGCCATGTGCGAGATATGATAGACTTCAGGGCCTTCACCCTTGTGTGAGATGTGTTGCAGGCCTGTGCTTTAACATACGCCCAAAAACGCCATAAATCTTTCGGCCAAAGCTTCATGTTTTCCATCAGCCATCGTTGGATCCGATTTGGTGTGATATGGCACTCCATTACTCATTGTTCCTTTACCCACTTAATCAAGTGATGTTTAATTCTAGCTCTGGAAGATGCGTGCAAGTTTTTCATCTGTCCAACCCGTCCCCCAAAAAAATGTCACCTATATTAACCTCGTTTCAACCACGAGTAAACGGCCCAAGTCCTACTAATCCTAGTATTAAATCATTACATTATATAAAAAACAATGAATTATCGGCTCCGTAAAGCTAACGCAATTGACCCTCCCAAACAAATGAACTAGTTAAAAAAAAGCGTGCAAGTCTTTTTTGATGATTTCTCGAACGGATTTTTTTAAAATGGTGGCTTCCTTGTTAAGATGCCTGATGCAATGTACCCGTTTGCGAGCTATTTTTGCACGGATCGATTTGATCATGGCGTACATTTTCACAAATTACCAATAAAACAATTCCAAAGTTCTCATGCAGCTCTTGAAAGTATACGTAAACAAATATACTGTAAATTGAAATGAGTCATTAGTAACCGAAATTGAAAGTTTAAACATTTTCGCATTTTTCCCTACCACACCTTGTTAAGAGTGTATCGAATATAAGCTATCCACATACATTTGCGTTGTACGCATGTATTTGTGATGGTTTTTTTTATGCTCTGAACACTGCATGCTGTGCGTTTGACTGTCAGCTTTCTTTTGTTTACTTGTTTGTGCGGTTCAAATTCTGCGTTTTCAAAATGTCGCGTATTGAAAAGGAAGTGAAAATTAAGGTTCTGGACACATGGCTAAGTGAGAAGGGTATTACTATGCGAAAATTGGCGAAGCGGTTTGGAATTCATCATGCGAGTGTTAAACCCATCATTAATAAGTTTGGGGAACACTATTCTTTGGATGAGCTACCAGGAAGAGGCAGAAAACCCGGTTCTTCCAACCCGAAACTGGAGCAGAAAGTGGTAACTCTAATCATGAAGAACAAATCAATGTCAACACGTGATTTGGCCAAAACAGCAGGAACGAGTGTCGGAATGATCCAGCGTATCAAGAGGCGAAACCACTTGAAGACCTACAATAAGCAGAAAAACTCGAAACAAAGTGCAGAACAGAAGAAGCGAGCAGCAACAAGGGCCCGGACATTGTATTCGCGTCTTTTGCAGCGTCCGGATGCATGCGTTTTGATGGACGATGAGACCAATGTAAAGGAGGACTCAAAAACCCTTCCAGGTCCACAATACTTTACTGCCGTCGTTGGGGAGGATGTGAGTGATGCGGACAGGTCGATTCAAGTGGAGAAATTCGGTCGAAAGGTACTGGTATGGCAAGCAATATGTTCCTGTGGTTTGAAGTCAACCATTTTTTACACTACCGGAATTATAAATGCGGAAATCTGTCTCCAGAAGAGATTGTTGCCTTTATATAAGAAGCATAGTACACCTCCACTGTTTTGGCTGGATTTAGCGTCGGCTCACTATGCCAAAACCACTCTCAATTGGCTTGCGGAAAAGGGTATAGATTTCGTTGAGAAAAATATCAATCCACCAAATTGCCCTCAGCTTCGACCCATCGAACGTTACTGGGCAATCGTGAAGAGGGTCTTCAAGAAGACTGGTAAGGCAGCTGGGAACATGCAGGAGTTCAAAAAAATTTGGGCTTAAGCGTCCAAAAAATTATGTTCAAGTTTAACCTCGTACAATAAAGAATCAATTTTTTGTATGAATAAAATATCGGTTTTCAACAAAATTTGTAAGAAAGTTTGTGGATAGCTTATTTTCGATACACTCCTTAGCCCTTACAATGTTTCAGCGGTGACATTTAGCAATGTATCTCGACTCGATGCCTCCTGGAAAAAGTAAGTATTTGATTGCTTCTGGGCAATTAGTATATTTCTTTACGTGTTATCTGAAACCGCGTAGAATGATTATCGTTTGATTTTTGCTCTAAAATTCTTCTCCCCACCCATTGGAGTGACCCCATGTTAGATAGCTCGTTTTTTAACCAATTGTTAGACAGTTAGATAATATTTTTAACCAATCATTCAATCTTGTTGTTGGCAGGAGATTCTTTTTGTCCCTGTGTCCCTGTCCCTGTGCCCCCCCCCCCATCTTTTCGAGAATGTAAAAATTGTCTTCCAACAAATACCATCGTCGGTTTGGCTTCCAATGCTTTTCTGTTCCAGCCCAGCTACTCGAATGGCACCCTGGTGGCGCTGTGTTACATAATCGAAACAAACGTTAAAATACACTACGAGGCACCAGGTTCACTGGAGCCCCTCTTCGCACAGTCCCTTCCGGTTCACTTCCAATCAATGAAAATTTGTTCGGCGATGAACACTTATGAACGTGTATTACACTAGCAGAATTAGAGGAAAAAATCCACACCGCAGCCACTTGGCAACGTACTCATTAAATGCACTATGTTTAGTACGAAAAATTATGCGCAAGTCCTATTTACTTCTTTGCAAATATTCCGGAAGATAGCGCAGACAGTTTTCTAAGAAGCACTAGTTCACCCATATGATATATAATTTCTTTAAAAATGGATCCACATGTAAGGCAGGTCGAAACAAAATATCAAACACACTTCCGTTCGGACCGTCAAAAATATAAGTAAAACTAGAGCACAATCCGAAAAATTAATTAGCAATCACACACTTAGGGTAGGACTTACTGTATAATTCGATGGTATAGTACGGAACTCGGATGGTTATACAATTTCACGTTTTTCTATTTTCTATTCCACATATTAGATCAAATCTCGAGTACTATTTCAAACAGACGTATCTGATTTTGTAAACAAAGAGAGGAAGAAGATTCAAACGTTAAATTCTTAAAACCCTTTCATGCAAACTAGGGCAACTAATACAAGGAATAACATTTCCCCATCATGCTAGTGATGCTACTCTCACGGTGCTGAGAGTTTTAAGAAATTTACGTTTGAATTTTACTTCCCCTCTTTGTTTAAAAAATCAGATACCTACGTCTGTTTGAAAAAGTTCTCGAGAAATGTTGGAATGTTGGATTTTGCAAACACGAGATAAACACGTCAGTTTCGAAGCATGGGTTGCTTCGATCCCAGAATGCTAATGCACATTGAATTTTTCCCATACAAGATTGATAAAAGATGCATACTACCCATCGAAACCCAAAGTCCTAACTCAGATGCCGGTATTAAGATAAGTTTTTGGTGCATTCATTAGATAAAATGTTGCAGTTGAAGAATTCAGGATTTATTTAGGATTTATGAAGTGAAAAACTTTTAATTTAAAAAAAAAACGTTGTTGATTTTCCCCTAAATTTGGCGTATTATACCAGTGCCCCCAGCCTATATCTATAGTGTGAGCTGCTGCATTATCCCGAGGGCATACCTCGTGATACTTTGGCCCTGTCCTTCAGAGAGGCCCTCGGAGAAACAGGTTTCGCCGGCAGCCAAAGACCGAGCTGCGACCGACCAGCGAAAGATGCAATTTATCAGCATTGCCGCCGTTCTTAATGTGATGCTCTCAAAAAACAAACTCCACGGCACTGATGGTAAAACGAAAGGAAGAAGAGTGTCTTATGAGCACTTTAAGGTGGTGCGCCGAAAGCCGTGAACGATGAAAGTCAAAGCGCTACGTCACGAGTGCATATTTTGAATGCACATATTAGCGTATTCAATTTGTTTAAAAACCGTCACGGATTTTCTCCTTTCATACCGAAGCCTTTCATTCGACCAGAAAGGAAGGAAAACGGCATTCAACTGATGATTATGATTGTCGGCCATTGTGTGTGAGAGAGAGAGAGATGAAAACGGCGTAAAGCGTGAAAATATTGAACTTTGCAGCAACTCAGCATGTTCGAAATCGAAATACTCAGAGGCTGTTGGACACGACTCTTCAATAAAGTCATTGGAGATAAGGCGCTAACAACAGATCTTATTTCGTTCTGACGTACGAGCGTGTAAATATGAAAGGATTATTGCGTAAGGGTCAAGCCACCGCAGATAAGCGTATCCTGTAAGAAGTTGTACCTTGAAGACAACTTTCTTCATAAGTGAGCTGTGAAATTTCCGAAAAGATTGGAATTTTCCATAGCTCATCGTCTTCCGGAATACACCTGATGTGTATCGAGAAGGTTGAAACAATATAGGAATAGAGTCATTATTATATGCATTGATCAGCAACCATACCTGTTCGTTTGCAGATCTAAATTTAACGCCATATAATTATATGTTTCCGCATCCACGCATGTGCCTTTGGGAAGCTGTTGTCGCTCATTCAAGTGTAGAGGTGAAATCGAACGGATCTTCATGCCTCATCAACACGGAGAGACGGTGATGACCGGTCGCAAAAATCCCTTCCAGATGGGCGTAGCAAATAATGTGCGCTCAGAAAATTACAGAAAACTTCATTGCCGTGGTCTTAATGTTGCCTCAGTCCATGGATTTTTGGATGGTTTCGTACATTCCAACATCGCGTTAAATGATTGCGGGAAAGAATTCTGTTGATGCATTCGGTTCGAGACTCTGGCAAGCTGGTTGCTGCTGGATAAACTTTATGTTTCTGACGTCGCCCAAAAGCTGAAGGATGACGTGTAAATAAAACGTGGAAAGGGAGATTTATTTTGGTTGCTGCTTAGAGGTAGCAGCATAGCTCGTAAAATTCAATTCCGTCTGAGCGTTTTTTGATGGCTGGAACACACGGTTTAATGACTGACGATGGTGTTATGGTATTTCATTTTCAACGTTAAGTCAGTTGAAATTTCGTTCCATGGTGGAGTGCAGAGTATGTGTGGCTATTTGTTTCATTGAATAACCATTATTTATGTTGCGAAAATGAGTTTGTAGAATACAACATTTTACTGCTGAAGCGGTATTAAATTAATTTGGAGCGAGAAAAAACTGGCGCACAGCGGGACAAAAAAAAAGTGTGACACTGATCGGACGTGAACTGAGCTCCTTGATCGTTGCGAAAAACTCCCGCGTTGTTTTGGTGGTAGTCTTTGTAGTTATGTCAGGAGTCACCTTCACTTCGAGCTATTTGCTGTGAGCGTCGACAATAATTAAGAACTATAGCCCCACGAACGGTCCCGCAAAGTCAGCGTGAACTCTTTGAAAATTTCAAAGATGGTTCAAACGGTCACTTCCAACAATGTACTGTAACCTTCGGCTTCGGAGAAGCTGTTCTATTTAGTACGAGCGCAGCTCATACAGTCTCTAGACAAATCCTCAATATCTCTATCCATATTCTCCCACCAGTAGTTCGATCTTGCAAGTGAATTCATCCGTGAGACGCCGAAGAGTCCAGCATGCAGCTCATCAAGGAATCGATTGCGCAGCGGTGGAGGAACGAATACACGAGTTCCGTTCATCAAGCATATACCTTGCTTTCTGAATTCGCATTGATTGACTCCGAATCGTGACCGGACCCCAACAGCTCATCCCATATTCAATCCCTGAATCAACTTATCCTCTTATCTCTAGCAGTACGTTATCCTTACTGGAAGAGATCTGATTGATTTGTATAATTTCAGTTTCCTCCAATGCCTTTCGGTTACTTTACCCAAAATAAAAAAGCAAGATTGTAATGCAATTTCGCATGATTTTCTTTCATTTCTCGTTATGGATCGCAACACGAAAAAATGCAACATTGGTCGTGAGCAAAAAAGCAACACATCAATTCGCTTTGAAAAATTCAATGTGTACGTGAGGTTGGGCAGCGTATTAGTTGTTGAGTATGACATTGGAGTCCGGAAGTTCATTGGCTCACAAAAAAAAAACCGTAACCGAGATTCGAACCGTGTGTGCTCGCACACACTTGCATAGTTTCGTTTATTTCATAAAACGCGTGGTATTTAAAAAGGGAAAACTTGATGAGAGCGAGATCGAAGTGCGATGACCAGTGAAAATAAAAATAGAACACTTGACAGTGGCATTCCAACAGTGGTCAATAGCGTTGCATCATTCTGTGGTATTAGGCTTTTTGACGTTTAATCACCTTTCCCTTTCTTGCACATGCAGAGGAATGATGGTTTGTTATCCTCCAAAAGATTTTCCTTCTTACTTGCACTCCTTTGATCTAAATGGCGCTGTAGTGTGCGTGCGTTCAAGGTCACTAAGACTTATTGTCTCACCCATTTTGAAAAGATGTTGACGGTTGAACAAAGACCCAACGGTTGCTTCGACTGACGAGGCACTAAGCACATAGCGAAACATTTATTTCGAGGAATCTTTGTGCTGTCAATCGCTTGCACACACTTGCATGGCTTCGTTTATACTATAAAACGCTTTGTGGATCATGATGGGCAAAATTGCCTTTTCTGAAAAATGCGGATTCCTCAAGATATGTTTGCAAAAACTGCAAATGCATTTTTGGCCACTATTTCAACTTTTGGGCAACCGTGAAATCCTGTCAGCATTGCCGTGATCTTTGTAAACACGGTAAGGAATATCGAACTCGCACGACTCTAGAAACACAGCATAATGTTGCATACGCAATATAGATAATGTTGGAAGGCCTTTATTGAGTGAGAAAATCTGACCAACGGATTGTCAGTTACGAGAATGAATTTACGACCGAACAGATATTGATAGAATTTTCTCACTCCAAAGATAATCGTGCAAGCTTCTTTATCTACCTGTGTAGCTCTGTTATGTGACGTACAAGGTCTATGAAGCATACTGGAATGGCGTTCTGTACCATCTGGGTATACGTGACTTAAAACTGCTCCAACGCCGTACGCAGAAGCATCAGAAGCTAAAGTTGAAGGAAAATTCACGTCGCAATGCACCAGCACACGATCAGACTGCATCTCTACTTTTACCCATTAAAAAGCTTTGTCACATGCATCAGTCCACACCAAATGTGTCTTTTCCTCAAGCAGGTTGTTTATTGGGCATACGTGTGTACTAAGGTCCTCAAGAAACCTACCTTAGTAGTTAACAAGACCCAAGAATGCTCGAACTTGTTCTCGGTTATCTGGACGAGGCATCTTCTGAATTGCCTCAAGTTTCTGCGGCATCTCATGTACTCCGTGACGGTCAACGGCATAGCCACAATACTCGATCTTATGAGCAAAGAACTCGTACATTAGGCTTTTTGACGTTTATTCACCTCACCCTTTCTGGCACATGCAGAGGAATGATGGTTTGTTTTCCTCCAAAAGATTTCCTTTCTTACTTGCACTCCTTCGATCTAAATGGCGATTTAAGGTGCGTGCGTTCAAGGTCACTAAGCCTAAGTGCCACATTTACGCGCATGTTGTGTTCTTGCAATCGTTTTAAAACCTCACGCAATCTGTTGAGATTTGTTTCGTCATCTGGTCCAGTAAAGGGTGTATTCGATAAAAATGGCACACCGAAAACTTACTGTAACATTTGAACCGTATGAGTAAAAAACCTGAAAATTTTATTCATAGTGTATTGTTTATATCTGTAAACATTGTTATTTATAAAGTAGTTTCAGTCATGTCGTCAAAACAAGAAATTGTTCGTGCACTTTGTGCACTTACAATCAAAATCCAGAGGCGTCCCACCGATGGATCGCTAAAAAGCTTGGAATAGCAAATACAACTGTGTCTCGATAAGAACATTCAAGGAGCGTCTGAGTTTCCGAAGGAAGGAAAGAGAGTGGTTGTAAAAGTATGGTAAATGGCCAGGAAAGTGGTGCAACAGTTCAAGAACCGTCCGAACATCAATTCGAGATGTCGCTGTGTGTTCATTGTGTCAGTCGGTTTTGTGTAGAAAACCATGAAGTGTGCTAGGTTAATTGTTTACAAGCGCTTGAGGTATTCGCTCACCTTCCTTGCGTTCACGGGGTGGGTTGTCTTCACTTTTCTTCCGCTGTCAGCCCGCCGCTGGGTCGTCTGGGTAACTTCGAACTGTTCCGCGATCCAGCTGTGGGACCACGCTCATATTTTTTTGTCGAAGCTCTTCTTGTTTGGAAGCCATCTCGAATAACCACTTAACAGATTGTGCCGAAATTTGCACTTGTAAACATTACACTTCAAGCTAGTTCACCACAAAATTTCATCAATTTTTACCCATGCAATAAAAATTTTACACAAAAGAAAGTGTTGCATTTTTTTCGAGCACACTCTTTAGATGTTCCGAAATGTTTAAACATGATGGAAACAAAAATCACCTTCATTGATAGCAACGAAATGTCAGAGAAATAAGAAATTCATTCGAGCATGTATGCCGATTTATTGGTATAGGAAGGTATCGCACTTTCACTCGCGACGAATGCATTAAACAAATCTCGCTTCATAAATTTACGGAAAAAAAATGGAAATTAGAGCCTACTGTCCTTTGTGCATGATTGTTTTTTTTTCTAAATTTAAGGTTTCAATGAATTACATTGATATATTTGTACTATTGAAACGTTTACATCACATATAACTTTCATCATTTTTTGATGAGTTTTCCTATCATGGAAACCATTTTGGTGCTTTAATTTTCATTAAAGATCAATCATTTTTACACAGGGCCTTTTGGGAACGCACCCAGTTAATAAAAAAAGTGTAAATCACATTTATTTTCATACACATAATTCGAGCAATGAAAAAAAATTTAAAATTGCAGTTGAAAATAAAATTACATAAGTTGAAAAATACTTGTGACAGTTGGAAGAGTAGTTGTGAATGTCGCCAAAATTAACCGAATCCAATAAAACTTTTATTACCCAATGTAACAAAAATGTTATAAATTCCTAAAAAGAATATTGGTGTTGAATTAGAGCTCGTTCAAGCAAATTTGGAGAAGCTATTCAGCTGTTTCTTCTAGAATAGCTGAATAGCTTCTCCAAATGTGTTTGAAAATGGGGGAGCTAAAGAAAATTGGAGACTTACATTTAGTAATTCATCTTCTCTTCGAACAGCTATTCGAGTTCGTCTTGTGCAACCTTTACCTTACACAGATAAAAGAAAAATTGATTTTTCTGCGTTATCTAATGCACATGAAGATAATGCTAGATTTGACAGAAAATAATGGGATAATTCATGTACATTTCAGCCAGGTAACGCCTGAATGTAGCCTGTTGTATGAAAGATTGCAAACATTGTTGTATGGCGTATGAAAGATTGTACACAATTTCGTTGTTTACAACTCCTTTGGCTTGGAATTAAACGAGGGGAAAATTTACGCGCTTGTTAAAATTCATTATTTTTTTTTCTGTGTAGTGTAGAGAGCAAAAAAATCGTCCGACCATTGTTTTTCCGTTCAATTGTGCTACACGCTATTTTTAATCTACCCAGTGGCTGAGTAGATTGCACTCATTTTTGCTAGCAGTATGGAGTTGTCAAAAAATGAGTAAACTGGTGTTCCTTCCATGAGTGAAATCTACCCAGATTCTGGGTAAATGATTATGATAGAATCTTTTTCCTAGTTGAAAATAGCGGACAACAATCAGCGTGCGATTTTTGCGCAGTGACTTTTCATTCAAAATTAAGTTAGTGAGAATGGAGCCAATGAAGTATTTAAAATTAAATTAGTGAAAATGGAGCCGCAAGCCACAACACCGTCCACTTCAATCTCCCATGCGACGAGTGCGATCAAAAATTTTCCTCCCGAAAAACTCTCGAGGGATATAAAATCAAACCAGCTGCTGGATAGTGATGAGGAAAATGGATTTTATTTTTGGCTCAGGAAGTATCAGCATATCAGTCCCAAGCATATTGATTCTCCCCTAATAACGTTACTCACCCGAGCAAACCTTCAAATATGCTGTCAAAATGAGACACCAAATCAAAACAAAAACAAAGTTCTAATACCGTAAAGCGCATGAATGTATTGCAAGGTGTCAGCTGCAAGGTGTACTTTGGACCAAGGGGTTCTACAACAATGAGCTATTTCAAATCGCTAGTTTAACATTGAATGATTTTTGTTTCAGTTTAAAATAAGCTATCCAAGCTGAAAAATTTGAAACAACTTTATGTTTAGTTTACTTAATTGATTAAATATATGCAAAACTGTTTTTATCATATTGTTTCACATTCATCTTCTTAAAAAAAAATTATTGAGACATTAACGCACACTACCATATTATATTGAATCAGAATGAGTAAAGTTTACCCATTCAACAATTGTCAACATCTGAGTAAACTTTACTCAGGTTCCCCCACAGGCACGTTTACTCATATTTGAGTAAAGGTGTGTTTACCCATTTCTGGGGTAAGTGCCCTTTTGACCAGAATGAAAGAATTTTGACTCAAAAATGAGTTACTTCAGAATGGCGTGACCACTCACGACCGTGGCTTCTTACTCATGACACAACCGTTGACAGGCGTCGTCGTAGACTTGCAATCATTGACAGCGATACTAAGGGTTCACCGAATCGACGGACGGATTAACACAAACATATACAGAATTCATAAAATTGTGAATACATAAAGCTTATAATCCTGAGTGTTTTTCATCAATGTATTGTCCCAATACACAATAAAGCATTGCTGATCAACACAGATCGAAAAAGTAATGTGAATTTCTGTTCCATTTCATGCACATAAAACGTACAAATTAACATTTTGAATCGTGTAAGGTTCCTGGATATTCCATACATTGGCGATAATGTTGTATACAAAAGCTCGTCGTTATTGCAACTATTTCATGCAAGTTGCTGCTTCGTGAGGAAGGAAATATAATTTTACTTATAAACCGTTCCGATAATTATAAATGCACTTATGATCAACCGTCAATTCAAAATGCGCACAGTATTCATCCAACTTTTGGTTGCGTCCTATTGTTTATATCCACATTAAACTGATGTCATTGTTTTCAATTTTTCACACGGAAGTTTGAAAATGCGTGCACGGAGATTTGAGTTTACACATTTTATGTATAAAAATCACTCACCTTCGTCAGCTATATGAAGCTGTCAAAAAGATGGGTGATTTCCAAAAATAATGTGAGTTAAAAGTACCCACCTTGAAACAGCTTCAGGAAGTTCCAGAGGTGGTTGTTTTTCACTCTTATATGGGTGACAATTTACTTCGAAAAAAAATTTAAATCCTTCAGAGTTTGTCAGAAGTACAAGAACAAATTTTATACCGCTGCACCTCGCTTTGGTGTTTAATTTTATTTGCAGCACTGAATTTGTTATTTCAATTTCATGCATGGATGTGCCATGAGATAAACTGGACCCAGAATATTTCCGAAAGCTAGAAGAAAAGTGATTTTTCAAATTAGAAACGCATTCTATAAACGCGTAGAACATAAATATTTTATTTTTACTCGATGTATTATTGCATATGTAAAATATCATTGAATACAATGGGCTAATTTCTTTCTTAATTTCTTAAGATTTCCCTGAACAATGTTTGCAAATAGTGTTTAATAGATTTTGATTAGATGGGTACTTTTAACCCACCAAAAAAAAAAAAAAATCTGGCTTCGAGAAGATGGGTGAAAAGTAAACATCTATTTTGACGTACAGACCTTGTTCCCACTTATGGATAGAACGCTTTTACCCACCTTGCGGGTCAGTCCATTTATTTCTAAGGTGGGTGAAAAAACACCCATTTCTGAGTACTTTGATTCCTCAGTGTGGTCTTTCTCCCGAGCAAAGAAAACGGATTGTGTACAAACGGTGCACCGTCAGTGGTATTTCGATCAGAAAACTGGCTAAAGAAGCGTCAGAGCAGTTCAAACCGCATTACGGAAGTAACAACAACAGTGTTTTTTTGTAGATTCCTCGAAACGATGTCCCGGTCCTGCTGTTGCTAGGGAGAGAAGGAAGGGGAGGATTTAGTGGTGGGCCTTTCGTTCGGTGCGAAGAGGGGGGGAGAGGGGAAAAAAGTGGAGTTCTATGGGTAGTGTTGCGAGGGGGGGAGAGAGAGGGGGGGTGGGGAGGTGTGGGAGGGAGAAAAAAAAACAAAAAAAGAAGCAACAAGAAAGAATAAACAAAAAAAAAGGTAGAAGGCGTAATTTTCATCTGAAATTATGAAACCAGAAATGTTTTTACTCGAGAGAAATTTTTATTCAAAATCGACTACGATCTTTATGAAATTCGAACATAAACCATAAAAATTAGACATAAGAAATATTTTGCAAAAACTTCGACTATTTTCGCGCCAAAAATGGTCCTTCAAAATAAATGCTGGATGAAGAAAATCGGCTTGCTTCTTTTTTCGTAATCCTTACGCCAATTTGAAAAAACATGGTTTCGAGAGAACACCTTTTAAAGATTGCGGTCACCACTTTCAAGTGGAATGCACCGACCACTTTCAAGTGGCATATCTTCCACAATTCTAAAAATCGGGCTTTCTAAATGTTACTATAATTTTTAAAAGCATAAACCTATCGATAAAAACAATAAAAAAAATCGATTTTCCAAAACGTCTTTGGGTACTTGTCCCCTTAAACGGTATCCATTTCTTTCCAAACAATTTCATCACTTGTCACACTAGTATTCTCCCAGTGAAGAAGTAAGAATACCATTATATGGTGATATGAATTTACCTAGGCTTTGTACCGTGGCATAGTCAGGTGTTACCGATTTTCCGTAGCAAATCATCAGGCATACATCTATGCGGAAGATTAAAACTACATCAGCAAAGCGCAATACGAGCGTCAGCGAAAACTAGGTTTATTACTTGCTTTTCATCAACAAGCACAGTATGGTCGTAAAATTTAGCATAGTAACACCACATCCACATCACAATAACGGCGCATCCTACCGGCAGTTCACGGAGAGAAGAATTAAAAACATGGATGGGAAGAACTCTGGCTAACTCATAAGAAAACAAACAATTGTGCATGCTTACAGAAGAAAATATCGCCACGTTGTCGATGAAATGCATTATGAAAATAAATCTTGCCAGCAATGACCATGTTTCATGACGAATCTCAGATCTCAGTCAAGCGATACATTATGTGTTTCAGTGGAAAATAATGTTCTAAGTTCTTGGGAAGATGAGAAGCCTCTCTGTGATTTACCTCAGACATGGTCATCAAATTCCTTCAAACAAGCACAGGTACAGTTTTATAGTTAGCAAACCTACAAATTCTGCCTACGTTTGCAGCTTTACACAAAACTCAATTCCAGCCCTTCCACGGTGTTGTCTGTGTCTGGATTCTGCTATGGTTGCAGTTTTCCGATGCCAAATAAAGGCCTGACAGTCAGTGCAGTGGTGAGAGTCGGATCTCTCCTGTCGAGTGTAAATAAATAGGAAGCGACAGACGGGTGCTCGCTCGTCGATAGCCTAGATTTGCTTTCGGTTGCCTCATTTCTAAAACAGAAATAAGCAACTGAAGTATTTTTTTTCCTGATAACAAGTGAATTTGGAGCAACAAAATACCGCTGTAGTTGGCCTTTCACGCGGAAACTAGGAGTCACAACCGTTGGCCGCTGGGTCTTCTCACAAGTATAAGCGCAAAAGCATTATCAAACGAAAATAACCGCTGATAAGTGCAAATTCCGCAAGGCCCACGACCAGGAGGCACTTTGGAGGGAATGAGTTGAATGTTGCTTATCAAGGTAGACAGCGACACATGCTGTTGCTTCGAGAAATTTGGCATTGGCCTTTCGTTGTGACCCGCCGAAATCTGGAAGGTTATCTAGCGTTCTGTTTCGCTGCATATGATCTACCCAATGAGGGGACCCATATAGTGATTTGCTAGCAGTTCGAGTTCTTACGACATTTGAGAATATTGAAACTGAAACTGATGAACGGCATGACAGACAGTTAGGTTTCAAACATTGATAGTTGAAACTTAATTCTTAGATATACAGTACTGGCAGAAATAAAGTGCTCACGCTGTTTTGTGCTTATTTATTCATAGCAACTCTGTTCTTTGCGGTGGTAATATTGATATATTAAAACATCCCAAGTAACAATTTTAGTTTTATTCCAGCCGTATAGCACTCCTCCCGGCTTTGTTGATAAAACTACATTCAAAACTGTTTTGTCTACCAACACCTCCTCTATGCTTCTTTAAAGTCGAAATTTGTACAAAATGGCCCACTCTATAAACGGTTGTGAAAACAAGTTAATAAAACCTTTATAAGAACATAAAGATTTTGAAAATGTTCTAGTGAAAGATGTTATGACCACTTGAGAACCTTCATAAAACCATTTGGCTGCCATTAAAACCAGCATGTGGCCAAATGGCCACAGCTGTCAAACTTCACTGTGAAATCGAGGTTGTTTTTTGTTGTTCTGCTTTGTTCGATTCTCTGCTCTTCTGATGCATATAGCAATAAAAAAAAAGGTCTTGAGTTGCGGGAAATTTTGTTTGATAGCAAAATATCCAAAACAAATTTTGTTTTCTTTAGCGTTTTATGCTCCAAATTACATGCGCATTTATTTTTATGGTGAATATTGGCACGATAAGAGCCAAATATAAAACAAATATATTCGATAAATTAATCATGAATTTCCTGAAAAGTGCTTGGAATTGGATGAGATTATTTAAAAGAATGCCGAAATTAGTCTCCGATCTACAGTTTGTTTGCATACCATTGAAAATTTGATGCATTTATTTTTCCACATTTCAATTATTTCTTATATTTCAATATGGCGATTGGAAAAAAATCACAGTTTTGCCATAAAGCCAATTTTTCTTCGCAATGACTAATATAAAACTATTTGGTTTTACGGTGACTTCGTTCAATGCAAATTTGCCGTTTAATGCATTTACTGAAGGCAAAATGGGTTTTAAAATGCTTTTTCAACTGACCATAATAAGATAATATCAATGAGTCCTAAAACGGCATTTCAATACAGCATTTTACGAGTTCATAAAGTCGAAATAAAACCCTTGATAGGAGTAAAAGGAATTCGAGAAACAAGGTTTTAAGATCGTTGTAAACAAGCTGTGTAGGTTCTCATAAAGCTGACTAAAATATGAAACCTATTGGCACCGCTTGGTGCCATAATAAAACCAAATTGATTTCGAGTGGCTTTCATAAAACATTTATAAAACTTAATAAAGCAGGATGGTGTTAGCAATGTTACTTGGGATGGCTGATTATGAGTCTTTTTTCGAAATGAGAAATAAAAAGCTTGAGTCCCTTGCGCTGAACTGGCCGGCTTGACGTGCCGCAAGGGCTCAGTAGGGATCAAGACCCGAAGCTAAGAGTCAGTTCCATTGTGGTTATATCACATTTATTAGCAGAGCAGCACATCGAAATTTTAGGTTCATTATTCTTTATATGCTATACAATTTCAGAACATCCATGGATATCCCAAGTTTTGTAAAATAATTTCAAATCAATTTTTTTTTTCTGGTGGCCATTACATTATCTAAGCTTTCAGGTTCATGGTGGATGTGCGGGTCCGTATACAATTGCAGCAGGACCACAATCTGCAGACACGTAAATACAAATGAAATTATTATCGTTTTATATTATAACATCCATTCACTACATTTTGTATGCTTTTTTATAAGTCATTTTCAGCTTCGCATTTATGCATCCTTGTCAGTTATCTCATCTAACCTACGTTATGTATTTGAAAAGATAGGAAGGTTTTTAATGTTTTTGTTTAGAAAGGATCATATTTGAAAAATTCTACTTAAAACAGCACTTTCCTTCTTCATCAGAAATATATATTAATTCAAAACCTAACAGTATACAATCATTCATTTCCTATTTCACAGACATGAGGAATCATTTATGGGTGTACAAGAGCTATAGAAAAATTCAATTTCCTAATTTTTTATTTTAGTTTTATTAAGATTCAGTTTTTAGATTCATAATCTGAAATTTATTTCGCCTTATTATGAGCTGTCTTCAGTTTTTCTAATATTATTATGACATTAATACACATCTAATTTTTATTTTCAGTAACATACCAGTAGATGTCATATATATTTTGTACCTACGCTTATTATGTTCTCTGACTATTATTTTGAAAACAAATTCTAATCTTAGTAGATCTTATTTCAATAGAAACTGCAACAGTCTTTTGATGAGTGGATGGTCAGATTAGTTACGAATATATGTATTCTACTATAGTTTACTGGCTTGCTGGTATTATTATTTTATATTTTAACGTCAGTTTATTATTTTATATTGTGATATTAAATGATGTGACATAATTGCATTTAAATTCATTTAATTAAAATCGCTATTTCCGATGAGACTCACTACATAAATTATTACAAGGAAATGGAACAGCACATCGAAATTTTAGGTTTACTATTCTATTGCTATATAATTTCAGATTATCCATGGATATTCCAAGTTTGATGAGATAATTTTAAATCAAAACTTTCAGGTCCACAAATGGAATTGTTATTTTCATTCTTATATTCATTCACTATATTATTTGTCATTATAATATTCATTCGCTATATTTATTATAATTATAATATTAATTCACTATATTTTATACATTACTATATGACATTAAATATATATTGGGAAGGGAGGGAGCATCAGGGTATCACTCAAGCTGGAATTGGACAATGGAGTGGTATGACAACCGGCGTCTAGGAGGGAACAAACAGTATCATTTTCTTTATCCTACCGATTCGATTGTGGTGCTGTGAATTCTACTCTAACAGTTTCAGTGAAAGTGACGCGCCCTTCTTAACAAGCCATCCCGTAGAAAGCTTAATAAGTATTGCGACTTGGGTTATTCGATTTGTTGGATCGTATCGTTGGAAGGAGATTCTTATGTTCCCGCGGGTTTCGCGTAAGTGTCTCTGCTTACGGGTCCGTCCCACCGTTTTTGGCCCTTCATACAGCGTTACTGTGAATGCAAACCGGTAACTCAATTTGATCTTGCTATTAAGTGGAGCTGCATACATGACAAGGTCTTAGAAGGGATGGTGGCTACCTTACATACATACATACATGAGAAATAAAAAGCTTGAGTATATTTTAATTTATTTTACTATACGAAAAACATCATACACTCTAGAAAATGAGAAGGAAAATTAGTAATTTCCATTTAATTCCAACTACCTTTATTGCTTATCTTGACAAATACGCGTATTTCGTCTACAATGTTCAGACTTCTTCAGTGTCGTGTTCTAATACTCGACTCTTGAAATGGAAATTATCAACCTTTCTTTTCATTTTATAGTTACACTTAAAAGCTCACACTCACCAGGATTCATCATTCACTCTTTTTTTATAGCGTTGCAAAACTAAAAGAATCATGAGTTATTTAATTTTCTCCAGCGTACTCAGGCTGAATTCAATACTTCGCATAACCTCTTTTAGCTATGATGATTGTTTGTAAGCGTCGAGGCATGCTTTCAACCAGATATTAAAGATGGTTTTCATCGATATTTTGCCAGGCACGTTCAAGGGCTTCAATGAACTTGTTTTTTTTTTTTTGGTAACGTCACCTTTGTCAACTTGCTGATCGTGAATCTACTACAAGTTCTCAGTTGGTTTTAAATCTAGTGCTTGCGGAGACCTATAAAGCAATATTGTGCGACACAGGAAAAACGTCATGGTTTTTCGAGCCTTGTGTTTTGGGTCATTATCCTGTGGAATATAAACTTGTCCTCTAGCCAAATTTTCAAAAAGACTCTTCCAAGTTTTTCTTTATGATGTCAATTAGCCGTCATTATGCCATTAGTTTTCACCAAATTACCAACTTCCGAACAAGCGAAACACCCCCCATCATTATGTAGCCTCCACCATATTTGACAGTTTTTTGTTGGTTTCGGTCTAACAGTCGTTCACCCGATTTTATCCAAACTTTAGAAGGTCCTTTCATTCCAAATAGATTCAAATTACTCTCGTCGGTCCATAGAACATGTTTCCAAAACACAACAGGCTTATCTGCAAACTCTTTTGCAAACCCAAGTCGCTTCACTCGATTCCTTTTATGAATCAACGGACAACGCACTGCCAGCTTGCTCTTTAAGACCAATTCTTGTAGCCTGGAGCGGACTATTCGTTCTGATATATCCAACTGCAGGTTTTCCTTGATGACTCGGTAGTTGTTGGATTTTTCCGGGTTTGGCGGACAGCGTTTGCATTTTCACGCGGTGTTGTGAGCCAATTCCGCCCGCATCTCAACTTATCCGCCACTGAACCGGTTTCTTGGAGCTTTTTCCAAATTTTATGTACACCAGAATGCAGTTTTCCGCATAGGTATTTGCTTTTGGCAATCTCTCACAATGAGTCTACGTACAGGGTATGGCAGAAAATAATGCGAAAATTTGTTCTATTTCTTTCAAATCCCATTTTCAACTAATTCAAGCAATAATATGAACATTTTCGAGTGCAGCTATCTTTATAAAGTCCATTTAAACAAATTTATTCAATGTGTCCTCCATTTTTATTAATAACAACCTCGAGCTGACGCCGGAAGCCAGAGCATGCCTTTCGGACGTAGTCCTCCGACATTGACTGCCATGTGCGTGTTATGGTTGACTTCAGGGTTTTCACACTAGGGTGTGATGTTTTGCAGGCCCGTGCTTCAACATATGCCCAAATCGAATAATCCAACGGATTAAGATCTGGACTGCTAGGGGGCCACAAATGCTTTGGCCAAAACTTCATGTTATAACCATTGTTGGGTTCGATTGGACGTGCGACACGGCGCTCCATCCTGCTGTAGGACAACGTTTTGGTCCTCGGAAAAGTTGGCCTTCACCCAGGAAAGCACTTGGTCCTTTAAAATACCGATATACACTTCGGTATTGATTTTAACTCCAGCATCAATGAAAACAGGCGGCATTTTCAAACCGTTGGATGCCACCAAGCCAAACATCATGACACCAGCCGGATGTTTGGTTTGAAATTTGAATTTCACTTTTTCCGGAACGTTCTCCATTTTCTGCGATGAAATGAACCGGTCCGTGCGGCTGTTGGCCACAGCATCGATGCTGAAAATCTTTTCGTCGAAGAACAGGATTATCATTTTTTCCTTCTTCAACAAGAAAAGCAATCTCTTGGAACGAGTCACTCGTAGTTTCTTGACCCGGTCCGTAATTAAGTGGCGTTTCACTCTGGCTCTGAAAGATGCATGCAGGCCTTTGATGATTCTCCTCACGGATTTCTCCGAAATATTGGCTTCCTTTGCAAGTTTTCTTATGGAACGCACCGGGTTGCGAGCAATTTTTGCACAGACCGATTTGATCACGTTCGGCGTGCGTGCAAAGGTGGCACCCTACCACCTTGGCAATCTCTTTCGGCTTCTTCTGGGCGAGCAACAAACTGGTGATCACTTCTTTCGCGAACATTTTGACGAATTTGCACTAAAACAAATAGAATGTTTGGATG
Organism: Aedes koreicus; assembly: GCA_024533555.2. NCBI lineage: Eukaryota > Metazoa > Arthropoda > Insecta > Diptera > Culicidae > Aedes > Aedes koreicus. Next base: position 184,451 of record JAHHFK020002646.1, read on the forward strand.
CAGCACTTGAAAGTAAACATAAACAAATACACTTTCGACCGAAATTAGTCACTAGCTACACGAATTAACCCAATACTCAAGTTTGAACATTTTTGCATTATTTTCTTCCGCACCCTCTACAGATACAGCACTTTGTTTGGAATCAATTTTGCAGCGTTCAAACGAAATAAAAACCACGTCGAACAGAAACAACAGACAGAGTACACCTATTGCTAGGTAACACAAGCTGTGACAGTTGAGAAGCAAATACAAAGCAAGGTACACTCAAGAAAAAAATATGGCATGTGAGCACTTTTTTCTGCCAGTCAAAAAATGGTACTTCTGCATAAAGTTTAGTATAATTATATTTATTCAAATATAATTGTAGTTTCTAGCACCCATAATGGAAACACTCTAAAACCTACATAGTTTTTAAATAGTCATTAAAAATTTGTTTCGATACAAGATTGGTATCAATGATCCAGTCAAATTATATCTAGTGAGCACTTTTTTCTGCCAGTACTGTATAAACCCGTAAGGTGGTTTGCAGTGAGACCCCAGGTTACCTACGCTTCATTGATCTGGTGGCCGAAAAGAGCGCTCTGAGGATTAAAAGATCTGTGAAACTCTTCGATGGTGATCTAATAGGACATCTAAGCATTCTAAAAATTATTAAACTAAATTCTTTAGTTATGAACAACGAAGATTGGATGAAAAAGACATACAACTTCGACCGTGCATATCAAGTATTTTATCCTGGGCCTGATTCGTGGGGATGCGGTGGTCTGAATCTAGGATCGATAGTTTTCTTTACAGATGGTTCAAGAAAGAACAATCAAGGAGGAGCAGGAGTAACTGGTCCAGGGATAGACATGTCGATTCCGATGGGCAGGTGGCCTACTGTATTCCAAGCTGAAACTCAAGCAATTCTGGAATGTTCTGTTATATGCTTGCGTAGAAACTATACACATTCAAATATATGTATTATGTCAGACAGTCAAGCAAAGTCAGTCAGACAGTCAATGCTTTAAAGTGTTTGGGAATGTGTTCAATCACTTCAAAAATTGTCTTGTCGTAATCAAGTCAATCTATACTGGGTTTCTGGTCAGTGCGAAATTGGTGGAAATGAACGAGCCGATACACTAGCAAGACTCGGATCGTCTCATCAGTTCGTAGGACCTGAGCCCTTTCGTAGTTTATCTGCTTCTTCTCTTCGAATGGAGCTCAAAGCCTGGCAATCTTCGAAAGTGAATGAAAACTGCAACAACACTTTCACAGCCAGGCAATCAAAGCGGTTCATTACTCCAAATATTTCTATGACTCGCAAATTACTTGATCTTTCTCAAGAAGATCTAAGCATATATACTGGTCTTTTAACAGGCCATTGTGCGAGCCACTATAACTTGAAGGTGATTGGAAAACTTCAAGATGATTCATGTCGCTTTTGTGGCATGGAAAAAGAAGAATCGGAACATTTGTTATGCCACTGTCCGGCAATTTTCATTAAAAGAAGTCAGCTTTTCGACAAAGGGCTAATAGAACCCTTTGATATTTGGAGAACAAATCCCAGTATGGTAGTGCAATTCATTCGAAGTGTAATACCTTGCTGGGATCATGCTCTAAGTCAAGCGTTGACGACCACTCCTAACAATAGTGGACCTAGCCAGAGCTAGAAAAAAAGGGGGGATATATCACAATAGATCTAAAAAATGGTCGCAGTGATGAAAATACCCGACAAGGAATAAAAAAAAGGTGGTTTGGGAAACAGATAGATCATATTAACAGATAAGTAAAAAAGTAAAAACAGGTATATAGGGTATGTGTCCCTTGACACAGCCTATTATGCAACCATCGATTACATTTTTTATTATAACTCATAAAGTTTTGAAGCTGTAAGCGAGATTCAACTAGTTATACACTTTCGAAGATAAGTTGTATAAGACATTTGGTAGTATGTAACACGAAAAGTTACACAACTCTTTTTATGAACTCAGAAATTTTCGAAGGATATGGATTTAATGTAGGTCTGTAAGCTCCAAATTGGGTCTATTCATGGATGCAACTTCGTCCCATTAGATGGATTTATTAATAAATGCAGTCTTTATACGGTTTTTTTTTAATTTTATGAATTAAGGCGTTGTCAGCTGTATTTGCTTTACTTAACACAAAATTTCACAAAACAAACAAAAATAAAACTGCTTCGTAACACTTAAGTGTTGTTCATATATGATTTATCAGCCATTCAATAATGAAAACATTATAATTCACTATACAATTATTTTGTTCCTTTGGTTTGTGTTTAGATGAGCCACTTGAATATAAAAAAAACTACAAATTCATGCATTTCAACTTCAAATTTTACCAATAACAACCTTTTTACTACGTTATTGGTGCAACAGGCCATAGCTGGGAACATATAAAAAAATATGTCTCCAACATTGGGTCTACGATTTTCTTGTAAAGTCATTGTTATTGTAGTTATGTGATCAGTTAGTTTGTAACGTGTAACTATTTTCTGTACATCCAGACTGCATTACTCGCTTTATCGATTCAATTAAGTCAAATTTAGATCACTTGAAGATCGTGTAGATCATCTGTTCGGCTTAATCAGTGAAATTATGATGCCCCAAAAGTTCCAGAAATCGAAACTTACGCGAAAGAGAACAACTATAAGTTGATTAATATTGTCTCAATTGCTTCGGATTACATCGGTCATCCTAATAGCAACATGATTTTTTTGATTATCACTAAATTAATGACATATTTGGTACATAGGCCGAATGAAGGTGATAGGCTAACATTATATCCCGTTACCCTAGTTGACAAATCAAGGAATAAAACAGCAAAATTTACAATTTTATAACGTATAACGCATAAATTTGACTAATTTTGGACGGCGAAGGAAAAAAAAAACTTCGAAAGATTATTCAATAGAATAAATTTTGCTTTAATCCTACGTTTATTAAACGTTCTACAAAAATAATTTGGGTACATGGTGTGAGTAATAAATTTGCGCCAATTCTCTGAACTGTACTAAAAATGTCGTAGACATAAGTCATTTTTAATTTGGTATGAAGAAGCGGGTAATAAATATTCTCAATCCGTTAAACAAACTCGTTGTGAATATAATTAGAGCAAAATAGATCTGCATCACAACAACAGCAAGAACCAATAATTTGATCGGGATATTGTGAAGTTCATTCTTGTTAAACAGCGTTAAATTTAGCGTTAGCCAAACGGAAAGCAAACGTAGAGCATAAAGGTACGATTTATGCTGTATTTTTGGAGCGGAAACGCGCTTTTAAAACGATATATCGGCCCTTGTTGTTAGAAACCTTTATCTGACAGAACTCAACGGACTGCTTTTAATAATTTTGTTTCGTGCCCTGTGGAAAACAGCCTTGGCGTTAACCGCGAGGGAGTGTATTGGGGCCCATTTCATACATTATATACATTAATGACATGTGTTGAGCCATGCGATTTTGTTATATTAATCGTTTTGCTGATGATACCGTGTTGAAAGCCTTAATGAGGCCGTTTCTCCTTTGAATGCAGATTTACGTTCTTCAAGTAGATGGTTGAAGTTCAAACAATTAAAATTGATCATAAGTTAATCTAAATTCGTGGTTATTTGCCGGAATCGTGTAATTGAAGATGTCTCTGTTAAATTTGCGTATGTAGGATTGAATATCTTAGCGTGATTACTGAAGATTGACTTAAATTTGACTCTCACATTGACGATGCTAGAAATAAAATAGCCAAGAAGTATGGTATTCCCTGCTGATTGAAAAACGATTTAAGTATTGCTAGTAAAATTCAAGTGGACAAATTAATCATTTCTCATCACTTTAATAATTGCTCTTCCATTTTGTTTTAGCACATCGGTCAAAAAGTCTCAGGCTTAACTACCAGATGGCGCCACTAATAAAATATCCATATGATTTTTCGAAAATACCAACCTTCAAAATATTACTTTCAACATGTCATGACGTTTGGTTTATTATTTATCGAGTTACAGTGGTTTAAGTGACGCTACTTTTGTGATTCTTAAAAACGATGGATTCAAAGCAATTTCGTGTGTTGATATATCATTGCCTTTTCATGGGAAAAAACACTGTTCAAGCCCAAGCTTGGCTTGAAAAATGTTTTCCGGACTCTGCCGCATCTAAAACGACCATCAAACAATGGTTTGCCAATTTAAAACGTGGTCGTACGGACACCGATGATGTTCACGCGAAATAAGAAAGAGTTTTTGCGTCGATACATCACAATGGATGAAACATGGATTCACCACTTCACTCCGGAATCAAATCGGCAGTCCGCTGAGTGGCGTGCAGACGGAGAAAGCCGTCCAAAGAGTCCAAAGACTCAAACATCAGCTGGGAAGGAAATGGCCTCTGTATTATGGGATGCGCATGGAATTTTATTCATTGACTACTTGTAACATGGAAAAACAATCAACAGCGAATATTATATCGATTTGTTGGATCGTTTGAAGGCCGAAATCACCGAGAAAAGGCCTCATTTGAAGAAGAAAAAGGTGCTCTTTCACCAAGACTATGCACCGTGTCACAAGTCAATAAAAACAGCCGCTAAAATGGTCGAATTGGGTTTCGAATTTCTACCGCACCCACCGTATTCTCCAGAGCTGGCCCCCAGCGATCGCTGGCTCTTCGCAGAACTCAAAAAGATGCTCCGTGGAAAGAGATTTGGCTCAGATGAGGAAGTGATTGAAGGTCTCGATAAATCGCTCTACACCGGTGGTATCGAAAAGCTAAAGAAATGTTGGAATGATTGTATCACTGTAAAAGGAGATTATATTGATGAATAAAAATGCATTTAGGCAAAACATGTTGTTTTCCTACTTAGGCCCGGGACTTATTGACCGATGTGTTAAATATCCAAATTACAGCGTTTTACAGCGTTTTACAGCGTTTTACAGCGTTTGCAAAATAAGAGAATGCGTTCAATTTTGAGATGTGATAGTCCTTGTTAGTGGCTAACAGTGAAGCAGAGAGTTATTTGTTTGACAAGGGGTTATTTTTTTTAAAGAAATTAACGGTTCGTTGTCTCGATATTTGTTTAGAGTAAAATGAATCAATTCCTAGATCAAACTACAGTTATAGACTGTGGTTGATAACCACCGTAGTTAGACATATTACCGTGAGTAATTGTCGCTGGCGAATCAACAAACGTAAGTTGCCATTGGAATAATTACACGAATTAGGTTTAATGTAACTTTGAACCCCCACGAATTTTGTAATATACAAAAAAACTCATCGCAATAAATTTACAAAATTATTGAACTGCCTTTCGTCCCGACATCTCACAAAATTTGTTTGCGATTAACTGAGCGATGTCTGGCAAGGGATCGAAGCTTGGATCCTGTAAGGGTGGCCCTGCTGAAGCAGCGGATATCTCGATCGGAGTAGCTGGCCCAGTTGGCGACAAAGCTGCAATAGCTCCTACCAGCAGTCCTATTGTACACACTACCAAAATGTCATGTAAATTTCTGTCCCCTGAGACCGACACATGCAAGCGTTCTTTAGCACATAAGAATGAGTTGAAAGAGATGAGAAAATAAATTCAAAATCTTGGAACACTTGGAGAGGGATGGTGAGACGATATTGGACGACGAAGACCTAGAAAAGCTGTCGGAAATTTGGCAGTGGATCAGGGATACTGAGCGCGGGGGAGCAGCTTAAGTTTCCAGAGTCGCGGGAGATGATTTGGTGGAAGAATACAGCTAACATGGTCTCCCTGAGCAACCAGCACTGGTCGAGCAACGGCAAGTAGGTCAGCAATATCGTTCGCAAGGAGGACAACGGAATACCCTACCGGATTTCACTCCTGGTGAACGCTCTACACCACAGACGCAGACGATGCTTCGTGGAACCAATCCTATTATAGGTCGTTATTCATCCAGTGTTATCCACGACCATCGCAAGGTGGTCGAACGCTTTCAACTACGCATCATGAGCCGATGGAAGACACCATCTGTATTCTGAACTGAAGCCAGCTAGCCGCGTGACAAGCGGTATCTAGAGACTTACCTGAAATTGCTGCTGAAGCTGAAGCTGTTAAATACCGGCTGCTACATCCGTCTAATATGTCTGGAGTAATTTAGATGCTGAAAATACTCCATGGCAGACCAGAAGCGATCGTGCAATCAGCTATTAGGAAAGTTCGAGCACTAGTCTGATAGAGATAGAGTGGAGTGCAGGACTTCGTATATAACGAATCACTCAAGTTCGAGCTGGTGGAACGATTACCATCATCATTGAGACTAGACTGGGCAAAGTATACAAGAGGCAACCCGGCCACAAGTTGCTCGGCTCCTCCCTTAGCTCAGTCGGTAAAGGCGCAGCTACAAAGCAACACCATGCTGGAGGTGGCCGGGTTCGATTCCTGGTCTGGTCTAGGAATTTGTCGTAAAGGAAAAATTTCTCGACTCCCTGGGCATAGCGTATGGATTGTACTTGCCACACAATCATACTAATGCAAAAATGGTACTTGGCATCGAAAGCTCTTAATTAATAACTGTGGAAGTGCATTTAGAACACTAAGTTGAGAGCAAGCAATAAGATAATTGTGAAAGCAATAAGCTTGTAATGCTAAAGAAGAAGAAGAACCCGGCCCCAATTCTCGTAGATTTCAGTTTTTGGCTATATTCCATGGTGGAGGGTGCAAACACCATCATGTAGACTCCAACCAACGATCCACGAAGCCGGATTGTTAAGAAAGAAGCATTCATCAACATTCATGCCGATACTGGCGATAATAGATCCCTATCGCCCATGGTCCAAGCGTAAGCTTCGCAGACGTGGGATTCGCCGAATTTGTGCACACTTTGCCCTCGCAAAGTGTGAACGGTCCGTCGAACTTAGCTACGAGTCAAAGTGGACAGTAATACGTTAAGCAAAACTGTGCTGTAAGTGTCTGTATAAACACAACGGAACGCGCAGACGACAAAACAAACGTGGTGTCAAAGGATGTATATATCTACATCATCTCCTACTCCATTCCTAGAAATCCGAAACCTCCAGAAACTACTTACAAACGGAAGCTGCTACAACACCAGTTGCAACATTCATCAAACATACGCCGAACATACGCCTCATCGATGAGCTCTCGCTAATGGAACAGTCTTTGGCGGAGGAACTTGGTTTGCATGGATCGTTAAAGGCGCTCTGCATGAAATGGACAGGTGGTGCCCGAAGAATGGAGAACGAGTCTCGAAAAGTAGAAGTAGACATTTTCTACGAAGAATACATGCCAAAAACACAAACTTACGGTAGTTCGGACTAGTCGGAAACTACAACTCCACCCACAAACACTGATAGCCTCCGAAGTACAGAGTTGATACAGTCATCTTTCTGGGATTTTTCTAATTTCTTTCCAGTCGTACACGGATGCAACCCCACGAATCCTACGAGTGTTTTTTGTTTGAATACACAAATGCTTTGTTTTGTTGACAGTACATCCGTGGTATTTCATACGAAACCAGTTTGTTAAATAGTTCAAATCAATTTCATTGCAATAAATAACGAATAGAGTGGTACCTTTTTTTGGTGTAGTTGCTTGACAAGGCTACGAATCAACTGATAACGTTGTCATTTTTTTCTGTACATAACAGGGTTCTACGGTTTGCAATACACAGGTGGCTTCACCACCAGGTGGCAGGGTAGTAACAAGTAACATGTAAAATTGCTTAAATCAGTCTATTTTCTAATGCATAAGTCAGCACCGCCCATATTCCCGTATTTCGCCATAAATATCAAGACTAAGAACAGGTCGTTTCCAATGTTCAATTTTGTATTTACCATTTGAAAAGTCCCACCCTTTTCAACATAACTTCTACAACTTTTTCCAGCCCAATCATCACCCAATTTATTTCCGTGCTTTTATTGATGTTTTGTGGTTTTGCTTATATGAAAAGTTACAGAATCGAATGCTGGATCAAACATAAGCAGTTGAGCATATGTCTATTTCAGAAAAAGAAAAACCGAAGTCAAGAAGGTGCGTGTATTGCAGCTATTCCGAAATCGGTCGACGCGTTGAGCTGTTACACAAAATATGGAAAAACTAACGCAGAAAACCTACCAGCGATTTGATAGCAGTTTGTTTGAACGAAAAAAAAAAAAACGTACCAAACGGCGTGAATGATTTTCCATAAACAAAACAAAACGGGTCACGGACTCATTCAATTCGTGTGTTCGAGATCGACAAAAAATGGCCACACGATGTAAACGATGACGCGGTGAACCATCTTAAATCGCTTTACGCGCACGAACACACGGTCTCGGATGGGTGAGCCGAATAGGCGTTGTCGGAAATCGAACCCGGGAACATGTGTTTTCTCAAGAAGGAGAACCTATGCGAATGAGAAACGGTCGCCCACGGCTGGAGGAAAAGATAAATGTCTTCTCAAGAGAGGTGAACCCTAAACTAGCTGGACCATGTTAAAGCTAGATGCAACATTTGAACCAATCATGCAAAGGATCTGTTTGGGTTTTCCTAGATTAACCCTTCAATTGTATTATCGCTGGGTAAAACCAGAATTCATTCATGACTTTGCGTGACAATTTCTTCAACACCGCCAGCAACGATGTAAACAAGTGTGCTCAGACAATGTCGATTTTGCAAACCGCAAACTGCAGCAGCGTGGGCGACCGGAAAAGGCAGCCTGATAAAAAGCATATGTTTCATTCATAAGGCCACCAACCGCTCCTCCTCGTAAACATCTGTAGATGCTTCCTATTCACTGCACTCCGAAACAAGTAGCAAAAGTGGGAAGCGGCATCTGCTAACGGCCGGTTAATGACCCAATGCTTCAAACTGTTACCATCCACTTACAAATCGCTTTCCGATTATTACTCCAACTGCTAGGATAGCATCACTTGGGAACCACTTCAAAGAGGAGTGTAAATGGGTGAATACATTGAGATAATTTGTCACGTACTTTTCCTCGTTTAAGGAAAAAGAAAACAACAACGAAATCGAGAAACGAAAAACCGAGGGTGCAATGAAATCCAATACCATTGAAGATGAAATTCAAATTTCCAAATCCAGGAAGCTTCTGTCAGTTTGGAAAGCTACCCGAAGATACTCGTCATCTGTAATAGGCATCAAGTGGCCACAGATGCCACGATGGGAGGGATAATTCATTCGAACGGGCTCAGAATATCACAGGCTGGGGAAACTGGCAATTGTCTTCAAAATTTCAAATGGTGAAAGTAACATTATTTGCCTGGCGGTAATGGTGGCTCAGCAGAATTTAAATTTAATATTGATTGAGAATTCTTTCCGTATTGATTCAGTAAGTTAGATAGGTATGTTTTACAAGTTCTTGTCAATATAACTTTGTTTTGAATCTTTCAAATACAAACATATTGGCTTGAGTGTCAAAATGTATTCCTCACACCAATGGTGGAAAGAGGACTGTGTTTTATTTTACATATTTTGCGGTGACATGTGACATTTTTCATAATGACCATACGTAAGACACACAAAAGTGAACTGAAAATAAAGATCATAACATTTCTGTCTATTTTTCTACCGACGACGAAACATTTTCGCTGCCGTGGCCTATGGTTCATGCCTTACGCGTAACATAATTAAATGTCACTTACACACTACCAAAATGTCTTGTAAATGTCTGTCCCCTGAGACCGACACATGCAAGCGTCGTTTAAAATAAATTCAGTCGAACACATCTTTCGACGAATTACGTATGTGTCAGTTACAGGAGACATAATTTTACAAGAAATCGTTCTTTACGTTTCCCGACTTTTTGCAAACATGAATTACATCTTCTGTAAAATTCATAATTTCGAAGTGTGTAGAATCACGAATATTTCTGCCTAATTACTGCATATATGTGAGGTATATCGAATGACATATAATTTTAAAAATGGAATCTAACAACTACTATGCGTAAATTGACAAATAAATAGATTTTTACAGTTAAACGTAATCTTCAAACTGTTTGAAACTGTTGTCAAAAAGAAGGCGTCACTTTTCCCCCTCCTTTTTTTCCCTTATGTGTTTTTTTGGGAAAAAATTGAATATATTGTTTGTGGTGGAAAACATAATGTATCGCGAAAAAAAAATTTTTTTTGTGAAAATATATTTTCACCCCCTCTGTGAGAGATAATTTATTTTGGGGGGAAGATTTTTTTTTTTTTTTTTTTTTTTTGGGGGAGGGCAGCAATAAATTTTTATTTTTTTTTAGGTGTGGTTTATGTTTAGTTATTTTTTTTGTCTATTGGGATGTCTTTGTTTCCACTGTGTTCTTGTTGTTGTCGTTGTTGTTGTTGTTGTTCTTGTTGTTCTTGTTGTTGTTGTTTCGTATTTACGTGACTTTCAGCCTGAGGCATTTTCGTCACGCCAGGGAGACGACCTGAACGCTACTTATCGAACCCATCAACGCATAGGCCGGGACCAACGGCTTTACTTCACTTTCAAAGGAAAACGTGATCAGAGATTTTTCGTCTCAGAAAATACCATCGATGGTGACTGGAATTGGTACCAGGCCGAATGGGGTGAGAGGCAACCACGCTTACCACTACAACACCGGTGCCTCGGCTACCTGTTATTACAAGGTGTCAAAAATGATGGAATACTATGGATTGAGTTTTGGGGTATTACGAGAAATCTTAATTTTTTTTTAAGTGAGCAGTGAGTATGTCCAATCTTTCAGACCTCTTCTTTCAACTGAATTGCATGTGATGCAGGCGAAAAAGTATTTTTGGCAACCCTGAGGTAAGTCAGTGGGATTCATATTGAAAATATAATACAAGATAAAACCAGCTTCATGAATATCACATCTTACAGGTAGTCAACAAAGTTTAGAATTTTGGTAATATTCCTGCAATTTTCTATCTGTTAAGTAAATTCAAACTAATTACATGATGTAGACCAAAAAACTGTATTGAATGAATTTCGCAACAAAACATTCATGCTCAAAACTGTCCAATACTATTTCTATGGCTAGAAAAGCAACTCCAGAGGAGCAGCCTCAATATTTGTTTTGGAATCCAACATGGTGGCTTCTGTATCGAAAAAAGTGAAATGTACTGACAAATACCCTGCAATATCGATAGTTTTAGATCGGAAACGGCGTAGAATGGCTAAAAATCAATGTCTGATGCCATTTTGGAACCCAAGATGGCGGCTTATGATATCGAAAATTAAGGAAACCACTGTCAAATACCCTGCAATATGGATATTTTTGAAACGCAGACGGCGTGTTGATGTCGGAAATCGTCGACCGACTTCATTTAGGAATCCATAATGATGGCTTCAGCTCCGTAAAGATTGGGGAATACTGTCAAAAGTCTGGAATATGGATACTTGTGGATCGGTTAAATGAAGGTTGGCTCGATTTTGCTATCTAAAATGGTGGCTTATGTTTTTAAAAAAAAAAAAAAAGACCGTGCGTTTCGTAGTTGCTACTCCGTTACTGATAGGAACTAGTGTAATTGCACAGAGAACCACATAGATGGAGCTTGGGAGTAGCTTTACATCGTCAATGTAGAAGTTCACTAGTTCATTATATTTACAGATCAGTACTGGCGCCGGCCACGTCCTCACGGTCTTCAGGGAGGGGGGAAGGATGATTAGTTTTGACAGTCGTTGGTTAGAGACCGTGTTTACCTCTGCGTCTCCACAATTGTCAAGGGACGGATAGTTTTGTGTTAGTGAGGCAGGTTATTGTTAGATCTTGGATTCACTGTGGTAAATGATACGATCAATGAAAGCGCAGTAGACGGCTTTTTATTTTAAATCTAGTGGTGATAGAAAGAGGCAAAAGACAAATGGCAAGGAAGGGGACGGGCCTGGGATTTAACTCCCGACCATCTACTCAGTAAGCAGAACGGGTAACCAGTGAGCTACCCAGCCACATCTGTCTAAAATAGCGACTTATGTTTCAGGCAAACTGGGAAGTACTTTCAAAAGCCTGTAATATGGAAACTTTTTGATTGCAAAACGGCGCATTGAAACGATCATGAAGATAAGTAACAGTTCAAACAACGGAAACACTAAAGAAAGCCTACACAATGTGCCAGAAATCAAAATTGAGGCCGAAGAACCTCCGAATGAGGCCGACGAGCTGAATCAAAAAGAAATATCAGAGTTCACCAACACACAGCTGACAGTGCCGGATTAGCCATTCCTCGGAGAATTCATAGAACGATGCGTTAAACAAGTTACCGAAGCAGCGGCGACAATATATTCATTCGAAAAAACGTGACGATCGTGCGAAAGTCCAACAAATAGGACAGAGATTAAAGTGTAAATCGATTTGGAAGATTCCATTAAGTAGGATTTCAGTTGAAATTTCACTAAATGCTGGATTCTTAAAATTAGAACTTTAAATCTAAATATAATAATAACAACGTAGATCATTCTACTTAGCAAACATTTTAAGTTGATTTTGTATTTTATTGCAAAAGAAGGACCTGTCAATATGTCAGCCCTAGGCCCCCTTCAATGAGACAGAAAAAAAAAAGACGAAGTATTCATTCATCAATTGATAGCGCTTGTACTTCTGAACAACTTTTCCGAGAACAACATTTTTCTATATGCTCAAATCCTCGAAATACCTGCATTATTTACCTCAAGATTTTGAGCCTCTTGAGAAACGTACGTACAGTTTGTATACACCCTAGCGCCAATTGGTAAAACTTCTTACGAAACAGAAGTCGCCATCTTGGATTCCAAAATCGCATCAGACATCGAGGTCCAGTCTTTATACGCGGTTCACGATCCAAAAACTATTGTAGGATTTTAATTTAACAGTATATTCCACTATTTCCGAAACCAGTAGGCGCTATCTTGGATACCAAAATTTCATCGGATTATTTTCAACCTTCATACGACTTTCCCGATAAAACATACAGAAAAAAATAATGAATTTCAACTGACGCGTAAAATTTCCCCTCGTTTAGTAGCAAGCCATAGCAGGTGTTAACAACATAATTGTTTGTTTTCAATCTTTCATACAACATACAACATTGTTTGCAATCTTCCATGGCTAAAATTTGCATGAAAGATCCCATTAACTTATGCCACATCTAGCATTCCTTTTATGTGGAGTAGCTAACGCAGAACATTAAATGATTCTTTCAAACTATGGATATTGCACGGAATTTTGTAGTATTTCTCTCTTTTATGAATTTTGTATTAAAAATGGCGTCATAAATCGACTTTCAGCCTTTAAACGCCGTTCCCGATCCAAAAGTATCCATGTTGCAGGCTTTTGACAGTATTTTCCATTCTTTACGGAGCTGAAGCCGCCATTTTGGATTCCTAAATGAAGTCGATCATCGATTGCCGATATCAAGATGGCGTCTGAGTCCCAAAAAAAACTCATATTGCAGGATAATATTTCCCTTCTTTTTGGTATCAGAAGATTAGGTTTCCAAAATGGAATCAGACATCGATTTCTAGCCATTCTACGCCGCTTCTGTTCTAAAAATATTAATGTTGCAGGGCATTTGACAGTATTTATTACCTTTTTTTGAAACAGAAGCCGCCATGTTTGTGTCTAAGACAACATCGGAAAACAATTTTCAACCTTAATTGGCCGCTCCTGATAAAAAACACCCATATTTCATTGTATTTGACAGTATTTCTCACTTTTTACGGAATAGAAGCCATCATTTAACTCCGCATCTCTCAGTTTTTCTCAAACCGAAAACCACCATCTTGGATTCTAAAATGGCGTCAGACATCAACTAACGGCCTCCAGGTGCCCACCTGTACAACTTTGTCGAAGACGGCATCTTCCTAGATGGCCAGGATCTCGAGATACAGCTTGTACAAGATATTCATAAATACAATAGCGCCGCGTAGTGAGCCAATTTTGGACTACTATCCTTCAACTGAAAGGCCGTGGCCTACAGAACATCTTGCTGAAGGCGGTGGCCAGGATCTCGAGATATTCCACGTTGGAACCATTAAATGCAAACATTTTGCATGCCAGCTAGCGCCACCTACCGATCCAATCCCGACCTTATTAGACCATCCCGAGGTAACCCTTGCCCTTCTCAATAAATTTCCTCCAGGCACCGTCCATCCATAAGGTGAAAATCACAAAAATATTATACGTTCAATAATATTAATTTCATTAGCTACGTGCGCCTCTATCCCGATAATTAATATTGCTGTAGCCACCCACTTTCAGACAGTGGTGCCACTTTGAAAAGTGTGAAATCATTCTACAAAACTGAGCAGCACTTCAAAAATGAAAAAATCTCTTTTGAACTTTTTCACTGTATCCTGAACATGTTTACGAAGCTACAGTGACCATCCGTTCATTGCAACATGTTTACATCGACTGTCAAATCGACTGTCAAAAACTCGTAAACCCTTGAGTTAAATGATAGACTACTGTTTGACATTTGCATATGACAGTTAATTGCTTTTTAATTGCAACACGCTGCAATTAGTGAACTTGCAATCAAAAGACGTTGCAATTAACGAAATTGCAATTAGCGAATGGTCACTGTACCTCTTGACCAGAGCCCAAAATCATTCGATGGGACGAATTTCAGGGCAATTTGGGGGATTCATGGGCTTAGGTACCGTTATCACGTTTTCCGTTTTGTACCAGCCATGACCATCGCCTTTTCGACAAATTTTTCAGTGAAAACGGAGGTCTTGTCAACATTCACGAATCGTGTAATATGGCGATCCCGGCAATACTTTATAGTCAAACTTCGAATGCGTTTCGCCGTCCATCATGATGCAGTGCTTATTCTGGGCGAAAACTGTGTCAAACAGTGGTTTTACGCTGGCTGCTTGTGTAGGACTTCTTTTTTGGCTGCTTCTGCTTCTTGAAGGTCTTCAGCTTCAATCTCTCTTTGGCTCGCTGAACGTTGGACTTCGAGGTGTTCAGCTTTTTGGCCGAATCGCGAACTGAGGCCCCCTAGAAAAAGCTCGCCCGATTTTGTTGTTCAATTTCGGGTTTGACACTCCTTTTTTTCGTCTACTTCGTAGTAGGTCCGCAAGGGAATACTTTTCTTCGAACATCTGGATCACAATACGTACCGCTTTCACATCTACTTTTTCTTGTTTCGCCAACTTTCTTAGTGGTAATCCTGGAATAGTGCTCCACTTGTGCACGATGGCACGGCGTTTTTGAACGGAAATCTTTCCCATCTCTTGAAATTTGCGTAGAACTTCGCTGTGAGTAATTTTTGGTTTGACATTTGGGCGTAAACAATGAGATGGAGCCAACAGACTACCCGAATAAAAGCGTATGTTCAAATTGCAGCGTTAGAAAATTGTGCCCTTATTTTCTGGGACAGTCTATATCACTCCTTCGTCGTTTATTTTGTCAAATTCGGTCTTCTGGTTGCTAAAAATCATGCATTTCTTAATTTAACTACACAAACGGACAGTCACATTATTGTTTATTACAGTCAACAGGAAAAATATTTGAACCAATGACCGGCACAAGTACAGTCGATTACATTCGGGCATAGGCACGGAGTGCACGCTCAATTTAGATTAGTGAGTTCGGTAAAGAATAAACGTATTCACAACAACTGAGCTGACTCGTATTCTCGACGTTCCAAAAATCATTAAGGCTGTGTACCAAACCGCGAATTAATTTTAATTTTACATAAACTTGACAGATGGAAAATAATCAATTAATCGATTAAAATCCCTCTGTTATTGACCAACAAACGTTCGATAAGGTGTCTATCAAAATTGAGTTGCCGTCTGTCAGAAATAAGTCAGCTCCAGTAGCAGACTTAATCGATTATTTTCCATCTGTCAAGTTTAAGTGCAAATTGAAATTAATTCGCGAATTGGTACACAGCCTAAAAGTCCGCTCCTTGGCTTTCGATTAAATCTATTCCGGAAATATCACGTTGAACTGTAGAAGAGTATGGTAGAGAATATAAAAGTGTTCAAATCATGCTTAGACTTACTGAGACACCCTATAGTGTTTCGAAGTCATGTAAAACCCAAACGTACAGCAAGACGAAGCTTTCTACATATAAAGACAAAATAATTCCTATGACGAAACGTCAGTTTAACAACAACTCGTGCAAGGAAATAAAAACTGTTATGACGCTTTGCAATATTCTATTCCTTTAAAGAGCATTGATATATTCGTCATCATAACTACTCCCCGACTAAATCTCACAAAAATCTTGTAAGACCATGACTTAATTCCACCGCACTGAAGTGTTTAAACTCCCTTAAACAGCTCTTTCCGCCATTTATAATACCACAACTCACGAGTTTCAATGGATTAATATTTATTGCTCGATATACCCATCTCCTCCTCTGCTCTGATCGCAAAGTAAACCGATTCAATTTTCCGACATTCTCAGCTCACCGGCGGTAAAACCGTAAAGCATATGTACGGCGGTTATTCTCCTTTTAGCGCCTTTGATCCATAAATATATGAACATTTAAGGAAACTTGCCAAAATGGGTTATCTGTGCTGGTTGTAGGTACTCACCCCGGTCGCATGCTCGCAAGTTGGTGCTCCATTTAAGGAGCGAAGCACGAGCCAGCAACGCTTGCGCTAAGGTAGGCAGCAGATGACCACTGGTCGTCACGCGTAAAAGTAATGAAGATGTCATGACGAGTGTTGGGGCCATTGGACACTGTGCCACATCCATCATTCCGTTGACTCGGAAGGAATGTTAAACGGTGCAATTTCTTGCTTAAATTTCCCGGCAAGAGCTGTGAACGAGAGTTATGTTCGGATGAAGATTGAAACCGAATTTAGCAGTGGTGGCAGATCGGTCTGATGTAACTAACTGGTTTAGACGCACCGGATTGTTTACTAGAACAACAAACTGCATCATCTATTTATTTGTTTACGATCTGCTAGAAAGTTAGCCATATGGTAGTTCCTCAAAACGCGCATGCACCTCCGACGATGATGGCGTATTGGTGCTATTTGGAGCAGTATTCCCTGCTGTGAGCGAGGTCGGATTGTGATTCAGCAGTCCCACCACGCTCGAGGAAGTAAATTATGTAATAAATTGTATGATACACCGAAAATAATCTCCAGCATCGCAAGCTGTCACAGTTTCCGAGTGCACCAAGCGGAGTGGATGGCAGTTGAAGTGGTTGGATTTTTCACGTTTAAGTGGACGACACGTGTGGCTACGTTGGACCATTTAGAGAATGCGCTTTCATTAATTACTATGATTAAGAGGAGAATGTCGTGCTAAGGTTTGAATCTTACGTGAATGTATGGTCGGACTTGGGTTGATTATCGAAATATTTTAAGTACCGATACACATTGTTTGGATTTCGAGTATTGTTAAAATTTAGTGTAATGGATGTTATTTATTCTCAGATTAATTTTTCCCACATTTTGTAAACGACGATCAATGGTATAGCAGAAATCATTCAATCTTCTTGAGGGAAAAACTGAAAGCTACCATATTAATTTTTTGCAAACGCAAAACATAGTCAAGTGCAAATAAAAATAAATATCACCGAACGAAATGGCCAATTAAGCACAACATGTGACTAGTGCACATTTCTCGCAATGATTCCAATTTACAATGTAGATGATCATATTACTCCGGAGCGTACCAGCCATAAGGATGCCAGGCATAGACAAACAGCTTCACAACCATTCCAACAGAAACTTCCATCAAATCATCGGGTAAATCTAAGCGGCCTGGTTGTCTCTCCAGCGACCGACGACGGCTTCATATTCAGTGCATCCAGAAAATTGCATTGTGATTCAATGACGAAAACATATGTTAATCCCTCAACTGATTCGCTTCGTTGCAAATTGATGACAAGCATTAAAGTCAAGGAAAAGGCGTGGGAGTTGGAAATGTGCACTGATGACGAAATCTCGCGACGGGCAGAAAAGTCAAGTGCACGTTTGGTCATAGTGATACCGAATGTCAAAAGGTGATTTGTGACATTGCTGCGGGCCGTAATATTTACCCGGTAACAACATATGGCGTTTCGTCGCTACAATGTTCTAACCATCTCAGTGTGATATTTGTTTAATCAATCGAACCCATTCATAACGCGTTCATGGCAGGCCGTATAAACAATGTTGCCACGGAAAGCTGACACCGTATTTTGTTCTATTGAATCCTAGAAAACCCCTCCTGCAGTAGCGGAGTCCAGCAATAATAATAATAATAATAACACCGATGAAAGTAAACAAACAGCCGCGGTTGGGAAGCTTTTGTAGTAAAGGTTTATTATTAAACCTTCCAAACGATTACGTAATCCGCTGTGGTGATCTGTCTGCTTCGACTATTGAAGTCTATGCGGCTGTGTCAGCAATCTTGGGTTAAGGCATCGTTGAGGTTGGGCATAGTTCGTAAGAAATTTATTGAAAATTTTGTTGCGCTAGCCATTTTTGTGAATATGGTAGAAACTTCGAACTTTTTGCTCATTAGTTGAAGATGTATTCAAACATAAGTAACGACTTGGTAAAGTAAAAAAAAAGGAAGATGTTTCCTTATAACAATCATCTATCTTTCCTAATAATAACCTGTGTTTCTAAACCTTGTTTAATCGACATGACCATGACTTTTTTTTTATCAAAGTATACTTCTGCCAGGAAACACAAAATCGCATATGATAACGTATATGCGTCCATAGTAGGGGCAATATACGTGATTGCATCAATTCACCGTAATGTTAAATATACGCATATCGCATGCACTTTGTACTCATACCCGCAATCACATACGATCTTGTGTTTACTTGGCAGACATCATTCGTACGCGTGCAAATTTTCTGTGTTGCTTCCTGGCTGATCTTAGATGGACAAATTATATTTATTTCGGTAAAATTATCCTCATGGTTTTGACAGTTCAAACCGCTGGCCATTTGAATGTAACAAAGTAAAATGTCTGGGGAGTTGCGCTCAATTCGAGGTTACTTTCACATACAATAAGCCCTACATGTCAACATTGGCGATAACATACGTGTAAAGGTACTAGAACACACTTCTAGATTCTGAACTGGTAAATTTTTAAACCAGGCACGTATTTGGTTTTATTTGAAAATAGGTTTTGTAATAAATTTAAAATCAGATTGATCTCACCAAAAGCAACCTCTAAAGTAACACTAGCTTGTTAAGTCATAAAAATCGTATAAACGTTGAAATAATTTTCAAATACCTAAAAAAAAATTTAAGGCATTACCTTTAAAACCAGTTTAATTTTTAAAAATTTATTCGGGGCTTTTTAACATATTGCGGGGTTGTCCTCATGAATTTATTTTAAAAACCCTTAGGTATCCTTGAGAAGGTAAGCCCCCGATTTTTTTTTGACACTGTGTAATTTTGGGATAACCTAATAAATAATCTTGAATGAACATTCCTTCAGCAATCATTGGGGTTATAAAGGGTGTATTCGATAAAAATGGCACACACATATATACTCATCAAAATTAAACTGATTATCGGATTTTCTTGAAATTTTCAGGGAATGAAGAACTACTAATGAGTTTTGATTTACAACATTTGTTTTATTCAATTTCGTCTCCCATCCCGAATGCCCGCACCTTCCTTTTCACTCCACCCATCAAATTTTGAACAACCGATTTTCAAAGTGTTTTTGTTGTTTTTACCCAAATTTTCTTCAATTCTAGCTCTGTTTTTATAGTTTTGGGATGTTTGCGAAGTTCCGTTTTCATAATTGCCCAGAATTTTTCAATTGGACGAAGTTCCGGTGAATTTGGTGGGTTCATATCCTTTGGCACAAAATTGACTCCGTTGGCTCGGTACCACTCCAATACGTTTCAAGCGTAGTGGCAGGATGCTAGATCAGGCCAAAACAGAGTTGAACCTTTGTGCTTCTTAATGAATGGCAAGAGACGCTTCTTAAGGCACTCTTCCGTGTAAATCGCACCGTTTATTGTTCCGGAAGTGATGAAGGGAGCACTTATTTCACCACATCCGCAAATCGCCTGCCAGATTAGAAACTTCTTTGCAAATTTCGATAGTTTCTTCTTTCGAACACCCTCCGGAACATCGAAATTCGACTTGGTAACGAAATATTCTTGCCCAGGAAGTTGACGGAAGTCGGCCTTGACGTATGTTTCGTCATCCATCACGATGCAACCGGATTTGGTGAGCAGCTTCGTGTAAAGTTTCCGGGCGCGGGTTTTCGCAGTGATGTTTTGTTTTTCATTCCGGTTTGGGGCTTTTTGCACTTTGTAAACATGGAACCCAGCACGCTTCATGGTTTTCTGCACAAAACCGACTGACACCTTAGACTTTTTAGCGACATCTCGAATTGGCATGTTTGGACGGTTCTTGAATTGTTGTACGACTTTCCTGGCCATTTTACTGTCCATTGGACCACTTTTACGACCACTCCCTTCCTTCCTTTGGACACTTAGACGCTCCTTGAAGGTTCTTATTACACGAGACACAGTTGTATTTGCAATTCCAAGCCTTTTAGCAATCCACCGGTGGGACGCCCCTGGATTTTGATTGTGAGTGCACAAAATTTTCTCACGGACAATTTCTTGTTTCGACGACATGACTGGAACTACTGAATGTATAACTATGAAACTTGGCAGGTGTAAATAATACACTATGGATAAGATCTACTCAAATTTCTAGGTTTTTTACTCATACGATTCAAAAGTTACAGAAGATTTTCTGTGTGCCATTTTTATCGAATACACCCTTTATTCCTATTATAGAGATGGATGTACAGACCGCTTGAAAAACCTACTTTGGGTCCTAGTCTCGTTGGGTCATGTGCAATATATCTTTAAACTGAGCTCAGTTGACTGTGTGTATGATGCTACAATATAGAGCGTAATTCTCAGCAACCACTGGGCGGGCTTGGATTTAACAAACGCCAGATAGAAGCTTGTAATCTTATGTTAGTGAATGTTTTTAGAATCAGTCAACCAGTCAGTTCTGGAAACATCCCAGGAACACGTTTTGGTGAATATGAATTGCTAGTCTATAATTAACCTCAATCATGCACACCACCAAAATGTCATGTAAATTTCTGTCCCCTGAGACCGACACATGCAAGCGTCCTTTAGCACACAAGAATGAGTTGAAAGAGATGAGAAAATAAATTCAATCAAACACATCTTTTGTCGTATTTATCAGTTTGAGGAGACATAATTTTACACGAAATCTTTCTTTACGTTCCCCGACTTTTTACAAACAGGAATTATGTCTCGTGTAACATTCATAATTTCTAAGTGTGTGTGTTTGAAATCAGAAAGACAATGGTTTGCTTTTCCGTGATTGATCGAAGTCAGCTAAAATTGCACAGAGAATCGACAGAATGTTACTTGGGTGTAGTGAATGATTCTCAATGTGCAATTCCTGGTGTCCTCATTTATGGGATCTTTAACGGCGCTGGCTACGTTCGTTCCGATTAGTGATGGGAAGGAGTTTAATACTCGTTGCTACTTAAGGCCGTAAATGGAGAAAAATCTGTTGCTGGGAGGTTTGTCGAAGGTTCTTTAAAGTGAAGCTTTTCATCGGTATTTCATATTATTATCTATTTAAAAGATTTTACGCATATATACAAAAGAGATAATTAAAAACAAGTACCGATCTAAACCAACAGTATGCATGCTATTGGGGCAACATACAAAATGTGATGGTTGTTTCTCATTGCGAAAAAAAAACACGGAAAAATCTGACCTTTCTTTGTGATGTTAATATCAGAGCGTTTAAAATTATATTTCATTTCACAGAAAGCAGCAACGTGCATAAAATAGTTCTAAAAAACCAACTTTTGCACAGAAAAAAATAATTAATGTTAAGAAGCGCGTAAAAATTTTCCTCGTTTAATTCCATGCCATAGGAGGCGTAAACAACCAAATTGTTTGCAATCTTTCATACACCATACAACTATGTTTGCAATCTTTCATACAATCGGCTAGATTCAGGTGTTATCGGGCTTAAATTTAGAATTCCCTTTATGTGCATTAGATAACGCAGAAAATTCAATATTTCTTTTTATCTGTGTGTATACAACATTACCGACAAGACATGGAATGTTTCAGAGCTGTACACGTAAATTTGTAAGTCTATAACGTAAATTTGTAAGTTTTGTGACGCTCCCTTTATGTGCATGATATTGAATATACATTCACACTACTTTTTTGACCTGGGAAGGTAAATTTTTAGTAACTATTTAGAGCCAATAAAACCATTGTCGGGGCGCACTCTCACAAAGTGTGATAGTGGTTTTTCATAGGAAAAACAACACACCTAGAAAATTGTAAATATCATAAAATTATGTCCATTTAGATGCACCCAATAATTTTACATGTCATGACGTGAATTTCGGTCACAACATTAATTTTACTAGATTTCCTACACTGAAAACATAAATGAATTTTAATAGTCGCGTAAAATTTCCCTACGTTCAACCTCAAGCGTAAACAACGAAGTTGTTAGCAATCTTCCATACAACAGACCTGATTTCAGCGATATATGGCTTGAATTTACATGAAATATTCCAACAATATATTCCAAATCCAGCATTACCTTTATGTGCATTAAACTACGCAGAAAATTAAATGTTTCTTTTGAATTGTGCATTTTTTTCTTAAATTTATCTAGAATTTATAAATCTAATGAGTAATAATAGAGAAGTAAATCGCTATTGTTCTGCATAATTTTTATATTCAGATTGTAAATCAAAGAACCTAATTATTCATGCTTGCGTATTAAGATTTCTCCTTTCGTAAACTTGCAGGCATTGTGTTAAAAAATCGATAAATAAAAACTTTTTAGGCTATTAAACACAGATAAAAAGGCATATTGAATTTTCTGCGTTATTTAATGCACATAAAGGGAATGCTAGACTTGTCAGAAAATAATGGGATATTTGATGTAAATTTTAGCCAGATAACGCCTGAATCTACCTGGTTGTCTGAAAGATTGCAAATATTGTTGTATAGTGTATGCAAGATTGCAAACAATTTCGTTGTTTACGCCTCCTTTGGCTTGGAATTAAACGAGCGGAAATTTTACGTGCTTGTTAATATAAATATTTTTTTTCTGTGAATGTTTTAAAGTCATGATAATCTGACCCGTAACGCTGGTAGATAATCTTTTTGTGGTGCGTTACGGGGTATCAGATCTACCACCGAACCATAGTCCGAATTAATTCAAACTAGGGAACATATTTATTTTTGTAGTCAAAAGAACGTTCTTATTACATTTTATGTCTTGTGAAAAGTGACAATACACGGATTGATCCACCGAGGATGAGCTTGGAATAAGGAAAACATGATTAAAGGGTGTTTCGATCAAAATTTGGTCGACTTAAACTTGACGCATATCCTTTTATCGTGCATTAACACAAATTGCACACCCCTCATTTTGAAGATGTGTGCGTTTAGCATAATGCCTCAATTTTGATTTTGAGATTTGCACGAAATCAACTGTAACCAACGTATTAAAAGTGTTTGGTGAACGTTTGTCGACAGCCAGGAAAGATGGATCGGGGGGAAATCGAAAGCCGGAGGTCACAGTGACGACAAAAATAATTGCCCGCTGTTTCGAGAGGAACCCCAACCTCTCCGCCCGAGATGTCGCAAAGAAGCTGGGAGTGGCGCCTTCAACCATGGATAGAGCTAAACAACAAGCTGGACTGTCGACTTACAAGAAAGTGATAACTCCAAATCGCGACGATAAACAAAGCACGTCGGCCAAAGCACGATCGCGAAAGTTGTACACAACGATGCTGACGAAGTTTGATTGCGTGGTACAGGAAGATGAAACTTACGTCAAGGCAGACTTTAAACAGCTTCCTGGACAGGAATTTTATACGGCAACCGTACGGGAAAAGGTAACAGATATTTTCAAACACATTAAACTGTCAAAGTTCGCGAAGAAATATTTGATGTGGCAGGCCATCTGTACCTGTGGCTTGAAGAGCAACGTTTACATTGCGACCGAAACCGTCAACCAGGAAATTTATCTGAGCAAGTGCCTACAAAAACATCAACTGCCTTTCCTGGAGCAACACAATTGTTCCGTTCTATTTTGGCCGGATATGGCACCTTGTCATAACGGAAAAAAAGCCATGGAGTGGTATGCTGCCAACAACGTTCAAGTGGTGCCCAAGGATAAGAACCCTCCCAACACGCCATAGCTCTACCCAATCGAACAATATTGGGCCATAGTCAAGCGGAACCTTAAGAAGACCATAAAAGCTATTGTGAGCGAGAAACAGTTCAAGGCAAACTGGCGTTCTGCGGCAAATAATGTGGACAAGGAAACTGTACAAAATCTTAAGGCAGGTGTTAAACGAAGGACCCAGCAATTCGCATTCGGTAAAAAGGAGCTTGGCTGAATATTTCTCCTGTATTCTGTATTAACTGAACTTGAAAAAGAAAAAGAATTTGACTTATTAATACAAATCGACTCACACACATTACTGTTTGACCAAATTTGGATCGGAACACCCTTTATAACGTAAATTTGTACGTTTTTTGACGCCCCACTTATGTGCATGACATCTATATATATAAAAATGGATTTCTGTCTGTCTGTCTGTCTGTCTGTCTGTCTGACCCTAATAGGCTCGGAGACTACTGAACCGCTCGACGTGAAATTTTGTATGCAGGGGTTTTTGGGGCCGGGAAAGGTTCTTAAGATAGTAAGAGACCCCTTCCTCCTCTGAAAGGGGGGGCTCCCATACAAATGAAACACATATTTCTGCATAACTCGAGAACTGATCAAGCAATGGAATCCAAATTTAGCATGCGGAAGTGTTTGGAGGCAAGAAATGTTTTTATGGTAGTTTGAGACCCCTCCCCTCTCTAGAAAGGGAGGCTCCCATATAAATGAAACAGAAGTTTCTGCATATCTCAAGAACTAATCAAGCAAATGGAACCAAATTTGGCATGTGGGGTTTTCTGGTGGCGAAAAATGTTTCTATGGTGGTTTGAGACGCCTCCCCTCTCCTAGAAGGGGTGCTGACATACATATGAAACTGAAATTTCTTCATAACTCTAGATCTAATAAAGCAAAAGGAATCAAATTTGGCTTGCGGGGATTTTAAAGGCAATAAATGTTTCTACGGTGGTTCGAGACCCCTTCTTTCTCTCTCTGGTTGGGGGGGGGGGGGGGGGGGCGGGGCTCCCATACAAATGAAACACAAGTTTCTGCATAACTCGAGAACTAATCAAGTATATGGAACCAAATTTGGCAGGTAGAGGTTTTTGAAGGCAGGAAATGTTTCTAAGGCAGACCCCTCCGCCCTCTGTAAGAGGGGGGCTCTCATACTAATGA
This sequence comes from Aedes koreicus, assembly GCA_024533555.2. Classification (NCBI taxonomy): domain Eukaryota; kingdom Metazoa; phylum Arthropoda; class Insecta; order Diptera; family Culicidae; genus Aedes; species Aedes koreicus. The sequence continues at coordinate 209,685 of JAHHFK020002646.1, forward strand.
AACACGAATTTGTGCATAACTCGAGAACTAATCAAGCATATGGAACCAAATTTGACATGTGGAGGTTTTTGGAGGAGAGAAATGTTTCTATGGAAGTTTGAGACTCCTCCGCCATCTGGAAGGGGGAAAGAGGGGAGTTTCCAAACAAATCCAACACAAATTTCTGCATAACTCGAGAACTAATCAAGTAAATGGAACCACATTTGGCAGGTGGAGGTTTTTGAAGGCAAAACATGTTTCTAAGTTGACTCGAGCCCCTCCCTTCTCTGAAAGGAGGGCTCATATACAAATGTAACACAAATTTCTGAATAACTCGAGAACTTATCAAGTTAATGGAACCCAATTTGGCATGTGGAGGTTTTCGAAGGCAAAAAATGATTCTATTGTGGTTTGAGACTCCTCCGCTCACTGAAAGAGGGGTCTCTCATACAAATGAAACACGAATTTCTGCATAACTCGATAAAAATTAAAGCAAAGGGAACCAAATTTGGCATGTGGAGGTTTTTGAGAGAAATAAATGTTTCTAATGTGGTTTGAGACCCCTCCGCCTTCTGGAAGGGGAGAATCCCATAAAAATGAAACATAATTTTGAGCATAATTCGAGAGCCAATGAAGCAAATGAAACCAAATTTGGCATTTGGCATGTTGAGGTTTTTGTTGGCAAGAAATGTTTCTATGGCAGTTCAATACCCCTCCCCATTTTGTAGGGGGGGGGGGGGCTCCCATACAAATAAAAAGCAAATTTCTGCGTAACTCGAGAACTAATCAAATAAATGAAACCACTTTTAGCATATGGGGGTTTTTGGAGGCTAGATTTCTATATACATAAAAATGAATTTCTGTCTGTCTGTCTGTCAGACCCTTATAGACTCGGAAAGTTCTGAACCGACCAACGTGAAAATTTATATGAAGGGGTTTTTGGGGCTGGGAAAGGTTCTTATGATTGTTTGAGACCCCTTCTCTCTCAGGAAGGGGCGCTCTCATACAAATGAGACACAAATTTCATCATAACCCGAGAACTAATCAAGCAAATTGAATCAAATTTGGCATGTGGGGGGTTTTGAAGGCAAGAATGTTTCTATGGTAGTTCAAGACCCCTCTCCTTTCTGAAGAAAGGAGGGAGGCGCTTCAAACAAATGAAACTCAAATTTTTATTATAATCGATGAGCCCAATGTGATGGTTCGAGAACTAATCAAGCAAATGGAACCAAATTTGGCATGTGGGAGGTGAAGGCAATGATTGTATGGTGGTTTGAGAAACCCCCCCCCCCCTGGAAGGGAGGGCTCCCATACAAATGAAACACAAATTTCTACCAAAAATGAGAATTATCCAGGTTACTTAAACACAAAACGTGTATTTCTCTGGTAAGAAGCATGTTTTGATAGAAGTTTGAACCCCTGCTTATTCAAGAAAAAAAAACTCATTTCGAAAAAAAAAACCATAAACGTGCCAGTTATATTAAATTTTCCTTCATTTAGTTGCAAGCGTAGCAGCGCACGCACCGGGTTCAGCTAGTTGAATATAAATACTTTTTCGACTTGGGAAGGTTAATTTTTAGTAACTATTTAGAGCCAATAAAACCATTGTCGGGCCACTCACAAATTGTGACAGTGGTTTTTCATAGAGAAAACAACACACCTAGAAAATTGTACACGCAGAAAAAAATAAATGAAAATTACCCACGATGTTATCTGAGCCTTCACTGAAAATATGTCGCCATAATTAATGGCTGAACGCATTATTCAATTTTAAATACCGTAAACAACAAGAAGCGCTGCCCTCATTGAAAGTTATATTTATATTTAGTTACATATAAAGTTAGCTTGAATTTATATATGCAATCAATAACATATAATTATACAACACGTACACCTTTTTTTTTCTTAAACGATTGAAACTTACATCATCTCGATACAATTCAGTACCACCGATTAGCTTATTCAAGTCAGAATCAGCGTTATGAGCGCCATATTCTGTACATGCTCGCTCGGGACTGGATCGTGGAGAATATTGAAAAACGTTTTAAAAGTGTGCGAAAAATACGTATGAGACTGTGGAAATAGTATCAAAAGTGTGTGATCTTATGAACCACATCTAAATTCCACAAATCCTGCGTGTTTTTAAGTGTCCAGCCGACAAGTGTATCGGCAAAGCTTTGCAAATCACAAAGCTCAACATCCTTTGGTTATAATTGGAAAAAGATACTTAGAGTCAAATGGAATCACCTTGAAGAATTGTTTTAAAAAGTCAATAATATAAATTCTTGAAATAAATTACCTATTGCTTTCATTTTGGAAGGAAAAGCACGAGTAATTTTACAGCGAACGTTCTTCATTGCGGTGAATTTAAGATCTTTCGTAAATTTCTAATGAATATAATGGAGGTAAATTTGTTACATCCAAGTAGTCACTATTTTACAGGTTTCCTTCGAAATGTGCATAAAATTAGGTCTTTTTAGATTCACCCAATAATTTTACATGTCATGACGTGAATTGCAGTCACAACATTTATTTTACTAGATTTCCTACACTGAAAACATAAATGAATTTTAATAGACGCGTAAAATTTTCCCACGTTCAATTTCAAGCGTAAACAACGAAGTTGTTAGCAATCTTCCATGCAACAGACCTGATTTCAGCGATATATGGCTTGAATTTACATGACAAGAATATATTCCAAATCCAGCATTACCTTTATCTGCATTAAACTACGCAGAAAGTTAAATGTTTCTTTTGAATTGTGTATTTTTTTCTTAAATTAATCTAGAATTTATAAATCTAATGGATAATACTAGAGAAGTTAATCGCTATTGTTCTGCATAGTTTATTATTCGATTCAAATTTTATATTCAGATTGTAAATCAAGGAACCTTATTATTCATGCATGCTTATTAAGATTTCTCCTTTCGTTAACTTGGAGGCATTGTGTTAAAAAAAACGATAAATAAAAACTTTTTAGGCTATTAAATGTTTTAAAGTCATGATAACAATACTTCAATGATTACTGTGACTGAAATTATCATCGGAGGAAAAGAGAGAAATACTGCGGCATGCGTTGTCAATGCCGGCTAATGCATGACTATTCAAAACTTCTATACTAACTGTAGAAGGCATACACATTTATATTTCAGTTCACGGCCGTGTAGTTTTGAGTGTTTTAATCCCTAAAATAGAATCCACATAGACGGAGCGTAGACTTTGGTCACTTTGGTTTATGAATGGCCCCTGATGGCACTTCGAATTGCATGCAAATTCAACATCAAATTCATTGGTGATAGAACAGAGTGCTCAGACCTACACTGTTTATATCGGAATAAGTTCCTAGTACATTTGGACCTGGTGTCTGGCAGAATACCATGGAAGTGACTTAATTATTAGCTATGAAAGAAAAGTAATATTTCATTACTGGTGGACTCAGGGTTTTCGTTGCACTTTGATAGACATGTATACTTTGTTTATTCCATATTTTCAAGATTTTGCATAATCCAAGGCCGGGTAAAAATACCGCACATAATCTACAAGTTTCATTCAAGTTCACAACGGTCTGGGATGACCTCTTTCGAAATCCTTATCAGCAGGAGTAGCCAGTAAGCAAGCAACACATTTCCAAGAATAATGAAATGCGGTCAGCTCTATAAAAAATGCTTCTCCCAATCGTTGCTCTTTGGCGTTCGTTCAAACTCGCGTCACTGGAATGAAACTGATTTAGGGGAATGGCACCCAGTCAGCTATGTTTCGACAATATCAACTTTTAAGAAACTGTGTTTCCACAGACCACCAAAGAGGGTTTAAATTTATGTAGCATCAACTTTGTTACCATTGTATAAGGTTCCTTAAACATTGCCCAAAACTGGTGCTCTGACTCTACTAGAAGCGGTCTTTTATTTCCTCTGATAATGAAATCACCCTTCGCGGAGTTCAACATCAGTGCTATTAACAACATGTATTTTCCACATAAAACGTTCATATTACAGGAGGCATGAAATTATTACGACACCGAAGATTAATTCTGCTTTCGGACCGGACGGCCGTGTTATCAATTGGTTATCAGCTTCTTCTTAATTTCACACTGCTTTTTACTTAGAGCAGTGTTTGTCCCTTTTTTCAATATGACGTTAGCTTTGCTCCAGTTACCAAGCTAAGCAGCCACTACTCACAATGATTTATTAGTTGATCCCGGTCATACAATTGACACTAGTAATTGATTAAGTTGTCTATCAAGTGATCTTTCACGCATCATTTTTTTTTTCAAAAGAACTTCCAGGAACCAACACGAATTTGAAATATTCGGTGCCTAATAAATGAATGTGTTTACAAATCTCATTACCCACCGCGAAACTGAAGTAAACAAAACGCATCAAAGAAACGTCAATGTTTATATCAAATCGCACGTGGATGTTGGAAACTACTTTTTGCACTTTGGTATTCGATCACTGCCGACCATCATCGATCGGCACCGATCGGTCGGTTGACTAATGTAAGCAATTAATCATCGTCAATAATGCATGTTTGCGGCGGCAAATTGAATCGCACATGGATTCGAGCTCAGTAAAACCCGGGGCATATGTCTCGTCTAATGTGGTTCACAGATGTCATCGACGAGCTAATCATCGAAGGTTCCATCAACCCCGCCAAAGTGCAACCGAAATGACATAACTATTAGCCAACGGTTGAGCGACAAGATCGCAATTCGCTGATAGGCAGTTTGTGGTCGCGGGGGCGGCTAGAAACTGAGCTCGCGATCGCTGCATTCTGGATATTGTTGATGACAATATGTATGGCCATAGCTCCGTAGGAACTATGTCATCGCTTTCGTTTTGTGGAGCAGAAAATAAGGAAATCACATGTTTGATTTTATAAATACACACGCGCGCAGCAGATGACGACGACGACGACCGCCGCAATACGATGGAAAACATTCAAGAAGGAGTGTTCTATCGCGGAATGAAGAAAAATGCATTCTTCTGGATTGTGCGAGCGATGCGCACGTTTTTGCAGCCGCCGTCGAGTGGAAATCAGTTTTGATCGCACTGGATGATGACATTCCATAAAGAATGAAGAGAATGATGCTTAGTCGGTCGGTTGGTTTATGATCGTTTAATTGTTCAAATTGTGGTACATTTATCCGAGCGTTGATAAGGGCCAAGATTTCTGTGACTCTGGACGAGTAAGGTTTGTAATGATCAAACGCCGCATTGTATTTTCAATAGTACAGGACTCACATGGGCTGCATTTGTGGCCGTTTTAGCTCCACGATCACCACAGCAAGTGATTTAAAGCCTGTCCACGTTAAATTTCGGACACTAATATTATGTCATCAAAAAAAAAAATCTAGACATAATTGAAAAAATAAACGATAATAATAGAGTTATATATAGCTTAGCTAAGCTTAGCTTGACTGACTGCACGTATCAATGGTTGCTACTCCGTGATTGATCAGAATCAGTGAAATTGCACAATGAATCAATGGCCGGTTCATCAACCATGTAGACTCATTTTTGAAAATCTCCGACCCCCACCCCTCCCCCCTCGTAGACTTTTCTCCATACATTTTTTTGAAATTTTGTATGGAGCGTAGACTTTGTTCAAACCCCCCCTCCCCCCCAAAAAAAGTCTACGTGGTTTATGTTATCAGGTGGAAATAGGGAAGGACCTTTGCTGTTTAGGGACCTTGTTTACCTCTGCATCCCCACAAAGGTCACAAGAAGGAGGTTTTTATGTTAGTAGGGTAGGGCTCGATGGATCAGGATTCACCTTGATAAGTGATGTGATCATATAATATAGTTCAAGTAATTCAGGAGACAAATAGGATAACAATTACCTGTTTCGCTCCGCATTTTTGAGAGCACTTACCACCTCTCAATTGTCTAAACATCCTTTGCGGGGTCCGACTGGTTGTTGTTCTGCTTCTTCCAAGGTATCTAAATGATGCCTATCCAAACCCGCCATGCTTGCCCCATATGGCATTGCAGGTGAACGAAGATTGCATCGTATCTCGAACTTAACTCCTCTAACCCATCAACATCGTCGCAACATTTTCGTTTTCTTCAGAATATTCACCTGCTCCGGCGAATGTTTGATCAAAATTTCTTCCACCGTAGCCATTCTTGGCTCAACCGGCTTGCGCCTGTCTACTAGACTCAACTTTCATATCACAAATTAAATGTTGGATTTCGCGAAAACGACCCAGCAAAAGAAAAACACGTCATTTTCGAAGCACGGGTTGCTTCGATTTTCTTGAAATTGCCTCTGATGAGTACAATTCAAAAACCGAATTCTATAACAGAGTAATATATACAGTAAAAACAGTTGATTGCGATGTCAATCCTTCTTTTTGTAAAATTCTGTAGTACTTTACAGTACAGTATCCTCAGACACGCTAGCGGTGACGGTTCTTCATCTTCTCTTAAAATCGTAGATCTCATTTGCTTTCATTTTAGATTCAAAGATTTTCCGCTTGACCAGAGCCAAATATTTTTCTAACGGGCGAATCTCTGGACAGTTATGCGGATTGGCTATTTCTGGCATGTATTTGACCTCCTGTGCCTTATACAAATCCAGGTTGGATTTTACATAGTGACAAGTCGCCAACTAAGGCTAAAACAGAGCTAGAGAGCCGTGGTTTTTTATAAACGGTAGCAACCGCTTTTGCAGACATTATTTATCGTACGTATACTTGATGATAGTGCCAATAGTGGTGACACTTTTGGATTTTCGACCACAACTACATATGGCCTACTATAATTGTTATATTTGTTTTCTCCGAACGTGGAGTATGGCCTGACAAACCCAAAAAACGTCTTGGTAAATTTGTACAACTTCTTTATCCGTAAATACTCGGCAATGGCGTTTCTTTGCATTGCGGTATAGTCAGACCAGGAAGCTGTTGAAAGTCCTCGAGTTCAAATGTTTCGTCGTCCATTATGGCACAAGAATTTTTTTTGCAACAACTTGGTGTAAAGCTCCTTAGCAAGACTTTTGGCAGTGAAATGTTTCTTGACATCTCGGTTGGGCACGTTTTTCAATTTTGTACGCCTTTAATCCATGCCTCTGCTCTATTTTTTACACATATGATTTGGAATTTCTAACTTTGAGAGCCACATTTCGCACAGAGACGTTGAGATTGTTCTCAATAATGGCTACCACCTTCTTGTCCGTTTGGCGGGTGCATACTTTTCTGTTTGTTCCGCTTCCAACCTGCCGGTTCACAGTCAAGAGCTGACTAAACAACTTGCAAACACTAAACATGGTACTTTTTGGTAGTTTTAGTTTTTGCGCAAGATCGCGTACGAACAAGGTCGGATTTCGCTGCCGTTCGTACAAAATGCGTTTTCGCACTTCCACTTGATTCGACGCCATCTTACCACCGTAGTAGCACACTTGTTACGGTTGACCGGTCGAGAAGACTTCATTATGACTCAATTAAGTCACAATCAAGCTGCTGAAACCATTATTGACCATTGTGTGCTGATTGGACAAATGAAACAAGAATGTAAGCATGTTGTACCATGAAATAAAGTGTAGACTTTCAGCTATCATATAATTCAAACGTTTTAGCTGCCCGTGAAATATTCCAAAAACTACACTGAAAGAAAGGTGTCCGAAATTTAACTTGAACACGGAAGATGTTTCTCTCGAATCAAATTAACGACATAAAACGACAACTTCCGCCGCGAATATTGTGTTTGCTGCATATTGCTTTCAAGAAATCCGAGCCGTCAAATTAGCACGACACGTAGCGCCAAGTTTTCGGCTTCACGATTGTTGTTCGAAATTATGAATTTTTACACGAGACGTAATTCATGTTTGTAAGCATTTACATAAACACTTAGAAATTATGAATTTTACACGAGACGTAATTTGTAAAAAGTCGGGGAACGTAAACAATGATTTCGTGTAAAATTATGTCTCCTGAAACTGACACATGCGCAATTTGACGAAAGATGTGTTTGATTGTATTCATTTTCTCGTCTCGTTCAACTCATTTTTATGTGCTAAAGAATGCTTGCATGTGTCGGTCTCAAGGGATAGAAATTTACATGATATTTTGGTAGTGTGTATCCCGGAAGAGAACGAATTTCTTGTTACTTGTGGTAGGCGTGGAAGAGACTGCGCTAAAAATAGGTCTGATGTTCTAATAATTTATGCCTACTTGGATGCACATAAAGGGAGAGGCCCGTTTGATTGAAATTTGCGTCTGTTCATAAATTTACAAGACCATAAAAAATCAAAATGATAACTTATACGACATTCCGTAAACATAAGTTGAGTAACACAAAATGATGTTTGGCAAATGCTGCTACACTATACCAAAATGTCATGTTAATTTCCGTCCTCTGAGACCGACACATGCAAGCGTCCTTTAGCACACGAGCATGAGTTGGAAGAGATGAGAAAATAAATTGAGTCAAACACATCTTTCGTCGAATTGCGTATGTGTCAGTTTCAGGAGACATAATTTTACACGAAATCTTTCTTTACGTTCCCCAACTTTTGAACAAACATAAACTTTTCAAGAACGATTGTGATGTAAAGATATATAGAGAGAAAAATGATCTGATATTTTTTGTATTCTCGCATCGATGACTCGAGAAGAAAAAGTTCGCGATATTTCATTCTCTCATCCCAGAAAGTTCACTCAAGAAATGTTGGCGTGTGAAACAACGGGATGTTCCCAAGTGAAAACGTATCGCACGATGAATTGATATTGTGGTGAGAATTCCATCACTGCCTGTAGGATTCGTGTTGTCCCTTTATCTCCAAATGCATGTGAACATATGAAATAAAATACTTCAAAACCCGGTCGTTAACCTTCGTCAAAAAATACTTTGAGGATGCTAAAAGTTGTCGCCATGTTCGTATTAATTAATATTATAAGCAAAAGAACTATATGTGTTACGCTACGTAGCCGTGTATCTCTGAAAAAAAAACGAATTTGAAAACATTCCTTTTCATTTCCTCACACCCCAAATTTTCCTTTCAAAACTGCACCTTTAATTTTTGAGCATGAAATTTTACGTTACGAAGTTCGGTCTGAAATGCATTTTATGTAGCCTGAAGTAATCGTTTTATAATCTTTCACGACAGAGAGCGAATTTGAACCTGTTATGTGTCGTGACGTATGCAACCGACTGCGTTAAACATAGGGTTTTTTTTTTCATTAGGACGAATCTACAATGGAGAGATTCTCTCTGGGCTCGCTCTCTTTTATTCATAAACCAATCACCTTTACGTTTTTCGTTCTACTATTTGTAGAGTGTGCTAGCCAGCACTGTTGTGTTTCGATCTGTACTAAAGAATCCCTCGAAAGTTTTATAATGGTGCTGTAATGAATGACAGAGAGTGAGCCCGGAGAGAATCTCTTGATTGTAGATTCGCGCTAATGAAAAAAAAAAACCCTAGATATGTCGGATGTTATAAGACGAAAGACAACGATCATGTTAATATAAGGCTTTCAAATCCCAGTATTCAGTCTTGTGGGTAATTAACATCGCTCTACACAGCTCGAAAAAGTAGTGTGAATTTCTGTTCATTATCATGCACATAAATGGAGCGTCACAAAACATACACATTTCTAGGGTTTTTATTCATTAGGGCGAATCTACAATTGAGAGACTCTCTCTTGCCTCGTTCTCTTTCTTTAATTACAGCGCCATTAAAAAACCATGGATTGATTCTTTAACACAGATCGCAAGATAAGAGTGCTGGCTAGCATATTGGGCAAACAGCCAAACGAAAAATGTGAAAATGGTTTAGCTATTGGTGAAAGAGAAAGTAAACAGAGAGAGTCTCTCAATTGTAGATTCGCCCTAATGAAAAAAAAAACCTAGATTTAAATTATAAATCGCGTAATGTTCTGGGACATTCCATACATTATCGATAATGTTGTATGCAAAAGCTCATCTTTGTTAGAACTATTTCATGCAAGTCACTGCTTCGTGTGGAATGGAATACAATTTCACATGCTCTGATATTTACAACACAATGAAAATTCAGATTTTTTTTCTGTGTACGGATTTAGATTTGAGGTTACCAATTATAATCCAAGAAGCTATTATAAATGTAGCCATCGGAAGCTGATTTTGAGTGTGACAGTATTTATTAAATATTCTGAGTTTCAAATTAGGTTTTAACATTACATCAAATAGAGCATACTATTTATGTTTAAGTCTCAAAGGATTTACGTGCAACAAGAATTACATCACTCGTAATATTCATTATTTTTATGAGTGTTTTTATAAAATCTAAAGACAACGATTTTGAAAACTTAACGCATTCAAGTTTCAGTTTTCAGTCTAGTGGCTTATTTGCAACATTTTACGGACTTAGATTTGAGGTTACCAAATGTAGCATTCGGAACGTGAATTTTCTGCATAACATTATTCATATATATGTTTAAGTCTCAAAGTATTTACGTGGAACACCTAGCCCTTCGGTTCAGAAAGGGGTATGGGCGCGTTCTCTCGGCTTGGTCGCGGCAGATTTCATCAGTGAATAGGCTGCCACATCAACGTTCAAAAGTGCCTGAACCAAATTAACAGCTTATAATGATCACCTTAAGATGCGATGGAGGATCATTGCCCTGATATTCTCAAATGTAGCACGTAGTAAACGAGTGGAAACCCATAGGGAATGATCTCTCATATGTATCCGTTGAACCATTCTGAACGGCCATTGTGAGAATATCACCATGAAAATCTCATATGCGCATAGAATGTTACCAATTACTAATGCTTCTCTCCTTTCTCCTGTTCTTTTCCCTATCCCATGACCGCGAGCGGTGCCATGTGACACATTGTGAGTCTGCGCTACTAAAGTCAGCTCTTCAAAAGCAGAAACACCGAGTTAACAATCTAGACCCTACATCAAAGGGATGTTTAAGCAGTAAGTGGGGAACGGTTACGGTACCCTAACCAATTTTACTTTCAGTCAAATTTTCTAATATAAGCTTCAAGTTAAGATGCTTTCAAATCAAGGTAAGAAAATCATATTAATGTCTCTGAATGTTTCATATATTTATATAACACCATATGTTGGGATGAAGGGAAGGACCATCAGAGTCACCCGATTGAAGCGATTTGGATAGGAAGAGCGGGACTGCCAACTTCCGGTTGTTAACATTTTGTGAATAAAGGGTGGGCTCTGCTCCCCATCTTTCTACTAAGGCAAGGGCTAGGTTTAGATGTGGCTTCTGCGAGCTTGTTTCTAGAGGAAGGTTCTCTCTAGACCCATGTAGCTTTGGGTTACGCGAAACATTTACCGCAGTACAACCTTGATCAAATCGTTTAATTAAAACAGTAAATGGTAGTTCACATTATCATCACCACCAGAGTATTTACGTGGAACAGGGATTACAGCACTCGTGATATTCATTATTTTTAAAAGTGCAGGTAGGGTAAATGTCCCTTGACTCAGCCTAGTATGCAACGGTCGATTACAATTTTAACTATAACTCATACAGTAATCAAGCTAGAAACGATATTCAACTATAAATACCTTTGCTTAAACATGCCTAATAAGACGTTTGCTGTTTTAAACCGTGGAAAGTTAACCAATTAACTGTATGAAGTCGCAAACTTTCGACGAGTATGGATGTAATATCGGTCTATAAGCACCATATTGGGTCTATTCGGGGATGCAACTTCGTCTCATCATTAAGGATTATGGTTCAAAAGAATCGTTGTGAAGCTAATTTTTATCATCATTTTAGGCATTCCATTTGAAGCTATATTCGCTATACTAAGCACAAATTTCACAATACAAATTATAATATAACTACTTTATCACACTTCAATAATTTTCACATGTGATCAATTGGCCATTTCATTTCAAAACACTAAAATGTCTACTATATAGATTTTGTTACTAAGGTTTTAGTTTGGATAAGTGCTCTGAATAATTTACAACCACAAACTAACACTTCTCCAATCAAAACTTTATCAATGTAAGCATTTTACTATGTAACAACTACACTAGGCCATCGTTGGGAACATAGGAAAAAATGTGTCCCTATAATTGGGTCTACGATTTTCTTGTAAAATTATTGTTCTTGTTTCTATATGAATGGTTAATTTATAACATGTGACTATTTTCTCCACATCTAGAAAGTAAGTATATCGGTTCAATATAGCCTAATTTGGGTCACATGAAGATCGTGAAGATAATTTGTTCAGCTAAACCAATGAAGCCATGATGGATAGAAAGTTAAGTAAATCGAAAATTACACCAAAGTTTTTAGCTCTAAATTGTTGAATAATGTTATCTGCTTCTAAATAAATCGAGCAACATGATGCCTACATGAATTTGTCGAATATCGCTGGATTTATGACATTATTGATACATAGGCCGAAAGAAGGAGCAAGGCCAACATTACATCCCCTTACCCTATGACGCAACATTTACTGGTATGAACGGTACGAACCAGCCGGGTTAACATCATCGCTACACAGAAAAAAATAATGAATTTTAACAAACGCGTCAAATTTCCGCTCGTTCACTTGAAAGCCAAAGCAAGCGTAAACAACGAAATCGCTTGCCATCTTTCATACAACAGACTAGATTCAGGCGTTATCTGGCTTAAATTTAGAGCAAATGACCCTTGAGCCTACGCTTAATATAGCATTCTATTTATGTGCATTTCATAACGCAGACAATTACATGTTTCTTTTAAACTGTGTAATGTGTGCCGAAAATGATTTACCTAGCAACATTAGCATGATCAGTAACCAGCGACAGGCTCTTTACAAATAATAGCTTTCATTACACATTTCGACGTAGTCCTACGTTACCTTTACGTTTAACCCCTTGTCCCTTGTTGTATTTCTGATTCGATTCTGTTTCCTATATTTCTTACTAGTCTACTTGAATTTAGCCCAGCAATACTGTGTAATCGACAGAGAGGAAATTTTATTTAAAGTTTCGTGATGAAACTAACAATAATATCAATAAATGTGCTTGTAATAAAGAAATCTCCATCATCGTTTCTCGCTAGATGAGATTTTCAGACGTATTTACTACTGTGTTCAAAAAATAAGGTGACTTTTTAATTTAAAAATTGCGCGTTTGAGATATTGTCCAAATTTTTTTTTTACGTTGGTAGGCTTGTATGTGGCATATATTTGACATTTCATGACATTCCCTCCATAATTAGTTTATTTACGCTTGTGTTTTCTAAACGACCAAAAGTGCTTTCGACGATTTTTACAATGTCTGAATTTGTTGAGCAAAGAAGTGCCATTAAATTTTGTTTGCGGAACGATATTTCTGCTGCTGAAACGTTGAGGATGGTGCAGAAAGCCTTCGGTGAGTCAGCCATGTCGAAAAAATGTTTATAAGTGGTACAATGACTTCAAAGACGGTCGAGAACGCGTTGAAGACTTGCAACGGCCAGGACGGCCATCGACGTCAACTGATGAGCAACACGTGAAGAAAATCAAAGAGTTAGTGTTTGAAAATTAGAGACCTTGCCGATATGCTTGGCATCTCAATTGGATCGATTCAATCGATTTTTAAGGATCAATTGGGCATCAGAAGAGTCAAATCGCGTTTGGTGCCGAAATCGCTCAATTTTTTTGAAATTTTGTTTTGAGTTTTTTGCCAAAAATTCGACACATATCGCTTCACAGCCACCGTATTCACCTGATTTGGCTCCGTGTGACTTCTGGCTATTCCCAAAACTCAAAAGACCACTTCGAGGACACCGTTTTGTATCGATTGAAGAGATTCAACGAGAATCGCTGCGCGCATTGAGGGGCATCCCGGAAGCCGACTATATGGCCTGCTTCGCGGATTGGAAAAAAAAAAACGCTGGCATAAGTGCATTGCATCAGAGGGGGACTACTTTGAAGGGGACGAAATAGATTTTAATGATGAAATAAACATTGATTGTTGTTTTTTGTATTCTCCCATGCGCGGAAGTAACGATCTTTGATGAAGTTTGTCAGAAGCAGATAATTCCTCATCTCCATGCGAAGCGCTAGGAGTGGACGGTGATTTATTGCTAGATTAAATAAAGATTTTTTGAAATATAACAAAAGTCACCTTATTTTTTTAACACAGTAGTAGGTAAAAATCGTAGGTCATTTTTCATTGAAGGATTTTCCGCCACTGCAGCGAATAATCGCGGTTATTTTTTTGCCGCGATTAGATTACATGGCGGCTTCTAGATGCGTTCCTATAAGCCACCATGTAAACTCATCGCTGCGTCGCAGCAGTCTTCAGAATCCTTGAAAATGACAGTCCTTACGCTTAGATGAGAATGCCTAAAATTTGGAATTTATTTTACCTTAATTAGTTATTGTTGACAATACCCAAAATATCGGTAAAATTAAACGACAATAAACAGTGATTTTTACTGACATTTGGGTAATGTTGAATTTTCAATATTGGACGTTATTATTTACCCGAAATTGAATAAAATTTTCGTCACTGAAGCAACGCGGTCGCCATGTTTTTTCTTAGCGAAAACGTAATTATTTTCATTAATCATTAATCTTTCAATAAATAGTTCATTGTCCCAATATCTGAAGCAATAACTTTTGCTTTTGTTTTTTTTCTAGCTCATCAATTCTAGCGGCATCAATCCGGAAGCAAAATAATGAACGTGTCAAAATGTTGGGTCGATGCAGAAAAAATATTTCTGAAATGGAGGAATCCAGGTAGTGCAAAAATGAGGTTAAACGTCGTAGATGGTGCTCCTGAAAAATGATTTTTCGAGCTGTTTAAGCAAAATAAATGGTTATAAAGAGAGCAGAAAATCGTCGATAATTACGACACCGGCCAATTCCATACAGCCAGAAAGTTATTACCAATCTCAATTTTAGATACTAAGGAGTGTATCGAATATAAGCTATCCACATACATTTGCGTTGTACGCATGTATTTGTGATGGTTTTTTATGCTCTGAACACTGCATGCTCTGCGTTTGACTGTCAGCTTTCTTTTGTTTACTTGTTTGTGCGGTTCAAATTCTGCGTTTTCAAAATGTCGCGTATTGAAAAGGAAGTGAAAATTAAGGTCTGGACACATGGCTAAGTGAGAAGGGTATTACTATGCGAAAATTGGCGAAGCGGTTTGGAATTCATCATGCGAGTGTTAAAACCATCATTAATAAGTTTGGGGAACACTATTCTTTGGATGAGCTACCAGGAAGAGGCAGAAAACCCGGTTCTTCCAACCCGAAACTGGAGCAGAAAGTGGTATCTCTAATCATGAAGAACAAATCAATGTCAATACGTGATTTGGCCAAAAAAGCAGGAACGAGTGTCGGAATGATCCAGCGTATCAAGAGGCGAAACCACCTGAAGACCTACAAGAAGCAGAAAATCTCGAAACAAAGTGCAGAACAGAAGAAGCGAGCAGCAACAAGGGCCCGGAAATTGTATTCGCGTCTTTTGCAGCGTCCGGATGCATGCGTTTTGATGGACGATGGAGACCTATGTAAAGGAGGACTCAAAAACCCTTCCAGGTCCACAATACTTTACTGCCGTCGTTGGGGAGGATGTGAGCGATGCGGACAGGTCGATTCAAGTGGAGAAATTCGGTCGAAAGGTACTGGTATGGCAAGCAATATGTTCCTGTGGTTTGAAGTCAACCATTTTTTACACTACCGGAACTATAAATGCGGAAATCTATCGATCTGAGTGTCTCCAGAAGAGATTGTTGCCTTTATATAAGAAGCATAGTACACCTCCACTGTTTTGGCCGGATTTAGCGTCGGCTCACTATGCCAAAACCACTCTCAATTGGCTTGCGGAAAAGGGTATAGATTTCGTTGAGAAAAATATCAATCCACCAAATTGCCCTCAGCTTCGACCCATCGAACGTTACTGGGCAATCGTGAAGAGGGTCTTCAAGAAGACTGGTAAGGCAGCTGGGAACATGCAGGAGTTCAAAAAAATTTGGGCTCAAGCGTTCAAAAAATGCGATGCAACACTTGTCCGGAACATGATGAAGAGCATTCGATCCAAAGTTCGAAAATTCGTGAAGGAATAACTTAAATTTCATCCGGTCTTCATTATGTTCAAGTTTAACCTCGTACAATAAAGGATCAATTTTTTGTATGAATAAAATATCGGTTTTCAACATAATTTGAAAGAAAGTTTGTGGATAGCTTATTTTCGATACACTCCTTATGATGTTTAATCTCACTTTAGCTTTACTTGGATTCCCTCATACTTTGTTGAAGCTATTTTTTTTTAATGCAAAAATATATTTCTGTAATACATTTGAACGATTTTTTTCTGTAATACATTTGAACGAGAATACCTACCTAGATTGACAATTATTGTCAATCTCGACTGAAGGTTTGTGTGTGGTCGAGTTCGAATGAAACATATGAAAATTTACTGCACTAAGCCCGACTGGTTCAACCGCAGCGTGAAACTTACGATCGTCAGTAGAAATGGACAGTGTTGAGATGCATGACAGCAAACTCTGGACTGTCAGATAATCAAGTCACAATAAAATACGGTGCCGCTCTTATTACCGTTCAAAGAATCCGTCGGCGAGCAGGATTTGAACATGTCTTCTTCGTACAGCACAGCACATTTTGTGCATAAAGATTATCATTCCCGATTGTACAAATACGTATAGAGATTATCACGTCTGATTGAATAAATGAGTTATATGAGAGAGAGTAGTGGAAATCCGATGGAAGTCAATAACAAACTTCTGTCAAACTCGATTTGATAGGTCTTATTAAGATTAGTACTAGAGGGAAAGAAAATAGACAACTTTACATGGCGATGGGGCCGTTAGTGTGATATGTACGAGTATAGTAGCGAGGAAAACGCATAACAAATTGCCGTCAAATTCGATCTGATAAATTTGGTTCCATACATGTTGAGGTTAGTATCAGAGTAAAATAATAAACAACTTCAAACAACAATATGTGCGATTATGTGCGTGCAATGTTATTAGATGCATGGCTTCCATTCCACATCTTTAGAAATTCCCAGCTTCACAACTTTTGTTAAGAAGAATTTTGAAAGTCTAACTTCATGGTACTTTCCGGTTTGGTAACTGTCGAACTTTCCGCTAGCCGTTGATGTCGTTCATACAGAAAAACTCTTTGTACGCATGCGCCAAATTCAGCAGACTAGATACCGCTCACATCTTCTAATCATTATACGTTTCATCAATCGCAATGTGTGCACAAACTTGGCAAATCTCCAATTCGGAAAGATTTCAACGGAATTGCAAGAGAGGAAATACCCATTCGAAAATTCACTCATCATCTGTTTTTTAGAACGGCTGAAAAACATTAGACATAAAATGCATGCTGATTTCGCCGAGTTCACCAGCGCAAACAAACAATTCGCTTCAGCTTGGCAATTTTGCCACTTACAATATTGGATGTTTAAAATTTAAATGTGCAAGCATCTCATCTGTAGGCAAAACGATGATGTCAGTACAAACTCGAAAAAGAACCTTCGCATCCCACCAGAACGCATATTCACTCTCGAGCACACTCTGAGCGGTGTGTTTTACATTTCATGAACTTTATTATCGCAAATTGCAGGGCGGTAGTCGTCAGGGGGAAAGTGCATGCAATGTGCGCATATTGCAATTTTAGTGCGCATGAATGAATCAAAAGACGATCCGCCATTTCTTCTGCTCGGGATGAGCGATATTGCGGAATCAGCTCGATTGTTGTTTATAGCATTCACATTCTTGATTAATTTTGCTGCTCATCACCTCATGAATGTGTGTGTGTGTGTGTGTGTGCGTGGTTTGATTAAATCGCGTAAGAATGTTCCGTCTCACGGGCTTTGAACAATTTTAATAACTTAAACACGCTTTGGCTCTTTCCGGTCGTCGTGATTTGCGCTCGGCGATTGCGACAATGAAGGAAATAAGAAAAAGCGGTCGGTGATAAGAGACAAAGTACGAGGAATCCGTGTCAGGCTCTTGTTAAGAACTTGTTAAGCGTAATGAATTAGAAAATTTTCCTATTTCCAAGTGAGTTAATTTGATGCCACGCGCAAATTTCGTCTAACTGGGACGCAGCGATAAAACTGTCTACCACGCTAATTGTCACTTTAATGGCAATGATGAACGATAAGGCTCGCACAAATGTCCCACGTGGGGTCTTCGATGTCAGTCAGTCACATATGTACCCCAACAGTACGGTAATCCGATTCAATTTAATCCAATGAAAGCGAGAAGCGATGACGGCATGTTCCGTGTTGGATAAAGGCCGCGGCTCGGGAGATGGTCGTGTGTGAGCTGTTAAAAAGATGACAGAATTACGCTGTTGTACCCCAATTCAATTTATAATAATTGCCGCCAATTGAGCTCCCAGCGCAGTGCACTGATCATCGTGCGGTGGTTAGTATTTAAGGCGGCAGTTCTTGGTGGTTGAGCAAATGGAAATCGCTTCCTGGAAATACAATCTTGCAGGGGGCTAAAAGGATTATGGAGGTAGAGTGTTTGGGCAGATTTTCCTAAATGGATTGTGGAACAGTAGATCTTTTCAGTTTCAAGAATGTCGGGAAATGTAAAAGAACTTTCAATCCATACATTGAAACTAGAGTGAAGTTTCGGAAATTGAAAGAAGTATCTTGAGGAAATGGTATCGAATAACGTTAGTTTTCAGGCTCTCCAAGGAAGATAACCCAAAGAATTTCTTTAAAAAAATGTAAAATATAATATTTTTTTTAATGGATAACGAGAAAATAAAAAAATAACACATCGATTCTTATCATTTGCGTTCGCTCTAGGCATAATCGTTAAAGGGGCACACGAAAAGATTAATTTACCAAGCACTGAGTACTTTCTATAGAATTTGGGTTTGGGCTCGTTTGTCGATCCTTTACGCTTCTTCTTCTTCTTCGCCTTCTTCTTTTTCTTCTACTACTACTACTACTACTTGGGTCCATATCCCCTACTGAGTTTTGCCTCAAATTCGTGTTCTAATTGTGTTCTACCACAGTCCTGGATTGAGGACTTTCTTTACCATTCCAGAGCATCCAATCGTACAGTGTGTGAGTAGTAACGTGATTTAATTGTGCTTCAGAGTAGTCGAAAGAATTTCCCACCCGAAAAGACATTCGGTTGTTTCGGGAATTGAATCGTCGATCTACGAATTGTATGCTATGCTCTCATTTCTACACAGCATTTCTCTTTAAATCTATAAATTTATTAATAAATAGTCGACAGCGTTTTCATCAGTAAAATGCATGTTCAGGATCTCCGAAAGTATTAACCTGAAAATTATCCACGTACAATGTTGGACATAACATATGTAACTTTTATCTTACATTACTTAAGAGCGTAACTTAACTTTGAAATCCCATTAACAAAATGAAGTAACCTGCTACAATTGATGGCTTAGGAGTCTATTGCTGGAGTAATCTAGTTTTGTTAACAATTGTCATTTTGCATTAGCATTTTTCCATTTTGCAGGCATAAATGTTAGTTTTGCCAAATTTCTATAGATTTAACAAACTTTTTCAGGATATCTCAACCCAAGTAACATTGCCAAAACCATCCTGCTTTATTAAGTTCTATTAAGGTTTTATCAAAGCCACTTGAAATCAATTTGGTTTTATAATGACACCAAGAGCTGCCAATAGGTTTCATATTTTAGTCAGGTTTATGAAAACCTACACAGCTTGTTTAAAACGATCTTAAAACCTCGTTTTCTCAAATCCCTTTTACTCCTATCAAAGGTTTTATTTCGACTTTATGAACTCGTAAAATGCTGTATTGAAATTCCGTTCTAGGACTCATTGATATTATCTTATTATGGTCAGTTGAAAAAGCATTTTAAAACCATTTTGCCTCCAGTAAATGCATTAAACGGCAAATTGGCATTGAAGGAAGTCACCATAAGACCAAATAGTTTTATAATAGTTATTGCGAAGAAAAATTGGCTTTAGGCAAAACTGTGTTTTTTTTCCAATCGCCATATTGAAATATAAGAAATAATTAAAATGTGTAAAAATAAATGCATCAAATTTTCAATGGTATGCAAATTAACTGTAGATCGGAGACTAATTTCGGCATTCATTTAGATAATCTCATCCAATTCCAAGCACTTTTTAGGAAATTCATGATTAATTTATCGAATGTATTTGTTTTAATTTCATTTTTGTTGGTGTAAATTCGCATAATTTCCGAGGCGCATTAATTTTCGGCTCTTATCGTGCCTATATTTACCATAAAAACAAGTGCGCATACACAGAGAGGAATTTGATAGTCAATTTTACCATTATTGGGGGTTAGGATGACTATTTCAGTATAGTGATTTTGAACCGACTATGATCATGGTCAAAACTACCATTAAAAATAGTTGATGCAACATTTTCCATAATGTCGGAATAGTCCTTGTTACCATTTTAGTCAAAAATGCCATGAACGTGGTAAATTCGACCATGTTCATGGTTATTGAAACTATTATATGCGATAGTCATCCTGACCATGATTTAATTGTCGGTACAACGATGAAATTTTTCTCAGAGTATGATTTTGAGCGTAATACGCTGTAGAAAACGCAATTTGTTTTGTTTATTTTGCTATCAAACAAAATTTATTGCAACACTAGACCTTTTTTTTACTGCCTAATGAATCAGAAGAGAAGAGAATCGAACAAAGCAGAACAACAAAAAAACAACCTCGATTTCACAGTGAAGTTTGACAGCTGTGGCCATTTGGCCACATTCTGGTTTTCATGACAGCCAATAGGTTTTATGAAGGTTCTCAAGTGGTCATAACATCTTTCACTAGAATATTTTCAAAATCTTAATGTTCTTATAAAGGTTTTATTAACTTGTTTTCACAACCGTCTATAGAGTGGGCCATTTTGTACAAATTTTGGCTTTAAAGAAGCATAGAGGAGGTATTGGTAGACAAAACAGTTTTGAATGTAGTTTTATCAACAAAGCCGGGAGAAGTGCTATATGGCTGGAATAAAACTAAAATTGTTACTTGGGAATTCAAGATCTTGGTGTATTGCTACTATTGCTGAAAACGAACGAAAACGTGCTTAAGCGCGGAACCACAGAACTCTACACTTTAACACATAAAAATATTTTTTTTTCTTGGGACCAACCGAAGAAAAAATAATAAAAAATAGAAAGGCTGGTGGGGGTTTTTTTTTTTTATGCCAACTCCAACAGTTTGTGAATAGAGGGCGGGCTCTTCTTCCCGGGTATCCTAAAGTTAGATAGCTCGCTCTTTTGACCAATTGTTCAATGTTGTTGTTGGAAGGAGATTCTTTATATCCCTCTGGAAACGTATAAGTGATGTTGGCTGTCGATCCACCCAACCCGGTTTTGGCAATTCATACAATGGCATAATTAAGATAATCAGTGGTTATTAAAGTTTGATCAAGTCTAACAGAGAGGAGAGCCCATTGCTGTTGGACTTAGATTCCGTGCTACAATGGGTGGTTGTACATATCATACATCCTATCATACTATATACAACGTTGCAATGAAGTATTCTGTATATAAGAGACGAACCAGCTCAGGGCTGAAAGTCACTATAATAAAGTCATAAAAAAGAAGTATTCTGTATACATTTTAAAACAACTGTTGTTTACTACAATTCAAGGATTGTTTTTATGTTTACCGAGGTTTTCAGCTGCTTGAAATTTTACAGAACAGGTTGAGTGTGTTAGTAAGAGTTGTGTTTACCCATAACGCTGGTAGATTACCTTTTCGTGGTGCGTCACGGGGTCAGATCTACCACCGAACCCTAGTCCGAATTAATTCAAACTAGGGAACATATTTGTTTTTTGTAGTAAAAGGAACATATCTTAGTCCTTATTACATTTTATGTCTTGTGAAAAGTGACAACACTCAGATTGAGCTTGGAATAAGGAAAACATGGTTAGTCTTTATTTATGTGACTTCTCTTTTTTATTTGATGTTCTATAGTTTGAATTGGTTAGGACTAGGGTTCAGATGCATGGTCAGTATCGGAATCATAGTTTGATTTTGACTGATAAAGGGGCGCGCATTTTTAGAGTGCTCTCACTCCTCAAAGGGTTTAAATAGCGGAAACTTTCAATTAAAGTCGATTCATTGCCAACAAAACAAACAATGACAACTGTAACAACACCGAATACCGAATCATTACTCAATAGTGATGAAGTAACTCGACATGCACCAAACAAAGGATTCGGGATATACAGTACTGGCAGAAATAAAGTGCTCACCAGCTAAAAAATGATTGCCATTATTATACCAATTTTGTATTGATGGAAAAATATAAAGTCTATTCGACCAAAATGCAGCTTTTGTATAGCATTATCATTCTGTTTATTCAAAATCATGATTAAGTTTGTATAGCTTAGTTTCTGATGTATCATATGCATGTGAATGTTTTTCCGCCTGGCAGAAAAAAAGTGCTCAAAACCGACAGATAATTTTCTTGAGTGCATCTTGCATGGCATTGCCTACCAAACTGTCACAGCACATTCAGCCTATCAGAAGGTGTCGATCACTGTTTGTTTTGGTTCTGTTCGCGCCGGTTCGGATTTCGATTGAATGTTGAAAATGGATTCGAAACAAATTAACCTATCCGTACGAAAATTAATTGTGAGGGACTGTCAACAGCAAATATCTATGTGTAAAATTGCCGTCAGATATGGAGTGAGTTATTCTGGTGTTCGCAAAGTTTGGAAAAAGTTTCAGGAAACCGGATCAGTAGCTGATAGACATGGACGCGGGCGGAAGCGACTCACGACTCCGCGTGAAGACACCAGAATTATTCGTGAAACCAGGAAAAATCCAACAGTTACGAGCCGAGTGATAAAGGAAAATCTGCAGCTGAGTATTTCAGAACGCACTGTGCGCTCCAGGCTTCAGGATGCAGGTTTAAGGAGCAAATTGGCATTACGTCGCCCATTGATTCAAAAGAGAAATAGAGTTAAACGGCTAGAGTTCGCTAAAAAATACGCCGAGAAACCAGTTGCGTTCTGGAAACAAGTTTTATGGTCTGATGAGAGCAAGTTTGATCTATTTGGAATGAAAGGGCGTTCTAAAGTGTGGGTTAAACCTGGCGAACGACTTTTGGACCGGAATGTGCAAAAAACCGTAAAACATGAAGGAGGAAGCATAATGGTGTGGGGGTGTTTTGCTTGGTCTGGAACTGGTAATTTGACTCAAATCAATGGTATAATGACGGCTGATAGGTACATAGACATTATTAATGAAAACTTGGAGGAGTCTTTGTTGAAAGTTGGACTGGAAGACAAGTTTATCTTTCAACAAGATAATGATCCGAAGCACACGGCCCGTAAAACCATGACGTTTGTCCGTGGATGTCGCATAAAATTTCTTGAATGGCCACCGCAATCACCAGACTTGAACCCAATTGAAAATCTATGGTCAATTCTCGATCAGCAAGTTGACAAAGGAGAGGTAACAAACAAAAAAAAGCTCTTCGAAGCCCTCGAGTGCACCTTGCAAAGAATCGACGAGAACCATCTGAAAACCTAGTTGAAAGCATGCCTCGACGTCTTCAAGCAGTCATCAAAGCTAAAGGAAGTCACACGAAATATTAAATTCAATTTTCTTGGTTTTGAAGTAAACATACCACGGATGAGCACTTTATTTTTGCCACTGAATTAAAAAGTTGTTTTGTTTATTGTTTTGTTAATAAAGTTACATGAATAATTTTTCCTTTGTTGTTTCTCATTTCGAAAGAAGAATTGAAGTCATTCATTTTGACCTAATGTGTTACCACTGAATCGCTGCAAATCAAAAAGTTGTATTGAGAAAATAAACATAAACCAACGTGACCAACGTATTGTACCACAATAGAATAAATTACTGGTCGCAGTGATATATGTCCCGAACAGAGGAAAAAAAAAGAGTTGTGTTGTTGTTGTTTCATATTTACGTTACTTTCATCCTGAGGCTGGTTCGTCGCGCTAGAGAGACGACCTGGACCCTACATATCAAGCTCAAGGGTCGGGACCAAGGGCTTTACTTCCCATACAAATACGTGATCAGAGATTTTTTGTCTCAGAAAATCCCAAAGGTGTCGACTGGACTTGATACCAGATCGATTGGAGTGAGAGGCAATCACGCTTACCACTAAAAAACCGGCGCAGACAGTGTGTAGTGTGTGGCAAGCACAACGATACGCTTATGCTCCAGGCAGTCGAACGAATTTCCCACCCGATAAGACATTTGACTGTATTGGAAATCGAACCCTTGACCTAGCAAGCCCCTTATTCTTTAAAGTTCTATTCATATTTTTGCCCAAATATTGACGACGTATTATTAAAAATGGAACCTTTCAATCTTCTTTGAACTTGATTTGACGGTAAGACCTTGTCCATCCTTCGGTATTCCTTTGTAAAATGTTTTTCTCATAAATACAGTCGGTTTTCTTATAGTTTTCTGTCATAGACGATTCCCCGGTTTTCGGTGGATAACATGTTTATTATACAAACTTAGATATTATTAATTTGATACGAGACATAAATCAAATTTTATTCACGTCAAGGAACGGAATGTAAAATTAAGTGTTCCAAAACAGCAACATATGCAACTCTGTGTTTTTAATAGAGTGAATTTCAAATTTCTTCTAACAGATTCTTATGTCCTAAAGGCCGGTCGTTCTCAGTGCATCAATATTTATATGACATTATGGTGGTAAAGGGGGCTATACACAAAAAAAAATTGAATATTAACAGCCGTGTAAAATTTCCCCTCGTTTAATTACAAGCCAAAGCAAGCGTTAACAATGTTAATCTTTCAAACAGCATACAACATACAACATCTTTCATACAACATACCAGATTCCAGCGATGTATGGCTTAAATTTAATTTATGCCAAATCTAGCATTTCCTTTATGTGCATCAGCTAGCGCAGAAAATTAAATGTTCCTTTCTATCAGTCTAACTATCTTTAAAATATCAGCTCAGTTGGTTGCATGACACCCAAGAAATCAGGATGCGTTAATCATACCACCTACCATACTAAGGCCTGTACTCGAAAAAAATGCACCATTTTTATCCGTGTGTAAATTTTTTGTCCGTTGGTAAAATTTGATGAAAATCTGGGTATAACTAGTTTGGATTGAATTGCATGTGCAAAATTTCATAACAATCGGTTCAGTGATAATTGAGATGTCATCGAAACAAGAAGAAAATCGCCGGAGAATTTTGCGCACCGTCATGGAAAATCCTACTGCGACCATGAGATGGATCGGAAGATAACTGGGAATCACCCCTACAACTGTGTCTCGGGTGATAAAATCGTTTAATGAGTCCCAGACGACCGAGCGGCGAGCTGGAAGTGGAAGAAAATCGAAGACAGCTGACCCTGTGAAGACCCGGAAGGTGTTGGATTATTTCAAGTGTAATCCGAACCTTTCGATTCGCGACCCGGCTCGGAAGGCAAAGTGTTCCGCCTGGTTGGTTCAGCAAACCATGAAACGAGCTGACAATCGTGTATTCAAGGTCCGCAAGGCACTGAACCGGCGTGATCAACAAAACACGGCGGCCAAATCCCGCGCAAGGAAGCTGTATCGAGAGTGGCTAACGAAACCGATGTGTGTGGTTATGGATGACGAAACATACATCAAAGCAGATGCATAGCAGATAGCGGGGCTGGAGTTCTACGTTGCCAAATCACGGTTTGATGTTCCGGAAGACATAAGGAAGAAGAAAGTGGACAAATTCGCCAAAAAATTCTTGCTCTGGCAGGCCATATGCCAATGCGGTAAACTGAGTGAACCGTACATCACAACGGTACTATCAACAGCGAAATTTACCGCACCGAGTGCCTCCAGAAGCGTCTGTTGCCCTTCTGCGGTCCCACGGAGGCGAGACATTATTTTGGCCGGACCTGGACTCATGCCATTACACGCGATCGACGTTGGATTGGTACAGAGACAATAACGTTGTTTTTGTACCAAAAACCGTCAACCCCCCAAATTCACCAGAGATTCGTCCGGTGGAAAGACTTTGGGCCATAATGAAGGCCAAAGTTCGAAAATCGTCCATGGTGTTTAAGAACGAGCTAGAGTTGAAGTAAGAATGGATGAAAGTGACTAAAAAGGTCGGCTCCACCATCGCACAAAATGTAATGAGGGGTCTTTAGGAAATGGTGCGGGCTTTCAGCGATGGAAAGGAAATTGAATAAAGTAATTATGCCAAAACATAATCCATACATATGTATTAGTTCATTCCCTGAAAGTTTCAAGAAAATCCAACTTCTGGCGAACACTTTTGTCTTATATGCACACTGAGCAAATTTCATGTAATATTAGGTATTTTTAGATGCACCCAAACGTAGCGGCTAATGAGTATTTAATTTACGTCTGGTTCCAAATTTACTTAAACCAAAAACTGAACACTTAATTTTACAAGTCATGACGTAAATTTCAGTCACAACACTTATTTTTATATATTTTTAATATTTCATAATACTTAACTTGAGTTAACATCTATTGAGTAAAACTAGAGCGAGCAATTGCTATTGTAGCTCATAAATGATTGTTTGATTCAAATTTTATGATCAGAATTGTAGACCCAAGAACTCAAAGTTTACACTTGTTTTACGGTTGTCTATGATTGGTATGATCAACTATTATCAACTTTTTTAAATTCAACCAATTAAACAAATGTGACCATTTGTTTATCGATTTTGCTGTAGTTTATTAATTTTAGTGTAAACGTTTATGCGTCCCTTGATTCAGCCTAATATGAAGCGGTGGATTGCATTTTGAATAATTGCTCATAAAGTAGTAAACTAGTTGGTAGTTGGCTTAGAGAGGCTTAATAAGACTTTTGAAGTTCTGAACCACAAAAAGTGAAACAACATTGCAATTTATTTTAATTATTTCACTAGGTGACCCATATTCACTCTTAACACATTATTTCAGAAGAAGAATTAAAATTGAACCACTTTAAAGCACCAGCATGATTTTCACACTTGATCTATCGACAATTACATTTCAAAACTTTAGAATTCCTACTAAATATATATAGTATTACTTCAGTTTCGTGAATTCAGTGAATAATTTTTAAGCGCATACTAAGCCATTTCCATGATTATTTTTTTGCAATAAACACCTTTTACTGTGTAAAGGATACAGTAGGTCATAGCTGGGAACAAATGTATCCCTAAAATTGGATCTACGATGTTCCTGTGCATTTATTGTTCTAGTTTCTCTGTGAACAGTTAATTTATTATGCGTGACTATGTTCAGAATAGCTAAAATGCATTACTAAACACATTGCTTCAATTTAGACAAATTTAGGTCATATGAAAATCGTTAAGGTAAACTGTCGGCAGAACCAGTGGATTCATGATAGCTAAAATATGAGGAAAAATCATGATTCATGATAGCTAAAATATGAGGAAATCTCGCTCAAATGAATAACTATCAATTGATGAGAAAAGTCTCAACTGCTTCGGAATAAATCTATCATCAGACTGCTATGATTTTGTCCATTTTTGCTTAATTTATGTCATATGTAGGAGCTAGGCTGACATTACATTCCATTACCATGTATAAGCTGAAGCAATATTGAATAAAAGAGTATTACAGATTTAATCTGAGATAATTTAAAAAAGTTAAACTTACTACAATCTAAGACTTATGTTAGTTGAAAACACATAAATGAGGGTTGTTTACCTCGAGCCCGAAGGGAATCATTAAGCTCAGATCTGACTCCACGATGCTCAGCACAAGACCAAATAATGTGATTTGCGTCCTGATAACCTTGTCCACATTCCCAGAGATTGCTGTCATTGAGCCCAACACGGTATAAATTAGCGTTCAAAGAATAATGATTAGACATGAGACGAGACATCACACGAATGAAGGTTCGACTCACATCCATAACCCCAAACCAAGATTTTTTCGACACCTTTGGGATGATAGAATGTTGCCATCGCCCCAAATCTCCTTTACTCCATTTATATTGCCGGAAAAAAAATTGAAGGTTATTTATCGATCATAAATATCGCCTTCCATAGCGCCCACCTTTGCAAGCGAGTCCGCTTTCTCATTGCCCAGAAATGAACAATGAGATAGGACCCATACAATGGTGATGATAACATAACGCGAAAATAAAGCGCTTAGAAGCATGAGGCATGAGAAAATACGAGGAGTGCTTTACTGGCCTCAAGCAACGAATAGCCTCTATAATTGTTCAGTTTATTTTTATGTGGAATACTCACTGCATATTCTTATACGAGCTGAAAACTGGTACAAGTCACATCTGACAATGGGATTTCTGTACATTAAACGTCGGACATAGTGCTCTGTATAACAGGTCAGATGCATTTAGAGTGTAGGGTGATGTTACTCTCGAGCACCCTATATTACACTTATAAAGTATGGTGAAAAGTGACCAAGAAATTTAAAGATATCGGAAAAAGATTGGTATTCAGCCTTCAAATTAGCAGTTTATGCTGTGTTGAATAATTAAATTATGCAAGATATTTGTTCAGGTTACTGTTCAGTTCATTATGTAGAATTGAATAATCAAGTTTCAGAAATGGTTATGCTGGATCTAGTTCAATTTATACTCCGGAACACATGCGAACCTTTAATACACGCTAAAAAATAAACTTTAACGGCTTTTTAAGCAACTATGTAAAAGCACTTAATTAAGTCAACAAATAAGTTGTTGAAACTCGTCGAATTGAAGCTGATATTTTTATAGATGTAATGATTATTCAAAATATTATTCATTATTCATAGATATTCAGCACCCAGTAATATTGTTCGACTAGTATTTGATCAAATTGTTTGATTGTAGGTCTCAATTGTTTGTTGGGTATGGTAGTTCTTAGCTATAAATATTATTTTTTATGCCTTACGTTATTTTTAATGCAAACAATGTTCTAGGCAATTACCAAAGCAAACAAAACATACAGTTTTTCGAAGTCCATAAATCACTAGAACCATTCATTGGAAAGTTATTGCAAAGTTATCTTTGAATGGTTGACGATGATAATATTACGTCGGTATTTATTTATGATGAAAATAAATAACTTTCTGCTGCTTGTGAGCAAGTTTGCGAAAAAAAACCTCGGTAACTAATGATTTACATCTTCCATAAAGTTTTGTTAGAGACGTCCTGAGTTCTGAGTACTATCCGTGATTCTCTGCAAATCAGCTATTTTCGCGTGAAGTTTATTGTACAACAAGTTTAAAAAGTTTGGACTACAGACTTGTACTTCCTGATGGCTTTCATATCATCAAGAAGTATTGCAAGATTGCCTACTTGCTAATTGAAACATTTCGATTTGCATTAGTTAGTCAGTCTCCTATTCACGTTTTTCAATTCGTTGTACTATTTTTTAATTTCTAATTTATAAGGTTTATCTGATAGCAATTTGTTTACATTTACAAGGGTATTTTGGAAATTGTTTGACTTCCATAACTTCCCCAATTATTATTTCGCCCTATTTCTGCATTATAAATAATTCCTAAATTTCCAATACAGGTACTTACCACCGCATCCGAAGAACCGATAAACTGCAGCACACCTAACACTATCACCAATACCCAGGATGTGAACGGCACCGATTGTTTCCGACCGAGCCGCATCGTTCGCAAAATCCGTTTTCCCAGGCCCATCACTTCTGGGCCCGCGGATTTTAACATCGTTGAGGTAAAATTTCACCCCGAGATAAAAAAAAATAAACTGGTTTAATTAAATTTCGTTTGCTCGATCAACTTTCGCTCGACGCTTATCCAATCATTTTCCTCTTAATTAAATTTCCGTTCTGCACTACTCGGTCGCGGGTCCCTTTTACGCACGAGGTCCTTGCCTGAAGAAATCACTTAATTTTGCTTTCAATTGATTTTTTTAGAAACAAAAAAAGAAAACTACAACGTCGCTTCGAATGAAAGGGATAACTTTGCTTTCGGAACCAAGATTTAATTGATCTCAAACGTCCTGACCGTGCACGGATATTCCTGGTCCGGCTGCGATCGATTGCAGTGCGAGTACGTATGATACGACAACGACGACGACGGCGGCGTTGCAGAAGCGAGCGACTGTCCGTCCGTCGGGAAACCGATGTACCATCGAATGTTCTGAACGTTCGAAGCAATACTAAATTGCCGCGAAGATGCGAACTGATTTCATGCTACATTCGGCCCTCGCTCGATGGTGGCCCACCGAGCATAGCCGCGATCGTGCGTTCAATGTAGGGATGTCAGTAGGGACTTTATTCACTTGTCTTCGGGAGAAGACTTTCTACGACACTGGCCAGGCTGAGCAGTTCTAACATGTTATAAGCCTATCTTGATGACGAATTTCTAGTTGAAATTATTTGACAACCGTTATAACTTGTTATCACTCTGTAGTCTGAACAAGGCATAAGCTGCATTGCATTTTCGGACTACATAATATCCCATGAATGATTTACAAAAAGTAATTTTTCTCAAGCTATGGTTTTAATGAATGAGGTACTAAATTATAATTTTCTTGATAATGGTTAGCCGAAAAATTTAATGAGATTTTAATTAAATTGGACGTAGCTAAAGGATTTCCCAAAATATTTTTTTGTGAAACATTTACATCATAGTCCACTGTGCTAATAGCTGTTATAAACATTGATAGGAATGCTGATACTGAGTTTAATTAGGCCAGTCTTGAATATTTTGAAATAATCGGGTAAAGAAAGCCAAGAAAAATCTTAACACTCTTCCATCGACACGCTTAGAATTTGAAAGCAATAATGATGTCAATAGAATCCGTAATCATAAATTCCTGTTTTTCATACTTTACTCGTAGAAACAAAATAACTCAAAATTAGGCTGAATTTCAATTGTGTCTTCTCTGATAGTCAAACAGGCCTGCAAATACTCTAGCGAAAATATGATACTAAAGACTGGACTCGGAAAAAACGAGACACACAAAAATGATCACCAAAAATTCATTTTAAATCGTATACTTCTAAAATTTTCAGGGATTATATAACTGTATATTATTTATTTATTTAATTTCCTCCCCAAGCTGAATGCTCGTACATTTCTCTTAACACTGCTCAAGAGATCTTGGGCGAGGCTTTGTCCATCTTCCTTACACAATTTCTCCCAGTTTTTCTTCAAAGCTTCATCGGTTTTGAATGTTTCTCCGCTTTTCTTCAACTTCTTCTTCTTTATCGCCCAAAACTTTTCGATCGGACGAAGTTCTGGTGTATTTGGCGGGTTCGCCTCCTTCGGGACCACATTAACGCCCTTCGCTTCGTACCAATCCATTACAGGCTTGGCGTAATGGCACGAAGCGAGATCCGGCCAGAACAACGTGGGATCACGGTGAGAGCGGAGGAAGGGCAGCAAGCGCTTCTGCAAGCATTCTTCTCGATAAATCTGCCCGTTTATGGTGCCGGTTGTAACGAACGGTTTGCTGTGCCGTCCGCACTCGCAGATCGCCTGCCACAACAGGTACTTCTTCGCGAATTTGTCCATCTTTCTCTTCCGGAACTTTTCCGGAACCTCCATGCGGGACGTACTGACAAAAAACTCGAGGCCGGGGATTTGTTTGGTGTCCGCAATGATATATGTCTCGTCGTCCATGACGAGACAGCCTGGCTTGACCAGCCACTCACGGTACAGCTTCCGCGCACGCAATTTGGCCACCGTGTTTTGCTTGTCAGTCCGATTTGGCGCTTTCCTGACCTTAAAAACACTTAGCCCAGTCCGCTTCATGGTCTGCTGGACGAACCACTTCGACGAATTGACCTTTTTGGCCACGACTCGGGTGGAAAGGTTCGGATTATTCTTAAAGTACTGCCTTATCTTCCGCGTCTGCCCTGGGTATTCCGTTTTCGGTGTTCGGCCGCTTCCAGCGCGCCGCTCGATGGTCTTTGTCTCCTGGAACATCTTCACAACGCGGGACACGGTAGAATGGTGGATTCCAAGGCTTTTGCCGATCCATCTGTGCGACTGACCAGGATTATCGATCACCGCGCCCAAGATTTGCTGGCGTAGCTCTTCTTGTTTCGAATGCATCTTGAAAACTACTCGACAAATCGCAATAAAATGTCGCACACATAAACATAACACTCTAATCTCGTATTACCCAAAATTTCATTAATTTTTACTTACGCGATAAAAAGTTACACCCAAAACAAAGTGTCGCATTTTTTCCAATCTTTAGCATTCGAAAATATGAAACCATGAGATGTCATAATAATAGATCATATTATTTCCCGGAAATCAATTTTATGGAATTTCACTTCCCTCTATGACCTTTCTCGGAACAAAATTTCCCGATATGCTAATTCCCAGAATGGTACAATTTCCGTAATGACAAGTCCCAGAATGGTCCATTCCCCAGAATACAATTTTCCAGAATATACAAATTCGCACATGAAGGTGTTGTATCTAAACTTCCTTAAACATTTATGTTCAGTGAAAAAATAATACATATAAAATATAAATTAATTCTTTAAGGGGAAAAGGGGATGGGGGGGTGGGGGGGGGTGGGGTGTGTTTTTTTTTGGGGTGAGTTTTTTGTATATTTTTTTTTTTATTGGGAGAGTGTTAAAAATGACGCGGCTGGGTAGCTCAGTGGTTACCCGTTCTGCTTACTGAGCAGATTGTCGGGAGTTCAATCCCAGGCCCGTCCCCTTCCTTGCCATTTTTCACTTGCCTCTTTCTATCACCACTAGATTTAAAATAAAAAGCAGTCTACTGCGCTTTCTTTCATTGATCGCATCACTTACCACAGTGCATCCATTATCTAAAAATAAACCTGCCTCACTAACACAACTATCCTTCCCTTGGCAATTGTAGAGATGCAGTGGTGTTCACGGTCTCTAATAACAACGATTGTCAAACTAAAATCATCCTTCCCCCTTCCCCAAAAGACCGTGAGGACGTGGCCGGCGCCGGTACTGATCTATAAATAGAATTAGTGAACTTGTACATTGAAGATGTAAAGCTTACTCCCAAGCTCCATCTATGTGGTTCTCTGTGCAATTCCACTAGTTCTGTCAGTAAGGGAGTAGCAACTACGAATTTGCACGGTCTTTTTTTTAAAAAAAAAAAAATAATGGTTGGTTTAAGAAAAGAAAATATATTTTGTGTTTTTTTTTTTTTTCTTTCAAAAAAAAGGGGAGGTATAGAGGTTGAAAATTGATTTTTTTTTCCGGGGGGGGGGGGGGGGGGGTGTTGTATCCTACTCTGCTCGGCGAAGGACGGAGGAGAGGGCTGTGTGTTGGTTTGGGGGGGGGGGGGGGGGGGGGGGGGGGGGGGGGTGGGGGGGGGTTGTAAATAAAATATCATCGCTGTTTCTTTGTTTGTTTGTTTGTCTTTTTTTTGTTTGTGGGGGGGGGAAACAAAAAACATCCAATACAACGATATTTATTTTTTTTTTTTTTTTCGTTTTTTTACGAAGATATCAACGAAACAGTACTTGACGGCCTATTATAATAGTAATCAAACAGTTTAGTCTCCGATTACATACTGAGCTATTTGTGTACCGATTTTAGTTTTGTTAGCGCCAAATTAAACTGATAAAATTTTTAAATAACTGATCAAAATTTCATTAGGATTGGATAATCCTTCATGGAGATATGACCAAAACAATACCTGAGAGCACATAATTGTGAGATGAAAATATACTCGTTGCAGTTCAAAACCGAACAAGACCACTCACCCCAATCGATGCCGCTTGTATTCTATTGTTCTGCATCTGGTGCGTTGTATAGCACATTCAGCGGACTAGCCACACTATGCGACTCTATAGAATTAGAGCAGGATCGATTGGCTCGAGTGGTCCGGTTTTGAACTGCAACGAGTATATTCGAAAATTACACAGAGTCTCCATTCACTATAACTACACAATTTTCAACGAACATGTACTTGTTAAGCATCTTGAATCTATATCGATAATCAAAATGGACGCTTAGGATTGTGTAATAATTCATTCTATGGACTGATTATATGGAATTTCTAATATTTATGTATTTTTTCCTTTTATATACCTAATATAAACAGGTCGTTAAAGACTATTAATGGCAATATTTTAATCACATCGATGAACAATACATTCAGGATTGACAAATAATTCATTTTAAAAACAGAATGTATGACATATCGAATATTCCTGGTTGGAATTTCTGATGAAAATATGTATAAAGTACCATATTGGCCACATTTGAGTTCGTAATTCTGGTGAAGTGTAAGAAGGGTTCAGTCTCACCATCGGTGGATTAATTCAGGTTTTTTTTCATTAGGGCGAATCTACAATTGAGAGATTCTCTTCGGGCTCGCTCTCTTTCATTAATTACAGCGCCATTATAAAACTTTCGAGGCATTCTTTAGTACAGATCGAAACACAACAGTGCTGGCGAGCATACTCTACAAATAGTAGAATGAAAAACGTAAAGCTGATTGGTTTATGAATGAAAGAGAGGGGAGATTAAGAGGAAAAAAAAGATTTTTTTTTTTTTTTAGGGTGGAGATGGGTTAAAGGTTTTTTTTTTTTTTGTGGGGGGGGGGGTGTTGTGTGGGGGGGGGGGGGGGGGGGTGGTGGGGGGGGGGGGGGGGAAATTCGTTTAAACGCAAGGTCATTTTTGGGTTTATTTCCAATACAAAAGATCGAAACAAAAAGTCAAATACAGTTTACTAAAGCCTATCAGTAGTTACGTTTTTGAGAACACAATTTGAACGGAAGTTCATTGTGATCTCTGAAAAAATCCAAAAAAGGTGATTTTAGAGGGGAAATTCGTTTAAACGCACACTAACGTAAAGCCGCATTGAGCGTACCTATGCTACTGTTATCTTGCGAATCTGTCATATTTACACTGTATAGCCCTCGTCCGCCATAAACACGAGTTTGAATTTGCGTTGCGCGGTAGTTGTTGCTTGTTTTCGGCAAAATGGGTAAAGGAAAGTATTTAAGCCAGTCGGAGCAAATACTGGTTCGAGAACTCAAAAGTCGCGGTGAGAGCAATCGCGAAATTGCACGTGTGATCCACAGATCGGAAGCAGCAATCAGGAACCTGCTGAAAAAAGGCAAGAAGTATGGCGTAAAAAAGAAAACAACGGGAAATTCGAAGATTACCAATCGTGTCCGGAACCAAATTATACAAATGGGTGACTCTGGAAACTTCTCTGCTGCGCAAATCAAGCAAGAAATGGGGCTTTCCATTTCTAAGAGGCGTGTACGGCAGATTCTACATGGATGTGGCCACTTAAAGTACACAAAAAAGCAAAAAAAAAAAACCCAATCTTCAACCGGCTCACATTAACGCTAG
Organism: Aedes koreicus; assembly: GCA_024533555.2. NCBI lineage: Eukaryota > Metazoa > Arthropoda > Insecta > Diptera > Culicidae > Aedes > Aedes koreicus. The sequence continues at coordinate 244,887 of JAHHFK020002646.1, forward strand.
ATTGAATTTCGCTAAAAAAAATACATGTCGTGGACTACGGAATGGGACAATGTTATTTTTTCTGACGAGAAGAAATTCAATTTGGATGGCCCAGACTGCACCGCATATTATTGGCACGATTTGAGGAAATCTCCGCAGGTTAAGTTGAGCAGGAACTTTGGAGGTGGCACTCTAATGTCTTGGGCCGCTTTTTCGATCCATGGAAAGACCCCTATTGCCACCATTTCGACCAGGATGAATTCGGAAAAGTACTTGGAGCTTCTGGAAGATGTTTTGATCCCGTTTACTGAAGACGTTATGCCGGAAAATTTCGTATTTCAACAGGATAATGCAGCAATTCATGTCAGCAAGCAATCTTTGAAATGGTTTTCTGAACGAGACATCAGTCTTCTGGATTGGCCAGCTCGTAGTCCGGATCTAAATCCTATCGAGAACTTGTGGGGCATCCTGGCACGACAGGTTTACAAAGGCGGAAGGCAGTTTAAAACAGTTCGTGAACTTGAGTCAGCCGTAAGAGAAGCCTGGAGCTTGATACCTGATAAAACTCTGCAGAAGCTGGTGAAATCAATGCCGAACAGAATTTTCGAAACTATTCAGAAAAACGGAAAGCAAACGAAGTATTAACTATTGTTTATTGTTGATTTTTGAACTGTGAATTCGATTTGATTAATAAAACTACAAGTGCGTTTAAACGAATTCCCCCCCCCCCCCCCCCCCCCCCCAAAATCACCTTTTTTGGAATTTTTTCAAAAGTCATTATGAACTTCCAATCAAATTGTGTTCTCAAATACGAAACTTCTGATAGGCTATGACAAACTATATTTGATTTTTCGTCTCGATCTTTTGTGTTGAAAATAAACGCTAAAATGACATTGCGTTTAAACGAATTTCCCCCACTGTATTTTGTTTAAAATATCCAGGAAGGCAACAGTCTTTCCTACAGCATAGCTTTAGATTTAGGAAATATATCCTTCCTTATGAAAGGGTTAATGGAATAAAATACTACCTCTATTCATTGGAAATGGTCTTCCGGAAGATCGTATTCCGAGAAACAGTTTTTCGGAAAACGGTATGTGCGCAAAATTGTATGTTCCGAAACATGTCATTCCAAGAAATTAACCATTGCAGGAAATGGAATGTCGGGACGAATAGTGACATTCCGAAAAATGTTCCGGGAAAAAATAGACCGCCGTTTTATCAAATTTGGCTTAACATCTATGCCGACAAATGTGTTTAAACTGAAATGAGGACAAGCAAAGATAATCAAAATGGATGAATTTAAGTTTGATTGCGAATGATTGGCGCATGAGCATAAGAATGATTTACCGCCCGAGGTTGCTACTCTAATATTGCCAGATCAGCTGTAATTACACAGAGAACCAACAAATGAGCAAACGGTGACCGTGGTATAAGTGGGATAATCTTAATTGAATTGGTAGTGTTGCTAGAAACTGCTTAGACAAGTTTGTTGAAAATAAACAAAAATTCAATCGCAGTAACCATGCACCTTGAGATAATGTGACAGTATCAAAACGTACAATTTTTTGTATACCCTTGAAGACCTCCATGCTGCAGCAAATGTTGAAGATAACATTCACTCAAATAAATCGACACGTTGTTTTCAAGTGAAATTTCACGTAACTTTCACCTGAACACGTAACCAAATCTCCTTCAGTTAAATCAGGTTATCATACCGTGTCAGTAAATCGTAAGTAAAAAATCACGTAACATTCATGTGCTTTTCTCGTAGAATGTAGATCTACGTGGAAAGCTCTTACGTGAATTCCAGGTGTTTATAACAGATTTTGGCAGTGGAAAAAAATTTACGTGCGTTTCACGTGGAAACAGCTTGTCGATTTTTTGTGAGTGTTATTATGTGTTTCTACCTCTGATGTTCTTGATTATCAGATGAAACCTTTATTGGAAAAAAATATTCAATCAATTTTCATTCTTTCAGTTTTCAGAAAATCAATAATAAACAGTATTTTTTCAGTTCAGTTTGATCTCATTAAAAAAAACGTTAAAATAATTTTTCGGCATCAATGATCAGCAAATTTGACAAGTTTGTAGAATGTTTTGGAGAAAGGCTAATGAGGTACAGTGTTGCTATCTTAGCAAATTGACTAATATTTTCACGTATCCAGAAGAACTACCGATTATGTTTGTCAAATAATCCAAATTCATGCGGTATTGGTAAGATAAAAATGGCACTGGATATAATGCACAAGCACTTCATCCAATACATTGTTAGTTATATTAATTAGTTATGACTTATTCCTTGCATGTTATACATACATGACTTATTCTTTGCATGTTTATTTCATGAACCCATGAACAATTATTTATACCACTTTATAAGTGGTGTCCTATTTACGGAAAAAAAATATGAGGTTTGCATCAGCTCCGTCAATACCTTATCGTCAGCAGAGTAAGTGGAAACTTGTTTTGACTTTGCTTACAGCATGTATTAGGGTATAGAATGACCGATGTGACCGATGTACCCTGCTATACGCCACTTTATTTCGACCACTTTCATTTGATTTTGCTGGAAGTGTCTAATTTAAAGAACCTTACCGGAGTGTTCAATTCACATCGGCTACCCTAGTTGGGTCAGAATTGAGTTTTCTATTTACCCTCTTCGGTAAGGTTCCATGACTTTTATTTGGAGTATCTGAATTTTCAATAAAAATAAAAGCAACATGTTTTAAAAAATCACAAAAAACAACAGGTTGTATTAGGTATGCCATGCTATCTTACATGATTGTGTGATTTTAAACATTTAAATCCTATAACCACAGAACTGAGTGCTTATCTTAACGATGGCTTCTTCATGTTCAATAAGCTTAGAATATATATACTATATGTTAGAATGCCTTCAGACATCTTAGACAAAATTTAAAAAATACTTCTTCAAAACCCCTAGCGGATTTTTTTAAATTTAAAAAAAAAAAAAAGGATTTTGTGATTTTTCTAAAAAATTTTTTTTTTAGATCCCTCTCCATGGCTGGATTTTGTACCTGGACGCTGGTGGGAGGGCTCAATCTCATGTTAATGATGCATTGGAGATAGCTGATTTATGATAGATGTCGCTAGGTCATGTCATTGTATGACCTTCTACTCTAATGAACCATTCATGGGAGAGCCAAAGGTCCAGCCACACAAAGTAGTGATAATATCACACTCGCTCCTCTTTCTATTTAATAGCCGCGTCGTAGCACGCATGTATACAGGCACTAAAGTTGAGTTTAATATTGGCGGGTTGGGCCGCAAATCACTTAAAATTTAATCATAGATAGATTTATTCAATTTTAAAAACGTTTAATATTCAATTTGGGGTGGAAGTTCGAACTGTGTCCTAGAATTTCCTATGCAGTGGGCTTCCACCGTGGCCATAAGTGTTGTGGTTTTGTGGAATGCGGAAGGCTCGTTTAAGAACTCAGAGTATCGTATCACTGGGGTTTGTCATAGGAGGGTTTGTTCAGAATGAAAGAGGTGTGCTACCGGCGGGCTTTGCCGCAATTTAATCTTAGACGAGGCTAGAAACAGTTCGTAGACGCCTGACATCAAGTAGTTAAGGGACACGACAGGAGGTGCACTTTTCATTGGCGTGGCAAATCTTTCATTGCTGTTTATTGATTGATTGTCATTAACTAAACACCAAGTATACTTGATTTGCAATTCTAATTCTTATTCTAATATTAATTATAATTTAAATATGTGCGGTATATGACAGCCGACTTTTAAATTATTGCAAATCATAGAGAGATGTTACTTTGATATAGCAACTTGCGGCGTAAAAACAACATGAAATTTACAGTGGCATCTCAAATAGCCTGGTCACATTGATACGAACTACAGGGAATGGCTCTCGCTATCTTTCTGGGATTGGCCGTGTATCATTGTAATGCGGAATTGTAAATTAACGATTTTATGATTATCTTTTTGCAGAATTTTTAACCGGTCCAAAACGCCCTACCTTAACCACCTACCTTAACCTATCCTTGTTCCTTCCCATGGAGTTCATGTGGTCTGAATAGACTAGTTCGCCATTACCCCTCCTCCATCATCGGCTTTGGACTGACTTGCGCTCTTATTGCCCCACCAAATGCTGCAAAATGAAAGCTTATTGCGAAATTCGATCAAAATATATTGTTGGTCAAAAGCAGTTATTTATTAGCAGAAAATATATTGCGGAAATTTATTTAAAAAATATTTTTTTTTTTTTTTTTGGTTTTTTTATAAAATTAATTTTCTTGAACAACATATTATATTTTCTTATATATTTATTTTACATTTTTTTTTCTTTTTTTTTAAAAGGGCGGGGCGATTTTCCGCGCTCAACAGGGAAAAGGGCTGGATTTACCGTCACCTCCATTATTTTCTTATTTCTGCTCTCACACTAAATATAATGATGGTCAGTGAGAACAAGCTCCAAGCCACTAAATACACGCTCAACTGATGCCTGAGTGGGCCGAAATCAAGGAAACAGCCAATCGATGCATTGCTGGATTACGCGAACGTTCGGTTTCCCAGTACTTAAAGATGTCGAAATTAGAAGGTGGCGCTGTGGACGCTGTGGATGGTCCGGCAGAAGTATTGATTCCTACTTTTGGTCGCAATTCCATTTCTTTGATGAGCATTAAAATTGAGTTTTCTCTCGCTTGTACTGACTTGTCTTCAACGTGAGTGAAAAATAGCTCTCTAAGTAATCTTCAATGAAATTGCTCTCTTCATTAGGCGTGAGTTCTGAATTTTCAACAACTTTTCCTTCAACTTCATCTACGCGGGCGTGCAGCTCCAGAAAGTACCGCAAAAATGAATAATATGATTTAAATCCTGGAATAAAATGAAGCAGAACATATTATAGTTACCTGGATAGCATGCTTTTCGGCTGGTGAGATTCGATTCGATCAGTCCTACTCATTTCAGTGAAATTGTTTTCCAGGATCAGGAAGAAAGCCTTTTGATTACGCAGAGTCTTCATAATGATGTATACTGCATTCCAACGAGTGGCATTGGAAACGGGTGGTAGACAGGCATTTTTGCTCAAAAATGTCGTGCGATACTTCGTCAGTCGACTTGATTTTACCAATTTCTTGATGACCTTGATTCTTTTGGTATATTGCTTGCAACATCCCAAACCGCTAGTTGACATGCGTGGACTGCACAGCGTGTTCCTGCTACTAAATGCAAGGCTTCGAGATGATAGAGACAATTACATCCAAGTTCATTGATGACGGTATCGACAGCTCTCGGCTCATTATGGAGAATGTCAGGCTCAGTACTATTTTCCTCGCTGTTTTCTTGGCCTAATACCAGCATAGTTCCTAAGTATCAGACTGAAGCAACCAGGTTTTGCCCGTTGTCGTGTGCAATAGTCAGCACCTGGATCGTTTCTTGGAGATTTTCCGCTGTTTCATCTGACTATCATCTCTTTCATAACTGTGAAAATAAGGTGTGCTCCACTTAGAATTGGAACATAGACTATTGCACATATTTCGGATATACATTAACAAAATAGTATTCTGTTTTAACTAAAATGTTCGACTTTATGTGAACTTTAGAGGGAAAATACAAAAAAAATTAATCATCTCGATTTCGTAGAAATTTGTGGACTTTTCCCGGAATAGGTTACATCAATCGGTGCACATTAGTCTCATGCGTGGTTTTGGCAATCTTCTTCCACTTGGTTCTCAATTCATTGATGCTTTTGACGACACTGCCATTCACCTTCAGCTTCCTCTTCATAATAGCCCAAAATCTCTCTATTGGCCTGCGCTGAGAACAGTTTGGTGGGTTCGTTCTTTCGGTATAAACTGAATCTCGTTGATTTCATATCACTGGAGCACTGTTTTACTTTAATGACAGCTTGCAAGATCTGACCAAAACATGACAGGTTCATTGTGGGATCTGATGAATGGCAATATTCGCTTTTGGAGACATTCCGTTCTGTACAGCTCTGAATTAAATGTCTTATCAGTGATGAAGTGATGAATGACTTTCCAAGTCTACAGTCCTACAGTACAAGTCTACAGTACGGGTAAAACATAAGCAACACATTTGATTTTTATATGTTCGTTTTTTCTTTTCTGCGTTTTTTGTTGTGAAATTGAACCGAGTAATAACAGTATGAATGAAAATACAAATACAATTTTTCTATTATGTCTATTATGTATTAGCTACATCTCAAAAGCCTCCTCTACGAATTAAGCGTAACAATTTATAAAAAATACTAAACAATCTACCAAACTGTTGCTTTATGTTACATTTGAATAAACCCCTATGCCCAATTTCGCTTCTATTTGAATCGGTGAGTGGCATCACAATCTTACATTCAAGTAGTGTTTTTTTATTCCAGTATTTCAAATAAACATATTTTCAGCCGTCACTGTATTGGATTCACAATCTATTCTGAATAATTTCACTATTGCATGAGGATGTTGAAAACATGTTTAACATTCACCTTGAATGCAACCTATCAACATATTTACAAACATCTAACATACACGCTATTTCCAAACAATCCAAAATGAAGTACGTTTGACTCAAATCAGTCAAAAGTGTGGATACTCAAAAGTGAGTAAAAATAGTTCGTAGTGGTAAGATGACAAACAGTCACTGATGTTTTCAAGAAGTAAAATTTAAGCTGATCGAACAACCATAGAACAAAAATGTGTTCGCTGTCCTGGTAACACGTTTGAACTGAATATGTGTGGAAAAACATCCCCAAAACTTTTTCAAGACCAGACATGTTTGGTATTTCATCCTCACGACTTTTTTCGCACAAACTTCTTATATTCTTGTCAAAGAATATGTTTCTGGTGTTACTTGGGGCTAGCATTACACCATTTTGTAAAATGTACGAATGAATTTCGGGAAGAGCAGGTAATCACTGGTTTTCTTCAATCGTGCTCATTGGTGTTGGTGTTGCTGCTGGGATGGGAGGGAATAATTTATTTATCCCAAAATAAAAATTAAAAAACATCAAAACTCGATCGAGATGGAGATGGAGAAACGAAAGTTCTTTCACGGTGGGGAAAGTAATTTTTCCCCCCTCGGCGCAATGAAGTTTTTTTTGTTTTTTTTTGGTGGGGTATTTTGGGGGTGTAGCTCCGCGGGGATTTATTTTTGTAATTAGCGAAGAGTGAATGTTTTTTGAAAATTTTTTTTATATATATTTTTTATATATTTTTTCTACAAATTGTTTTTGTTACGTGATGAAAATTTTAGATTTTTTAATGTAATCTTTTTTATTATTCTCTAAATTTTGGTTGTGGAATTTATTATTTAAAGTGTTTTTTGCTTCCGTTTTGGTGTTGCTTTTCTTTTTATTTTTTCTGATAACTATAGGGAAACACGTTGTGAACCCCTGTAGATTTGGGCACCACTGCCTTGATGCAGTGTTCACTAAACGTGTCCCTGGGTCGTTTTACGACGATGATCTTCGGAAAAACTTCAACCTCTTAGGAGGACTATCAACCCACTTACCATGTGTTTTCAGTGACGGATGAATAACCTGAAATATGTACATTCAATCAAACAAATAATTTTACAAAGCTTGATTTGTGCGGACCATTCATTTTTAAGTAATTTATTTTAATTTTCTAGGTGTACATTTGTGTGTGTGTGTGTGTGTGTGTGTGTGTGTGTGTGTGTGTGTGTGTGTGTGTGTGTGTGTGTGTGTGTGTGTGTGTGTGTGTGTGTGTGTGTGTGTGTGTGAAAACATAGTTTTTAGTACTTGCGCATTTTTCATTTTTTTTACTGTAGACGATCGTTGCGGCCGATGCGATGCTCGTTGGTCGACATTGGTGACACCGGGCGGGATAGAACACGTCGGGATGGTCAGCGGGAACAAACAGGAACGGACACAGCCAGCGAGGGGTACCATACGAGATGCTGCTTTCGTCGGTTGGTGAATTTCACTACGGACAGGGTGTCCGGCAATTTAGCGATTAGGCCGGTGTAACGGATGGCCTGAAGATTCGCTAGGTGGAACCGGGGAACGACACAAAAGCACTTTGTTCTGGTGTCACTGACCGAGTGGGCACACAATAGTTTGGAGTCGATGAGCACATGTGGTTTTCTACATTTTAGGCACAGACTAATGCTTTGTCTTAGTGCACTCGCACAGCACGACAATAGTTTTTTGTCACCGATTAACCGTGTCACTGTCGCACAAAATGCCCACTCAAATTACAAAAGGCACTTGCCTTCACTTTATCTTAGCGTGGTCACAAATAGCGAAGTGACGAACGCTACCGCGGTCTACGGTCTTCCCGGTTGAATCACCAAATTACAAGAGGTCGGCACAATGGCCCGCCAAGCCTTATATATCATCCTCAAAACAATATATCGCTCATTTCATATCCGTTCCATTGGTCCTTACATCCACCCGGTGTGATGATGTTGTATACACAATAGCTGATGACACTTCTCCGATGATGGAACGAGGGGTAACAAAGAATGGATTGGTGCCTTTTTTGAATTTGAATTTCTTGCGTGCAAGTTCATTTATTAAATTTTTGGATTTAATTTATATAGTATTTACATCTTATTTTATTTTGTTTAAACTATAGATGTACATATTATGCAACGAAAAACAATAGCAAATAACAAAAATAATAATAGCAAAAACCTAAAAATAATAATAATAATGACACCAATCGGGGCTAATAAATACAAAACTAATGTTATCTCAAACGCATAATTAAAACGGAGCACAAACATAAATTTAGTATCTAAACATTTACTGACAATATTTCATAAATAACACGAATGAGATTTAAACAAAATCAAGCTGACAACACTGAAAACGATGGTTTTATTGTAACCTAAAAACGGTTGGTTACAATACATATATATATATATATATATATATATATATATATATATATATATATAATATATATATATATATATATATATATATATATATATATATATATTATATATATACATATATATATATATATATATATATATATATATATATATATATATATATATATATATATATATATATATATATATATATATATATATATATATATATATATATATATATATATATATATATATATATATATATATATATATATATATATATATATATATATATATATATATAGTCTTTTGCTACTCATTAAAATCCGATATATTTTTTATTGAAATTTTGTCTATTATAATTGAAATGATCTTATATGTTTTTCCAGAAATATTCAGAACTAATGCATACTTATTTTATGATGTTTATTTTATTTTTTTATTTTATATAAACCAGTGGCTGCCAGACCATATTTGGAATATAAAATACATATATTATATTCTCTTCCCTATATATAAATTCATACAATCGGAAAATGGGAAGGACCATAATGGCACCCGCTTGAAGTGAATTGGATGCGAAGAGTGCGAATGCTACATCTCCGTGACTAATAGAATAAATGAGTTTTATTTTTTTTAAATTATTGATGTTCGGAAAAACCTAAAATTTTCAATTTGGATTTCCGGGAACGCTGCCATTTTTTTAACTGATTTAATTTTGACGTAGGATTACGTCCTTGTTTTTAATACAGGGGTACACGTTGCGAGTACAAAAATTTGGAGCGTCACGAAATATGCTTAGGTTTTGAACGTTAATAAATAATTCATTTCATGACGATTTTCAAAATCTTTGCACCAATCTATCTGGAATATTTCTACGCATCAATTTTAAAATTGGAATTGATTGATTTTCAAAATTAGGCTATTGAAAATAACGTTAATACAAGGTGATATCTTATAATGTCGATTTTTCAAAGTAATTTTACCAAATGCACAGTACTTTCCGCGCACAGACTTCATATTTAAGTAAGGAACGTCTCCTAGGCAGCCATGAATGTTATATAAGGGGTACACCTTCGCATTTTGGTTTAGTTTTCCGACAGTCGTAGAGCTGTGCAGAGTAGGATCTGCAGATGGACGAGCAGTCGCTGCCCAGAGAGACGTTGGTGCAGTTTGCTGTTGTTGCCGATGCTCCCGTCAACCTCGCTGTTAGAAACATGGCTGCTGAAGCCTACGATTTGGCAGGAAAAAGCCGCCCGTGACAACGAGACAAGAATCAACCATCCCACGTCACCTGCAGATGGCCACCCGCAATGAAGAGGAGGTGAACCAAGAAAGAAAGTCCAAGTTCAATCGCGAACTGTTTCTCCCCGTCAACTAAATCCGTCCTTTTCAGGACGACCAAATTAGTTTGCAACTAAAGAGTTTATTTGGTTAAAATTTTCTCTTGTGCTGTTTGAAATTAATTTCAATTACCGCGCCCCGGCTGAAAATAGCATTCATTAAACGCCGCGTCCCGTAGTAAATGACAAAGAACGTTTAATAACCAACGTACGGAATTCGAGTCAAACTGCGTCACTTCAGACCGACCATTTGGTTGAGTTCGTTGTAGTTCCTAGCTATGCATAGCGGATTAGTTGCTGGCGGTGGCAAGCAAATTAAGAAATTTTCGGTTAAGAAAATCACCCGTCTTGCGTGTAATAGTTAAAACTAATGATGGTGGTGCAATAATCGAAGTTCGTCCCCTTTGATGCAATTTGTAGCACATTGCCTTCGTTGGTACCGCCTTCTTTCGTGCACTAGCATCCGATGCCTCTACCTAATAGCTTTTAGTAGAACATTTTGATTCAGTCTTACGACAGTTGTTAAGCTGTGCAGTGGCTGTAGGATCGCAGTAGGCGGCGGCGAGCAGTTGTTGCCCAGAGCGACATTGGTGCAGTTGGCTGTTGAAGCCTACGATTTAGCGGGAAAAAGCCGCACGTGACAACGAGTCAAGAATCAATCATCCCACGAGATGAACCAAGAAAGAAAGCCCAAGTTCAATCGCGAACTGTTTCTCCCCCGTCAACTAAATCCGTCCTTTTCAAGACGACTAAATTAGTTTGCCAACTGAAGAGTTCGTTTGGATGAATTTTTCTCTTGTGCTGTTTGAAATTTCCATTACCGCGCCCCGGCTGAACATGGCATTGCTTTAAACGCCGCGTCCCGGAATAAATAGCAAAGCGCGTTGAACAACCAATGAACCAACAGATCCATAACTATCTTCTACGCGTTAGAGATAGTGGCCCTCTCAACCATCGTAGAAAATACAACCGGGGCCGTATCATAATTAAGAGCCACCAAATGCTTTCTAGAGAGTGTACAATAGAATTTTCTTGGCCCTTTTCAGGACTGACTTAAATCAATTAGCGGAAGGCCCTGACGTGTATGGGAATTAGATTACTGCGTAGTCCTACGTCACCTTTGCGCACAACCCCATTGGGCTGTACCTTGTAGTTTTTTCATTCTTAAATCCATAATCTGTATGCTTGGACAAAGTTTTATAAAAATCTAACATCCTTTGGCCCAAACCTGTACGATATTGAATAAAGATCCCGGATTTATACAAAGTAAAGGTATCAAAGGAAAATATTCACGTGATCTATTCATGTCCCGAATTAACTATATCAATAAAAACTGACTGCAAAAATTTCTACTATAAAAATTCGAGAACGCTTTAATTTTTGGGTCTGCGTTAAACTTTATTTAACTACTGAAGGTTCCTATTTTTCTCAGCAAAAAATCAAAAATGTGTCAAGGTAATCTGTTGGCAAAATTGTGAAAAACATGGCATATCTACCCTATAGCAGAATGCTTCTACAAAGGCAAATCATTTTTGCATTAGTATGATTGTGTGGCAAGTACAATCATACGCTATGACCAGGGAGTCGAGAAATTGTTCCTTCCTAAAAATGTCTAGACCAGACCGGGAATCGAACCCAGCCATCTCCAGCATGGTGTTGCTTTGGAGCTGCGCCTTTACCGACTGAGCTAAGGGAGGACCTGATTCTTATAATATTTGAATTAAAGAAAACAAAAATAGGTAGAAGCCCTTTTTTTCATGTAGCAATGCATTCACCCTCACTCACTCAAAAGGATCAGAATTTTTTATAAATCCATATCCATAACACTCACGTTCACAAAATAGGTTAAAAACCTGGTTATGAACAAACATTCGCCTCGTTTTTTAGCAGAATGACAGTTTCGCCTGGCGGCTCACAAGAGAAAAAAATGGCGTATTGATAAAAAATTGCAAATGAGTAAAAAAAACATTTACCGTTTTGTTTTTTTTTTTCGATAAAAAATTGTAGAATCAAAAAGTTATTCTTCTTTTTGTATTTCAATTCAACATGTTCGAGTAGCAAACATATTTCGCTTGAAAACGGAACATAAAATAAAATAAAAATTTCGAACACCCCAACATGATCGCAACTCCTTACGCGGGCAATTCTTCGGGTCGCTCGTTCCGGAGTCCGATCGGAGTCCCGAAGATCAGCCAACGTGCGGGAATATTAAAATTTCCAAGATCAAGTCAGTATGCTGTGAACGATCGGACGCGCTAGATCGAAAGTGGCCGCGTCGTAGAGCCGACTCGACGAGACGGAAAAGAGCGAGTAGTAGCAAGTAAGAACACACAGAGAGCACAAGGGACCCGGCTATCTTCTGCTGCTCACTAGGCACCAGCCCATTAAGAAAACGTCCCGAGAGGAACAGTCAACCTTTTCACTTGCCTCGGCGAGATCACTGCTGGACCGACCTACCTTCAAGGGAAACGAAGAAAAAGGAGCGTGAAATTAGAGAATAAGAAAAATCACGGAAATCGCCGGCGCTGGCGGGAAAACCGTGAAACGAAAGGCAAAGAATAAATTATTATTAGTGAAGTTCCTAAATTAGTGTTTCGTCAAGCATTCTTTTCTTTTTGGGGGAGGCAGTGGAAAACACGCGCCGAGAATTCCAAATCCGGGGTGTAACGGTGTTGACATTTGTTTTCTTAAATATTACCGAGTCGATTTAAAAATAGCGAAGATCCAATTGTAGAATAGTGACCCCAAACGACGGTAACAACTTCGACGGCAGAGTGCAGTTGCAGCAGAAAAATACGTTGAAGATCAATTAGTGCTGGAATCATCATAAAACCGTTGGTGATTTGAGAGAGTGACGCGGGGAAGCAGGGAAGTTTTGTCGCAAGTCCAGCCGAGTCGAGCGAGTGTGCAAAGTGTTCAGCAGCAGCAACAACAAAATCCGTGTCGGCTAGTTCGGGAGTTCGAATTACCAACGACACGGCTGCCTAAAGCTGGCTACGATTTGCTGCTAGGAGCACCCGGAGTGAGCCCTTGGCCTAGGGCTTCCGCGGGGCGGCCGCTACCATGGGCACCCCAGTGAAATGGTGAGAATTCTTTTGAACTTATTTTATTACAGAGGGAAAATGCAATACGCAAGTATGTGGCTGATAGGGTTACGATGGTAGCAAAGTGGAATTTGGTTCCACGTATGGACTTTGAATTTGCAAGTGTGGGGCTGGTAGAATTGGATGAATTAACAGAAATATGGGTTTCGGATTGCATTGATGAAGCCGGAATGGCAGAAAGGTGAACAAATGCAAACGGCACATCGGTTTGATTAAAACTGCAAACATTTGTCAGTGGAAATTGCATAAAACATTAACGAGTATGCTTCGCACACTTCTATTGAATTTAGAATCTGCGAAAATTGTTTGATTACTATGGATTTTAAAATTCTGTTTTGGAATATTTTTCAACTTTAAAAATATGTTTGTGAAATATTAAAGAAGTTATACATCAAACAAGTTCAATTAGATTTTATTTTATTGCATCATTTTCGAACCGATAATTTCAGTAGCTATAAAATACTTCATAACTATAAACGAATGTGCTAGGGCTCTATCAAATATAAATTCTCTGAAGTCGAAAATGTTTTCCGGGTGTTGTATTTTTGAATTTGTCATTACACCGAATGTCCTCCGTTCGGAGAAAAAAATATACTTAAAAGTATACATTTGCTTCATTACTTTTGCGTAATCCATTACTTCACACCATAATCAGGAGATATAAAATGGAAATATTCTCATCCTTAACGGAGTTCTCTTGCTGCCCTAGTTCAATCCCAGCCAAGATCTATGAGATTTTTATGAGGTGTAAAAATTTAAAGGTTGATATGTATTCGGGTTATATTGACCGGGATTTTTCAATCATTTGATTGAATTTCAATTTTTTTATACTCAAATTAATTGTTGATGTATGAATTTTATAGATACTGCTTACAGTATTGGATTGGACGGAATTAATCGCTTAGAATCGATACCGGCGGATCGTATGTATGACATATATTTATAAATGTGAAATCTACGAAAATCGTCGTCAAATTGAACTAGTTTAATTTATTATTTGCATAACATCTTTGAGTGTGCAATAAGATAATTAATTAGATACCAAGTAACCAGGTCAGGACATCTTGGGGATTCGAAAACATAGAGAGATACGTTCCATATACCCCGTAAAGAGGGCCAAATTATGATTTCAACAGAACCTAGTCGTGCAACGTATCAAAATTTGCAGAATTTCATGGGCAATTAATCAGAAACCGTATCAATCGACAAGCGAGCCAGATACCATATGGTTACCCGGTAACAGGTTCCAAATGACCCATAAAAGTGGCCGAATTATGGTTCCAACAGAATCTAGACTATGCAGAATTTTATGTATAAACCACACCAATGGTCAAGAAAGCTAGATATTACATGGTTCAGTAAGATTTATTCAGCCTGAGGCTGGCTCGTTTTTGATAAGGCAATTCGATGTGAGACCCCCGATGTGAAAAGTGGCAGATATCACATGGTTACCCCTTAACAGATTCCAGATGGCTCATAATAGTGGCTCAATTATAGTTTAAACGATGGTTCACTTACTATGTAACATGGTGGCTTTTACTTTTTGTGCTGATTTGACGCTGATCTTTTTTTTTTAATATTCAATATAAATATAAACGATGATAACAAGAATGTATCTTGGATTTTTGGTTATGCTATGGTTATGAATTTTCGGAGAAATACTGTTGAAGTAAATCATATTATTTTGGGACTGCAAAACAAATGTTTAACTGAAAAAAAAAATACATTTCCCTCAATCATGGATCATGGGTCATGGATCATGACCCTATTGACCATTGATATGTATTTTGATGCATTGGCGATGATATTCTGCAAATTTAGGTCTATGTCTTTGTCGTGCGATAAATGAAATGAAATTGTAATTTGGCTAACTTTACGGGGCATCCGGAACCTGTATTCCTATGCTTGCGGACGTCCAATATAATACTGACCTGGTAACAGGTATCTAGTTAATTATCCTGTTGCATATTCAAATATATTCAGCAATCTACAAACATCGTCGTTAAATTGAACTAATTAAGCTTTTTATAATTAGTTCAATTTAACGACGATTTTTGTAGATGGCACACTCATAAATATATGGTCTACATACCATTCACCAGCACAGATTCAGATTAATTGTCAATTTGGTACCACCCAAGATTGTTAGCCATATTCATTAAATTCATCAATCATCGATAATTTTGAGCATATGTACAAAAAATTAACATTTCGCTAAAACATGATTAAGAAATCGTTGTGGGGGGGGGGGGGGGGGGAAGGAAGGAGGAGGAGGGCACGGGGGGAGAGGCAGGGGGGGGGGAGAGGGAGAGATTAAATCCTAATTAATGTGCCCCGAATGCATTGTGTGTAACTCTTTTGTGAAGTCCTTAGAAACGTACGAAAAAATAAAAATTTACCCCAAAATATTTAACCGTCTTCTCGAAATAAGAAAATTCATGCAATATCACAACTATACGTTGTTTTTTTGTTATTATCGAGATTTTCAGCCTCGGGCTAGTTCATCTCCCGTCGTAGTCACTCAAACACCTCGTTTGGGCGTTTTTCGTAACTTGTTCGGGGGTGAGATTTGAACTCGTGGCTTTGGCGTGAGAGGTATGGATGTTAACCACTACGCCGGGGTTGCCTTCTACCTATACGTTGATTTTTTCAAAAGTTATCGCATTTTGAAGGTGTGGTTTGGGTCGTTTGCATTAGGAAGGTTAATTGATGCTAATAGATGTCCGTCGGCGAATGACAAAAGGTTGCAGAACGACAGAATAATGAAACAAGTAGCGAAGACAGATGTTAAGATGATAGTACTATTCACACACGGCCACGATTTGTTTTAGAATTTTTGAAAGCACAAATCTAAGAATCTACAAAGGATTTGCATTCCACTTCTTAATTCATGATATTCTTGACAGCTTATTACGAATCATAATAATCTTGTTACCTGTTATCAACAGGTAGTCGAGAAATATTCCTTTACGAAAAATTCCTAGACCATGCTGGGACCAGAGCTGTGCTTGTACCGACTGACCTAAGGTTTTGCGTGTATTTTTCATCGTGGGTTTTTCAAAATATTATTTTTATTGTTTACCGAAGAGTTTAAATGCTCAATATTTTGCATCAGAACAACTAAGTATGTATAAAAGACTCATTAGCAAGTGATATTTGCAAAATAAATCGGCTTCCAACACTGCATTGACGTTTAAATTTGTTTACATTCTTCGCAATCTGGTGCGCATCGTCAGTCTTAAGTGAAAAGCACAAACCGCGCTCGGCGAATTTAAGTGGTTAATAAACATATTGTCGTGATTTTATTCTCTACATCTACGTACAATTGAAGAATAAGGTTTGTATTTTAGTTTCACACATGGATCGTAGCCGTAAATATGGTAAAATAAAATTTTGAATCGAAAAAAAGAATGCACGGTGAATGGAGCCCCCGCAAATTTGCAGTCTCCATTCACCGTGCATTGAAATTGTGAGTTTTATGAAAGATGTTTTCACGGTATTCAACAGAATGAATCAGAAGAAAACTCAAAAGCAACGCTATTCCGGCGACGACCTGGAAAAAGCACTCGATGCCGTCCGGCGTGGATCGTCTGTAAGATCCGCCGGTCGGAAATTTCGCGTCCCGGAGCAAACTCTGCGTGATAAAATCCGTGGTAAATATGCTTTCGGATCAAAACCAGGAAGGACGTCGGTCCTTTCAGTGGAAAATGAACGGAAGACAGTGGAATTGATTGAGCTCTCTGCACGTTCAGGGTTCCCAATCACAACATTCAAACGGCTCCGGATCAGCGTGGGACAGTTCACCAGGCTCAGGAAACTGAAAACTCCATTCAAAAATGGAATCCCTGGCAAAAAGTGGATGAATCTGTTCGTCAAAAGACACCCTCAGGTGTCTCCCAGGAAATCCAACGTTTTCGGAAAACACAGAGCCAGAGTGACGTAGAATCAGGCAAGAAATTGGTTCCAGAGGCACACACTACCAAAATGTCATATAAATTTCTGTCTTCAGAGACCGACACATGCAAGCGTCCTTTAGCACATAAGAATGAGTTGAAAGAGATGAGAAAATAAATTCAATCGAACACATCTTTCGTCGAATTGCGTATGTGTCAGTTTGAGGAGACATAATTTTACACGAAGTATTATTTTACGTTCCCCGACTTTTTACAAACATGGATTACGTCTTGTGTAAAATTCATAATTTCTAAGTGTGCAGGAAAAGGATAAGAAAAGAAAAATTGCTGATTCTCTGACGAAGGCTTCAAAGGCACTAAGTTGCAAGACCGTTTTATAACTGAGAATTTACGTTTTTTTTATATCGACATAAATTTGATTTGATTTGATAAGGAAATCGTTCAAAGATTGCACATTTGATGTTTGAACTGAATAAAACCATGAGTTACACACGTTGTTTTATGATTAAGATGCTATTTTGCCGAAATTGAATGAAAATACTAGATGCACGGTGAATGGGTCCCTACTCCCATGGTGAATAATGCCCTACCACGGTGAAAGGAGACCCTAATGTACCTTATAAAATGATTCACAACAATTTCCTAAGTTCAGATAACAGTAGTTTATGATTTTTACTTGAATCATTATAAAAAATGAATGTATTTAGCGATACACTCATGACTGTGGTTGAATTTGGTGAAAAGAAAGACCCTTAAGTCTCGCCATATTGCCTTAAATCCACGGTTAATGGCGACCTGACGGTATATGGTTTGTAAGTTTGGTACCGTCATAAATGCGAAGCGGTATTGCAAATCTGCCCTAATACCGGCCGTTTGTTGATTCCATCAACTTTATAGAATTCAAATTTTAGAGTTTATTGTCACATAAGGGAACGTCCATTAATTATGTCACGCAAAAAGTGATTTTTTATAATCCCCCCCCCCCCCCTCTCTTGTCACTTTTTTGTATGGACCTTCAACATTTTTTATATGGATTGTCACGTTTTCCAAACTCCCCCTCCCCCCTTACTGCGTGACAGAATGAATGAACTAAAAGACGATCGCTCATGCTTTCAGCTAATGAGATTAAAACCTGAGTCTAATAAACAATGTGAAGTTTATGTGCAGCTTCAAAGCTATTATGACTGTCTAAGATTCCGATCGATGTCCGTATCAGAAAATTGTTGCAGTTCGCAAAGAAAAAAAATTTATAAGAATAGGGGACTTAAACGAACTGCTGATATAGCTTTACTCATTATGTTTTACTCGTTTAGTTCGTTTAGTCGTTGCCAACCAAAGTAACACCAAAACCATCCCCTTCATTAGTAATCAGGAATGTTGTTGTATAGGAGTATTGAAAACGAAATAAAAAACTTTTTCTTTTTGTCTTAAAAAAACAAAGGGGCTGTTCTAATATAATCTAATCTCACACTAACGCAGCCAATTCTTGAAAGCATCCTGAAAAATGACGACTTCTTGAACACATCATTTTTCTAGTCACCGGCCAGGCCAACTGCGAGCATGTGCTGCAAAGAGGATTCCAAGAAGTAGAGTGATTTCAGAAAGAGTGTCTAAAATCGCTCTACTACTCCGAATGAAGGGAAGGAAGAAAGCGTTGATCTCCCATATCAAACGCTTGCATATAGAGTTAAATAATGTGATAATTTGTGGTTTAACGTTGGGAGCATAGATGCTAGAAAGATTGTTTTATGCTCCTTTTGCCTGAGGGTGGACTTTTGGCATTTGAACCAAAAGTCTGGTAATAATTTGCCAAGGTTATAGCGCCTTATCTCGCTCACTGAAATTGAGATTGTAATTTAAAATTTAATACATTTAGTTGTATGTGATATAATAGTCTTATAATACAATATACTGAGATTCTCCCTCTCTCTCTCTCTTTCTCTCTCTCTCTCTCGGAATCGGCCTTGGAAACCCTGTTTTTTGTGACGTCAACGCGGTCCCTTTTTTGCATGACATTCAGGTCTTTCGGTACCAGTTTTGCAGCGACACGTCAGAGGCCCGAATTATTAAATAAAATGTCTTGAATGCATCCAAAACCTAATTCCAATTCTTCTGCCATCTCTCTAATGGTCAATTTGCGGTCTACGGTCCATTCTTTTATTTTGTTTTCGTCAGATTCGATGTCGACCTGCCTACCACTCATCATCGTTCACGGCCTCACGGCCACTTCTGAATCGTTCGTATCACTGATTAACGAGTGTTTTCTTCAGAGTATCGTTGCCGAAACACTTTTCTAACATTTGCAATGTCGTTGCACAAATGAAACTGTTTTTAAAGCAAAATTCAATACAAACTCGTTGTTGCAAATTAATTGCACTTTGAAAATTGTACAAAATCGAGTACACACACAATCGCAGATGTACTCGATATGGCGTAACTTTTACAAAAGTCAAGCTATCAAGCTAAAAATTTCATAGAATGTCAATGACAGAAATGTTAACCTAACAAAAGGAAACTCAAATCGGGTGACTGAAAGTGCCACGCGGTGGTGCTTCCAGGAACTTATCAAGCTGGTATATTAATTAGAGCTCTGTAGCGGATTACATCAATACATTTTATAACGATTCGAGATAATACTTCCGTGAAATAATACGAGGGGAGCAAGAAATGTCTTTGACTTAAAATATTGATTAAATAAGGTTTCGATGCAATTCTAATTGTTAGTAATTGTTGATTAATAATTACCTTTTTCTTTCCAAGAATTTACTACCAAAACCACTTATAGGGCAGAGCTGAGCAGAAGTCTCTCTCTCTCTCTCTTTCTCTCTTTCTCTCTCTCTCTCTCACTTGGACAGATCCTTAAATTTCACAACCGCTCTCGGACATAAAAACTAATAATATAGAAAAGGAGAAGAGAAAGGTAGCAGTATTTGATGGCACACAGGGCGCACGTGAGAGATTATTGGTGATATTCCAACAACGACTTTTCGATTCTCTGACTAAGAGTTTGAATAACTTTAACCCTACCAAGCTTAATCAACACCAACCAAAAGTTTAGCTGTTGTCATCAAATTGGGGTAAAGAAATTACTAGATTATTTTTTTGTCAAAATTTTGAATTCTAGTCTACTCTTCAGCTTGGGACTGAATAACTATCCACATCCCCTACTAACTAATATTTCAGTTATTCTAATCAAATCCGAAGTAATCTGACATCTAAAAAAAACGGGTCCAATTTCCTATCTTGTCGGTTATTTTTATTTTTGAGTTTCTTGTCCATTTCTTGTTTGATGTGTAGGAAACACGTTCTTACTCAATCTCATCGCCTCACAGTCTATCCATTTCCAAACAAAGAAATAGTTTGCTTCGGGGTTATTTGCCGTGCTTGTACCTGACCTCATACATGTTGCGAAAAAATCGGACTAAGGAGATTAAAGGGTGTACGGAATCAAATTGCGCCAAATTCGCCCGTTCAACCAATCATCTTCAAACTTTCAGGGAGTAAAATAAAACATGTTATGAATAGTTTCCCATGTTTGTTTTATTCAATTTCAATTCCATATCCAAATGCACGAACCTTCTTCTTTACACTACTCATAAGGTCCTGAAAAACCTTTTTTCCCAACTTTTTTTTTGCGTGGCAATCCATTTTTTCTTCATATCTTCCTCCGATTTCACTTCCTAAGGATGCTTCTAAAGTGCCTGCTTCATGATGGCCCAGTAATTTTCAATTGACTGCAGTTCCGGTGCGTTCAAGGGATTGAGATGCTTCGGTACGAAATTGACCTCCTTAGCCTTGTACCACTCCAAAACCTCTTTCGAGTAATGGCACTAGACTAAATCCGGCCAGAAAATCGTAGGACCATCGTGTGACCTCAGAAGAGGAAGTAGACGCTTTTGGAGGCATTCCTTTAGGTACACCTGCCCATTGACCGTTCCAGTTGTCACGACAGGGGTGCTCCGCTTTCCACACGAGCAAATTGCTTGCCAAATCATATATTTTTTGGCAAACTTTGACATCTTCCTTACGTCCCCAGGGACATCAAATTTATGATGAGCAGTGAAAAACTGGAGCCCCGAAAGCTGCCGGAAGTCTACTCTTACATACGTTCCATCATCCATAACGAGGCAATGTGGGTTCGTCAACATCTGGGAGTAGAGCTTCCGTGCACGTGTTTTACCTACCGTATTCTGCCGTTCATCGCAATTAGGAGCCTTTTAGTCCTTCACGTTTTTTCCGCATCTTGCACAAAAGTTTTGGTTAGATTCAGTTTCTTCGCCACATCTCGAACTGAACTGTTGGGATTCCTCTTGAAATCTTGAACTACCCGCTTGTGATCCTTAACACTATACGGAGATCCATTTTTGCGACTTTTTTCTCTCCGAACCATGGTCAAACGTTTGTGGTACCGATTTTAAACACGAGACACCGTAGAATGTACCATTCCTAGCTTCCAGCTGATGGCACGATGAGAAAGATCCGGATTTTCGAGGTACGTGTGCAAAATTTCTTTGCGCCGCCGCTGTTCTTCGGTCTCCATCTTCGCAACGATTGCACACATCTGCTAGTGAAACTTAAACAGCGTTAACAAATACACATTGAACTAATTGCACCCAAAATTTCAATAGAAAATATTCAACGGGTAAAAAGTTACAGCCAATTATGGAGAGTGTGAGCTGTTTAGTGGAATACCTGTAACTAGAAAATAAAAAGAATGATTAGTAATTTCCATTTAATTCCAACTACCTTTATTGCTTATCTTGACAGATACGCGTATTTCGTCTACAATGTGCAGACTTCTTCAGTGTCGTGTACTAATACAGTATTCAGTCGAGTATTAGTACACGACACTGCAGAAGTCTGCACATTGTAGACGAAATACGCGTATCTGTCAAGATAAGCAACAAAGGTAGTTGGAATTAAATGGAAATTACTAATCATTCTTCTTAGTTACAGCCATTTAAAAGTGGTGCAACTTAATTCCGTACAACCTTTAATATGGAAACAATGACCCTATGATAGAAATATTGCTAACGTGAAAACTGTTACGAATATAAACTACACGGAAAGATGTATTTTATTATTTCAAATGGTGTTTCCTAAGCGAGCTCTCCTCCTTTTTTTTATAAATGCTTGTCATTGTCAGTTATAAGTAACACTTTTCTGCGACTTTGTGCATCTTTTCAAACAGTCAGATGATCAAAACATTCACCCTTTTCGAAATGGTGCATTAACATTCTGTTAATAAATCATAGGTTTACCAGGTTTTATCCTTATTCATTCTGTAAAATAAATAAATAAATAACAACATAAGTTGTCAAAAAAATGAAAAGTGTACTTTCATTCGTTTCTTTTATATTGAATGTAAGAAGTATAAAGGTGAATTACGGCATATCCCGCAGTGTCACACTTGATGTTGGTGCCTTTATATAAACGTTTTACGACGTGATAGCTCAATAAATGAGCGCAATATGTGATACTATCACTACTGGTCACATTTTTGATCTCACAGGTAGGTCTATATGGCATAAGATAAGCCCTCTAACCATCTGCAAGGTGAACATTTTGAACTATGAAAGGGCCTAGGAAGGTAGAACTGGTGACATAAAGGCCAACATTCGATCACTAACTGATCAAATATTTAACAAGAAAAAAAAAACGAAAGTACAATCATCTGTCAAGTACATCACTCCTACCTGCCAAGAAGTAATTTATAGCATTTTACAGTGCAATGTTGTTAACCGTTAACCGAACCGAGAGCCTACATATTTTTATGCTTTGTGCACGATGGGTGAAATTCGAGACAGCCGTGCGCCAGCCAGCGAGGTCCGAAACAATTTCGGTTCACCATCCTCAGAGTTTTGGTTGGATTTTGCTTTCTCACGTCAATACTTGGCACATGCAAAAAAGTTATAGTGCTGATGACCAGCGTGTTATTATTGCTCAACATTCGGGGTTATTTACCAATTAGGTAATCAGCGATTAACGATCGTTTTGGTGTGACAAGCGAAATTGCAGGCAATATTTTGCAATTCTTCGCAAATCAACATTGTAATTTCATTCTGAACCCGTTTCATGAGTTGGTTTTGAAAGGAAAAGTATCACGATTTGATGTGCTAAACTATGCTTTCACATTGAAGATAAGGTGTAAAAGTTATACATTTTTTTGGAATCAGTTCGAAAAGCTTATATTTTGGCTAATATACTGTACTTTCATCACCGGAACTAAAAACAGCTAGATTTTGATATTTTGTTTTCATATCAAGGTTTGTCGTTCAAATTGCAACCTCTGCAGTAAATGAATGAGATGTTATGATGGTGATTTAAAGGGAGTCTACGGCAGTGAAATTTAGCTGTACAAAAAAAACCCAGTGGAACCATATTGTAAAGCCAAGGAACATTGCTTACATACCGAAAAAATGCCTTTTAAGCTGATGCGATATTTTGCGACAATAATATTAATGGGAAGGCGGCAAAGTAAACACAGAGGTCTACTCCGGGATTTTAAGTAAGGATGTTCTTCCGTGGATCCAAGAACAGTACAGCCCGAAGCCAAATGTTGCATTTCAATAAGATGCGGCTCCATGCCACACCTCGAAACGCTCTCAGAAGTAATTGCAGGAACATCTGCCGTTCTGGGCGAAGGATATGTGGCCACCATCCAGTCCCGACCTTAATCCGCTGGAGGCCGTGATCGCAGCAAATGGAAGCTCAATCGATGATTAACATAGTTTAAACGCAGACAGACGTTCGACTTCATATCATTTACCTGTGTAAAAATTCCCTCAAGATATTAAGTCACAGATTTGTTTTCATCGGTAAGAGAAAAATGGGTAAGATGAAAGATTGAATGTAGCAATAAGTTGAGTGGAAGGCACTACTGTGCAAGATGATTCCAACGGAATTAGATTTGAAATTTTACACAACAAATTTGAATTGTTTTGTTCGAGCTTGAATGTCTGTCTCCGGTTTAAGGCTCTCAAAACCATCCCCGTTTTGAATAATTAAAAAAAATCGAACCCGATATTTTTTAAATTTTGATATTTCTTAATCACGCATCGGTTCATACCAATATTCCTTGAATTAATTGCAAATCTAGCATTCCATATATTTCCTTTGTACTCTGTAGCATTCAAAACAAGTGGTCATAAAGTTGCACTCAGCGATGTCATTTAATTCAGAGCTTTGTTTATTTAAAGCTAAATTCCAATAAACTGAAGCAAATAAATAATATCGGCTAAAATATCCCCATTTTAGATATATTATATTAATGACTCTCTGTGCATTGTAGTCCATCTAGGTAGGAATCGAAGAGGGGGGGGGGGGGGAGGGGGTTTGGCAATATTCTCGTTTAGAATTCTTTGGAAGCTTAGATATCTGACGTATGAAGTTGTATACGCTGGGCAGATACAGTATCAAAAATGGAAATTATTTGATAAGCGAACTTAACGGTGTTATTTCATAAAAATCAGCTTCAAAAATGTAATGTGCTTGTTATTTTTGGAAAAAAAAAACATCTCTTTTTCTCTGCCGGGATGTATCCGTTACACGTATACAGGACAATGATGTCGTCTTTCACATTTGTAGCCATATTGACAACATTATTGTCATTCCAAAGAAACAATGGTGATGTTCATTCAGTGTCACGTACAATGTCCTATGATGTTCGAGCCTGCTTTTTCAGGGATTCCAACGGCACCTTTTCTATCCGATTGCTACAATATTTACAGGAGCGCTCAACAGTCATTTGACAAACAGTTATTGCTTGAAAAGCTTCCTCTACCAATATTTATTTTTAAAAATTCTGAAAGTTCAAGACGCACAAGTATATTTTAAACCATATATATTCTTGATTAAAAGGAATAAAGAAAACATTTTTAATTGAGACTGTGGCGCGGCATCGATGCCACAAGATTAGTGATTCGATGCGATTGTATTTTATTCCATTCTTCCTGCAGAACGTAGATAAATGTCGTCAAATTTGAATAGTGTTGTGTTCGTATACGTCTGCCGAGCTTGGATGGAATTCAGATCCGGACTCTGACAAGGCCACTCTATAACCTTGTTTTTGGCCTTCTAAAATGTTCCTGCAGCTACTTCAAACGATGTTTTAGTCATTGTCTTGTTGAAAAATCCAATTTTTCGGTCATTTCCTTTCCGGTGAACGGCTATATATACATTTTTAAAATAGGGTAACGGGATTTAATGTTAGCATATCACCTTCATTCGTCCTATGTGCCAAATATGTCATTAATTTAGCGATAATCAACAAAATCATGTTGCTATTAGGATGACCGATGTAATCCGAAGCGATTGAGACAACATTAATCAACTTATAGTTGTTCACTTCCGCGTAATTTCCGTTTTCTTGAACTTTTGGGGCATCATGATTTCACTGGTTAAGCAGAACAGATTATCTACACGATCTTCGAATGATCTAAATTGGGCTAAATTGAACCGATGAACCGAGTAATGCAGTCTGGTTGTACAGAAAATAATTACATGTTACAAACTTACTGTTGACATAGCGAAAATAACAATGATTTTACAAGAAAATCGTAGACCCAATGTTGGGGACATATTTTTTTATGTTCCCAACTATGGCCTGTTGTATCTATAACGTAGTAAAAAGGCTGTTATTGGTAAAATTTTAAGGGAAAATGTATGTTGGAGTTTGCGGTTGTTTATATTAAAGTGGTTCGTCTAAACACAAACCCAAGGAACAAAAACATTGTAGAGTGAATTATAATGTTTCATCATTGAATGGCTGATAAATCATATATGAACATCACTTAAGCGTTTCGAAGCAGTTTTATTTCAGTTTGTTTTGTGAAATTGTGTGTTAAGTAAAGCGAATACAGCTGGCCATGCCTCAATTCATAAAATTAGAAGAAAAAAAACCGTACGAAGACTACATTTAGTAATAAATAAAAAGTTGCATCCATGAGTAGACCCAATTTTGTGCTTATAGACCGACATTAAATCCATATCCCTGGAAAGTTTCTGACTTTATAAAAAGAGTTGTGTAAATTTCCGTGATACAAACTACCAAATGTCTTATCAAACTTATCTTAGAAAGTGTATAACAAGTTTATGAGTTATAATAAAAAATGTAATCGATCGTTGCTTTATAGGCTGAATCAAGGGACACATACCCTATCTCTATAAGTACAAGATGCTCCACGATGCCGTTGATACGTACCAATGGTTCAACACCCTTGTTGAAGAAACAACCCAATAACATCACATTACCTCCGCCATGCTTTAAAGTCGGAATTTGGTACAAAACATCGTTATCTTGTCCAAGAAAAACAAATTGAGTTTACTTCCATGGCTCCAGAGTTCTTTGGACCAATCTTCGTGAATCCAATGTTGCTGGGTCAAAGCAAAGGCAACCCTAGCCTTTCTATTTTTCGCGGAAATTGCGCGGTTTCTAACTCGTCTGACAACCATACAATCTAGCATCAGTCAAACCACGCTTAACGGTTGACGTGTTGATTTTTAAATCATGGTATTCGACCAACTGCTAGTCGATATCCGTAGCAGTTCATCCAGGATCTGCTCTCGACATCATTGTTATCATACGATATTGTCTCTCGGTGATTACTTTTGGTCGACCTGTTCTCGCGGAGTTTCTGACATAATCTGTTTCTACTTTTGTCTTGTACCAGAATTTCACTAGTTGACGAAAAATGTAGAAATTCCGAGCTACTTGAGCTTGTGAGCGTCTATCTTCCAAACATTGTAGTGCGCATTCTCTAAATGCGAGAAGGTATCACGTCATCCAGTATGATTTATTTTTGCTATTTTAATATTCGTCCACTGATATAATCACGAAATGTTATAAACGTACAACGTGAAACACTTTGTCAAACGACTTTTGAGCTAAAGAATGTAGACAAAATGGCTATAGAAACTCAAATTCACATCGAAATTACCTAATACCAAGCAAATAAAAAAGCACAACAAAACAAATAAAGGCCATATCGAAAATGGTTTACAGTGTTGCCATTCTTATTTTGCAAAAAAAATCTACTGTAAAATGACTTTTGAGCGCTACTGCATGTCAAAATATTCAAGAAGTGCCAAGCTGGTAAATAAATATCCATGTACACGAAACTTCCTTCAGCAACAAACTCTTTGCTAGAATTGGTCACAACCTTCGATCTCAAAGGTGCTCTAGGGTCACGGTCGGTTTTTCCTACAAAGTATGTCAATGAAACAAAAAAAAATGTGTTGTTACCTTTATACTTTATATCCGTCATAAGTACTTGGCTTTCCTCGGACGAGTTGCTTCATAGATTATCCCGGCGATAGAGAGATGATTTCCCAATGGCTGTCCCATTTTCAGAAACTTGTCATTAGCACGTTCGATTAAAGGTCTAACCTTGCGTAATTTGTCAGATCCACTATCATGTAGATTGTCGTTGAAATGCAGATGTTTCAAGATTTGCTCGAATTTATTCCTCGGCATAGCGATGGCAACCAGAAGAATGTACACATTTTGACTTGCTTCCAAGTAACGTTTGCATTAAAAAAAAATGGACTTTTTTCGGATGGTGATAAAAAATAAGATAAGACAGATAATTGCTTTTGATAAATTTCCCATAAAGGGTAATTATTTAAGCTAACTTGCAAAAAAAAAAACTACGCGCTTCCGAGCGGCCTTCCAGCAGTTAACCGGA
The DNA here is from genome assembly GCA_024533555.2 of Aedes koreicus. Taxonomy (NCBI): domain Eukaryota; kingdom Metazoa; phylum Arthropoda; class Insecta; order Diptera; family Culicidae; genus Aedes; species Aedes koreicus. The sequence goes on from JAHHFK020002646.1 coordinate 272,756, forward strand.
ACATTCGCCATGGCGGAGGAAAACATGCGTTTAGGCATGTTTTTGAGATCTTTCTTCGTTTTATTTATCAATTCCTCCTCAGTTCTCGCGACAAAATTGTTGAAGTAGATCTTACGCTTCAGGTTGGCCCAGAAATTCTCGATGGGACGCAGCTGAGGGACGTTGGGCGGGTTCGCCGACTTGGGTACCACATCGATATTCAGCCGCTCCATCTCCTCCAACGATGCCAGATCCGGCCAGAACACCGCGTCTTCGCCTTTATGGTATTTCTTGATGAACGACGCAACATCCGGCAGGCATTTCGTACTATAAATTTCCCCGTTCACCGCCAGTCCAGAGCAAAATAAGAGCGGCTTTGACATCCCCTTCTCGCTGATTGTCAGCCACAGCAGCACCTTTTCGGGGAACTTGGTGTGTGAAATGAACTTCACCTCGGAGCTCACTTCCTTCGTCGTTCATCACCACCACCACGTCGTGATTCGTCGGAAAAATCGAGTTGACCATCTTATTCAGCCGCTGCCGCTGCGTCATTGCCTGCAGCTCCGAAACCACTGGACGTGACTTCCGCTTCCTGAAATGTATGTTTATGTTTACCAGGTACTTTTTCACTGTTTGGCCGGTTGAACCGACCTGGCGGCCAAGCACACGCAGCGATGTAGCCACTTTTCCCTCGGTCTTCCTCTTCAGCATCCTTTGGAGCTTCTTGTCGCTCAGAGTCGTCGGCCGTCCGGAACCGGGCTTTCTTTCGATGCTCTGATTGTTATCAAATAGTGCCAAGATGTTGTAGATGCCGGAACGGGCGTATCCGGCGTCCACAAAGTGCCACACGGTGTCCGTTTTCGACGCGGCGGGGTGCCGTTCTTTGAACGCGCACACTTCTGAACGGAGTTGCTTCATTGTTTTTGCCATCACTGTTAGAGTTCGACTGATAGAGCTCTCAAATTGTGTATTCTGACTCATGGGCTACTATGATTGATGCTGCATGGGTAGTTTCGTCAGTGCGGGCGAAACCCATGAAAAATCGGCAATTTTTGTCCATATTTTTAAAATGCAAACGTTAGGACCGCTTACTTAGTACTTTTACGTATCCGGAAGCGAGCAGAACTCCTAAAAATTAATACATTGTCGGTACGGTCACTTGGAATCGTCTATTTTCTTTTAGCAATGCGTACTTTTTTGTCTGTGTATCAATTAATCCGACGGAATATGCATCAAATAGATAACGGGCCAACGAACGGCAGACCATTTATGTTTCGAGCAGAGATAACTGGGATTTGGCGAATGTCCTTCGAGAACAACGGTTTCAAAGGAACATATTTTTTTCCAGTATCTCGCCCTCCGCTTCTTGCTGCTGCTCGAGGAGCATTCAATATTGCACACGACAATGCCTTATATATGCTATCAACGTCGCTATTTCCAGTTGTTAATAACATCTGATTATTGAAAACGTCCTCGTCCAATTGAATAAAGGTTTGCCCACAATGGAGACGTTTGCGTTCCGTTGAAGTAAATTGACAGAAAACCAATGGGAATACTGACAAACTCACGCGAACGCATCCGCAACGCATCAATTATGGGCCAGCCATAAGTTAGTTGTGCAGCTCCTCCGGATTATCGGGAAACTGGTGTATCCTATTGAGAAAAACAACAGTTGCAACCAAGCGAATAAAATTGAATACGCTGAAAAGTAAACGCCAATTTTTTTCTTCGAATCTCGTGCTAGATATCGTTTGTACACTCGTCTATAGGGTGTCCCTGAAATTATAAGCACGATCAAGAATCAAAATATTTTTTTTTCTGGGAAACTTTATTGTGGTTTCATAAATCATTTCTCTATAATGTTCTGTCTCTGCCTGTTACTGCCGTTGATCATAAGCGAAATAACGCAGTTTTGCCCGAACGCTGCACAGATAAAAAGAAACATTGAATTTTCTGCGTTATCTAATGCACAAAAAGGGAATGCTAGAATAAGCAGAAAATAATAGGATATTTCATGTAAATGTAAGCCAGATAACGCCTGAGTCTAGCCTGTTGTATGAAAGACTGCAAACATTGTTGTATGGCGCATGAAAGATTGCAAACAATCTCGTTGTTTACGACTCCTTTAGCTTGGAATTAAACGAGGGGAAATTTTACGCGCTTGATAAAATTAATTATTTTTTTCTGAGTGCTCATAAGTCTCTTCACAGACTCCTTCACAATTGTTTGCCAGTCCTTCTTCAAAGTTTTCGATAGCATCTGCAGTTCTAGCATGTTTCCTTATATATGCCTTGTTCAGAGCCTAAAATGTCTCGATTGGTCGGGCTTGAGGACAGTACACAGAAATCATAAGTTTCAACACGTGAATTTTATTGGTCTCGTACCATGCTATGGTGGCTTGCGCATAATGCATAGATACCAAATCCGGCCAGAACAATGCTGGACCATCATGCTTCATGATCATTGGCAGCAAACGCCGATTCTAGCACTCAGGATGTTTGTATTATTATCAGTCTTCATTGTCCCTGATATCACAAAGGGTTCTGTCCACATTCCGTAGTCGCAAATAGCTTGTCAAACCATTGCCTTTTTACAGAATTTTTCGGCAAAATTGACTTATCAGCATCACCGACGACCGAGCCACGGTGTAATATTGATCTCTGGAAGATCTCTCATAGTCAAATTTTACATACGTCCCATCATTCACGACAATACACGCTGATTTGCCTTACAGTCCGTCACACAGCTTCCGAGCCCGCGGTTGGACGATACTCTTAGAAATAGCAATCTCACGGCCGTCATGCGACAAAGAAAAACTGACAATCTCACGATCATGAGAAGAAACGAACTATCATGAGATTTTTTGTCATTCTTCAACCATCATGCAGTCATAAGATTTTTTCTCATAGGATTTTGACCCCTAAATTACTGACTAGTCTATATGAAATTAGCCAAGCAATCATACGTAATCGATAGAGTGAAAAATGATCAAGATTTGATTTAAAAGTAACAATTATATCAATTTACGTGCTTGTAATTGAGATGACCAAAACACAGTCGCGTTCTATGGTGACAAATATATCGATGACATTTTGAAGAAATGTCAATCGTCCTATCCACACCTGATGAGATTATCAGGTGGTTGTCGGTAAACATCGGATGAAATTTTTCATTGAAAATTACAAGTGCCAGCCCTGTCTTAGAAGTACCTAGGTATTTGGAAACATCTCGAACAGAACTATTCGAAAAAGCGAAGCTCCGCTATACAATCTTGAAGAGACTTAAGACCCGTCAAAACAACCGGCAAGCGCTAACCAGAAGGTAAATACCTCCGATTGCATTATACCGGGCAAACGCATCTAAGGAGCATTTTTCCAAAGTTTAAGGAGCATTTCCTTAAAAAGAAGGGTGCATTTACCCTGCTGCCCTCCGATACTGACACTTTCCACTTTCAGTTGGAAAGTGTCAGTTGACAGTTGACAGTTGACTTAGTGAAATATTAAGAATAGAGCACCATTTGTTTTTTTTTTTAATCAGTTCGTTTATTTATTAGGCTCAGGCGTGTGTAACACTTTGCGGAGCTGATATTCAATATTGTAGTTAACAATTTTTCTTTTTCGGTTTTAGTAAAGTGGGGTGCCAATTACTCGTGGCTAGCTCGAGGTTAATGGGTCACATTATTGTTTGGAAGGGGCTAGGCAGGTAACTTATTTCAGGTATTTGTTGCTGCTCATGGTTGCGACATCTACCAGATCCTCGGTCCCTGTAGTCCCTTACAGGAACTAAGCTGCAGATGGGTGACCACAGCTTGCTGGGCAGGTACAAGTAGCACGGAAACAAAAGGATAATATAACTGGGACACATTGGCAGGGAATTTACTAGAGTGAAAGGGAGGGGGTGATGACATTACACTCTTAGATCAGACAAACAAAGAAATTCGTAAATCGCTTGCATGTAGGGAAGATCACGCATTCCCAAAACATCTCTTACTTCGCGGAAGGGTTGTCTACCTCGGGCCACAAGGGTATCCAATAGTCGTGCTCTGGAGGCATCATTATCCGGGCAATGCCAAACTGCGTGAGCGATGTCATCATAACCGGTTCCGCACCTACATACATTGCTATCGACGAGGTTAATTCTGTAGAGATGTGCGTCTAGCGAGTAGTGGTTGGACATAAGTCTTGACATCACACGAATGAAACCGCGACTTACATCCAGACCTTTGAACCACGATCTCGACGAAACATTTGGAATAATGGAATGTAACCACCGCCCAAGAGAATTACTTGTCCAATCGTTTTGCCAACTTTGAAGAGAACTCTGACGTACTAATGGGAAAAATTCATCATGTGAAATTCTTCTTTCAAAAATCTCGCCTTCTTGTGCGCCCACCTTTGCTAGAGAGTCCGCCTTCTCATTGCCTGGAATTGAGCAATGTGAGGGGACCCATGCAAAGGTAATTCTAAATGATCTTTCGACCAACGCACACATCTGCTCCCTTATTTTTGAAAGAAAGTAAGATGAGTGCTTAACTGTTTTCATCGACTGGAGGGCCTCAATAGAACTGAGACTATCCGAGAAGATGAAATAATGGTCTATGGGCATGTCGGAAATTATCCCCAATGCGAAATTGATTGCTGCCAGCTCAGCAACATATACGGAACAAGGTTCCTGAAGTTTCCGGAAGGCAGATGAGTATTCATTGTAAACACCGAAACCAGTGGATCCATCAATGCGCGACCCATCAGTGAAAATTCTTCTATTGCAATTGACATGTTGGTACTTTTCGATGAAAATATGGGGAATTAAAATAGGTTGAAGTTGATCCGGAACTCCTTGAATAGCCTGTTTCATGGAGAGATCATAATCAATGTAGGAACTGTGATAAGGAAAGCGTACACTAGGAGGGTTATAGCATGGAAGACTAATATCGGATGACATATAGTTAATATAGATTCGTAAGAATCTTGACTGGGTACTCAATTCGAGCATTTCTTCGAAGTTTTCAATCACAAGGTTGTTACCGATTCCACACTTGATCAGTATTCTAGATGAGAGCTCCCAGAAGCGGTACTGTAAGGGTTTTACTCCTACCACAACCTCCAGGCTCATATTATGCGTTGAATGCATACAGCCAAGGGCAATACGTAGGCAACGATATTGAATGCGTTCCAATTTGATGAGGTGGCTATTTTTTGCCGAGAGGAAACAAAAAGAGCCATATTCAAGAACTGAAAGAATAGTTGTTTTATAGAGTTTAATAAGGTCTTCCAGGTGAGCACCCCAACATGTCCCGGATATTGATCTTAGAAAATTGATCCTTTGTTGACATTTCTGTTTTAAATACGCAAAGTGATTACTCCAAGTGCATTTTGAATCAAACATGACTCCAAGGTATTTGAAGGTCAAAGATTGGGTAATGTCTCTTCCCAACAGCTTGAGACGCAGTTGGGCAGGGAACCGTTTTCTAGTAAACACTACCAATTCGGTTTTATGCGGTGAAAACTCGATCCCCAAATTTCTGGCCCAGATGGACAGATTATCTAGGGAATTTTGCAATGGTCTTTGCAAGATTTCCGCACGTGGACCTCTAAAGGAGATCACAGCATCGTCTGCAAGTTGTCTTAGCGTGCATCTATTTTCCAAGCAGTTATCAATATCTTTAACATAAAAATTATAAAGCAAGGGACTTAAACATGAGCCTTGGGGTAAGCCCATGTAGCTAATTCTGGAAGTTGTCAGTTGACCTAGATTAAAGGTCATTTTTTTTTCTGACAGTAAATTATACAAAAAGTTATTTAAAATTCCTGGTAATCCACTACTGTGCAGACTATCTGCCAGTATATCTATGGAAACTGAATCAAATGCACCCTTAAAATCCAGAAATACTTAAGCCAATTGCTCCTTGTGTGCAAAGGCCAGTTGTATATCAGATGAAAGCAACGCTAAACAATCGTTTGTTCCTTTGCTCTTTCTGAAACCAAATTGCGTATTTGATAGTAGGTTGTTTGATTCAACCCAACGGTCAAGTCTTGATAGGATCATTTTTTCTAACAATTTCCTTAAACATGATTGCATAGAGATCGGACGGTAAGAATTGTAATCAGACGCTGGTTTCCCAGGCTTTTGAATAGCTATTACTTTAACCTGCCTCCATGCGGGTGGAACTATATTTAATTCCATGAGAGTGTTATACAGGTTAAGTAATCGTCTTTTAGCGATATCAGGAAGATTTTTTAGAAGGTTGAATTTAATCATATCGCTTTCCGGAGCAGAGTTATTCGATGAAAGAAGTGCCATTGAAAATTCCAACATTGTGAATGGTTCGGCCAGAGAACCGTTATTTCGGGTAGTATCCCGTAAATTCGGTTGTGTTGGGACAGAGTCTGGACAAACCTTTTTTAGCGAAGTCGAATATCCATTGCATGGAGTATTCTTCACTCTCATTGGAGGATGAGCGGTTTCGCATGTAACGAGCCCTTCTCCAAAGCGTTGTCATCGAGGTTTCTCTAGATAGTCCCTCTAAAAGAAGAGAATTGGTTTTTTGTTTGAGAGGTTTTGTTTTTGGGTAGTGTGGGGGGGGGGTTTGGGGGGGATGGTTGGGGGGGGGGGGTTAGAATGCCTCGCATTTAGATGACTTCGATGCAATAGTACAATTCCGACACACAAACGTGTTTTTCAGAATGTAAACAAAGACACACAGTGAAAATCAGCTGTTTTATTTCATACGGTTTCGTGCAGTTTCGTGTAGAAATTGTGCTTTTACTTTCTGGGACACTTTATAGTAGCGTTTTATCACAAATTTTAGTAATTTGAAATCCTTTACGAGGCAAAACTTTGAGAATTTTGATGCTGACCTTTGCATCTCCATTTGCATGCTTGAAAACACAAGCAAATCGAGGAAAAAAATGAAATAAAGGGACACTGACTCAAAAAGCATTCTTAAATTGACATAAAATATCGTTTGAAATACGTTTAACATTTTGGTTTGTTAAAAAAAAAAAACATTTTATAAAGAGGTATTTTTACGTATGGATATTTTTACGCTCAGCAGCAATACGTTAATCGAATCCCTAGAAGCACACTTGTTGCCATTCGGTAGAGACAACATAAATATGACTTGCTGAGTCATAATCAAGTTACTACAATTTATTATGACCGTAGTGTGCTGCTTGGGATATTCTTTATATTTTCTGTAGAAATGGTATAGGAATTTCAGCATTAAAGTAAGATTCAGAGAACACAAATTAAATCATAAATTTTTATACAAATCCACTTCTATAGCATTTGAGGTATGGATCAATGTTACCTCATACTTTATATATGTGCTCAAATTATTTTAATATTATAATATAAATAAACAAAACACTTAATATTAAAAAAAAAATCATGCAGATTGACAGAGATTTAAAGCCAAGTTGGTTTTAAAAATGCAGAACATGCAATACTGGTCGTTATTAACGAAATCATTAAGACATATTTATAAAAAAAAAAACTACAACTTCTGACTCGACATTTAGATCTTTTATAAGTTACAGCTCATATTATTTTCATTATTTTAAAGAGTTTATTTTCATTATTTTAAAGAGTCCCTTTATGAAGAGCTAGACACATGTTTTTTCCAGTACAGTTGATTGAACTTACATTCCCTACATATAAGCCTTTGACTCCACTCTTCTAACTTGCTTCCATGTAAAACTAGTAACAGCAGCGTCCTCGCGGTGAAACTTTGAACTTTAAAACTGTCACCAAAGGACTCGAAAGATACACAAGACTGAAGAGGTCAGTTTCGTGCCGAAGTATCTCAATCCCCCAAACCCAACGGAACCGTGGACCTAAAAGGGAAGGACGTCAGAGTGTTGAAGAAACGGTTAAAAATCATTGATCATTAATATTCCAGATAACTGGTATCTAGTACTGCCAAAAAGTGTAGTGTGCTAGTGAATTTTTTTCATGGTGTTTGAGTGTGCATGTGAGTTATACCACAGACAGACGTTTGATCAAGAACAAAATGAGTCGATAACTTTGTGTAAATTTGAAAATTAAGTCTATCAATCGCTAGCGTTAGCAATCGCTTCTTCATTAACGACACGTAGTTCACTTAGTCGAAGTGCCCACTGCTGTGGCGAAGTTGCGGCATCTGCTAGCATGTCAAAATATCACGCCAACGTTCGCCACACGCCACCCGATATTGACACGATGTTTTGACGTGCAATTAGATGCCACATAGCGGCAACAAAACTGACAGATTTGCTTTTTGATAGTTGCGTATTGTCATTTGGCGATTCCTTTTAAATAATTGACGGTTGCGGAATTTTACACACGCTGACATTGAAGCTTGTTATGGCTGACCCACAATTGATACGTTGAGAGTTATGGCTGGCCCACAATTGATACGTTGCGGATGCGTTTGCGTTAATTTGTCAGTTTTCCCATAGGTTTTCTGTCAAATTTACGTCAACGCATCCGCAACGTATCAATTATGAAGGGTCACCCACAATAGATACGTTTGCGTTCCGTTGACATAAATTTGACAGAAAACCTATGGGAAAACTGTCAAATTCACGCAAACGCATCCGCAACGTATCAATTGTGGGCCAGTCATGAGTGACCCTTTCTAGACAAAATAGTCAAAAGGTCGAAAGTAACATTTGTAAACAATGACTTCTAGCGTATTTTTCTGGGATCTGAAAGCTCCCACAAACAAAATAGCACCAGAAACAGATACAGGGAGTTATTACCTTCCCGTCGATAGTGGATACAGATGTATGCAACCTGGCATCGCCAGGAAATTTTACGTTTTAATTCATGTTTATAATTGTTACTTTCGACCTTTTGACGATTTTGTCTAGCTTTAGTTTATGGTTATACTGTCTAATGAGTTCACGCTGGACTTACTTTACTCAAAATTGAGTAAAACTGTTGTTACGATCTCGTGCAAAGTCTTCATATCCAGTCATGTAACTATTGAATGGACAGTCTACGTTGATAGCAGGGGATAGATAGTCAAGAAGAAAATGGATATAGTTTTTGGCTCAGGAAGTACCAGCACATCGGTCCCAAGCTTATTGAATTGTCCCTAATAACGTAGCTCACACGAACACACCCTCAAATTTTCTGTCAAAATAACTCAGCGAATCAGAACAAAAACAAAGATTCTAACAGAAGGAATCCAACTTTAAAAAAGAAGAAGACACTGAGTGGTGATAAATCTGACAGCTCCCATGATAAAGTATAGGACGAAAATTTTAAAATGCTGCTAAAAAACTCAATTGAAATTTTAATTAGAAGCAGTTTGTTGTATGATGTAAGAAAAATCCAAAACTGCGCAGTAGGGGCATTATTTTAATTTAATTTTTCATTTTGCTGAAAATGTCTTTATTGAGTAGTTTTGGTTTTTTCCCACAACATAAAATAAACCACTTTTAATAAGAATTTGATTTGAATTTTCTAGAAGCATTTTAAAAGTGTCGTCCTATACTTTAACATGGGAGCATTTATCACCACTCGGTGTCTTTTTTTTTCAGATTTATCACCACTCGGTGTCTTCTTTTTTTTAGATCATTGTATTAACCTCACTTTTTTGACAGTTCAGGGAATTTGTTTACAAGGTGTTAGATTTCGAACCGAAGTATTCATTGGCTTTTTCCGGATTCTGTACGATTAGCTTCAGGAAATGATGTAAAAATAAGCACTGGTGTCGGTTTTCCGGCTATTTTACTTCAATCTTAGTTTAGAGCAAAAAATCTCAAACCGATCTTACTGGCCACGCTCCCTGAACTATCAAAACTGCATTGATGACGCCATCGAGCAATGATCTATTACAAAGTGCAGTCTGCAAGGCACCCGCTAAGAAAAAAGTACCCAACGGAGCAGTTAAGTGTGGGAAGCCAAAATTGGGTATAGTTATGTTTACCTACCGTTGGGTTCAAATTACTTACTATAAGGTAGAATTTTACCCAAAAGTACCAAAAAAAACCCCTAGTCCAAAGTACACCTTGCAGTCTGCACCTTGCAATACACTCTTGCGCTATTCGGTACCTTTCGCTACTAGTATTTTTGTTTTTGTTTTGATTCGCTATGTTATTTTGACAGAATATTTGAGGGTGTGTTGGTGTGAGTTACGTTATTAGGGGCGAATCATTAAGCTTGGGACCAGTGTGCTTGTACTTCCTGAGCCAAAAAATTTATTCATTTTCCTCATGACTACACTGAAAATTAATTTTCGTTTATTTTACGAAATCGAAGGTAGGTCTAACACATCTATTCGTTGTTTTCTGCAACGAAACTGATTTGTACTTTTTAAGAAGCTACCTTCGTATTTAATGCCAAACGCGTAACTGTCAAAAGCACTAAGCATCTGCTGACACAGAAAGAACATTCGTTCATTGTACGAATACAATTCAAAGAGCTACGAGTAATTTGTTACCAATAAAAAAGAAACGTCTCTCTGGTGGTTGCATGAATGACTGACAGATCTACTTTATCGGCTCAAAATATAATTGAAAAAAAAAACGCAACCACGAGGAGTGTATTCGATCCTGTAATTTTAGGAAAGTTGTTATTAAGCCCGTGGTTGATCTCACTAAACCATGTTGACTCGTGAGCAGCTACTTGATTAATGTGCATGAGGCGCACTGGGATAAATTCATGATTCTTGCCAATCCCAGCAGGAACACCAAAATATATGAGTACGATCGAAGAGAAACATCGATTGGCTGGTCTTCACGAAATTCATTTTGTGCATTTTACAAAAAAGGTGTAATGATAGCATTTTGTTAGATGACAAGCAATATGAATGTTTCATACAATTTACGAGACATTTGTTCTATGTACAAAATCCATGTTTACGAAACGAGTGAAAGCTAATTTCCGAAAATAAATTTTCAGTGTGTGTAACCCACAAACATTGCCATTGGCTCCGTAAAGCTAACGCAATTGAGTCGTAACTTGTTTAAAAAAAAAAATCAGATAACTGTAGTTCTGGGAAGTTTGATGACACGATATCTAGACGGTTACAAACTGCTCTCAATATAACTGAAAAATGGTGTAGAATAGAGGGCTTAAATGTAAACCCTTCTAAAACTGTTATAGTACCTTTTACCAAAAGGATAAAGCCAAATTTAAAACAGCCTACTCTCAATGAAGTTCAAGTTCAGTTTGCGGAAGAAGTTAAATACCTTGGTGTTACTTTGGATAAAAAACTGAATTGGAACTCCCATCTTGACAAGCATATCACTTATGCCCTATGGGCACGTAAGGTCTGTATCCACATTAATCCGGACACCTTCAAATCATTGTAACTTTTGAAATATTGCACGTAGGAATGAAATTTTTACTGTGGTATAGCTGAGAGTCTATGGTGAAAAAGACTATGATTGATGTTTATATTTCATGTTTAGTATTCAAGATGGCGACGAAAGAAAACCAAGTACGTGAGTGAATTTTGTACGGGCGTACGGCAAATCCTGACTTGTCAATACGGGACCTTGCAAAAACACTTAAATCCACTGTTCACGATGTGCCCTAATCATTTTCGGAACGTTTGACGGTAGATAGAAACCCAGAAATGACATAAACATTGGACGCGCGGATCCTCTCATGAACCGAAAGGTGAAAAGGATATTAACGAAAAACCCAAATCTCTCCATTCGAACGGTGGCTCGTAAAATAGGGATGTCGCCTGGTTTTGTCAAAAAATCAAAACAACGTTTGGGACTTAAGTCGTATAAAGTAAAAAGAGTTCCAAATCGCAACGACAAACATAATTTGGCAGCAAAATCACGGTCTCGACGTTTGCACTGTGAATATTTGACGAAGTTTTCATGCGTTGTTATGGACGATGAAACTTATGTCCTGGAGGATTTCAAGCAGCTTCCAGGGCTGGCTTTTTATTCTGCTATGGCCAAAAATGCTTCAGCTGAGCATTTCAGAACGAAGAAGGCATCGAAATTTCCCAAAAAATACTTTGTGTGGCAAGCAATTTGCACGTGTGGCAAAAAGAGTAAATCTTTCGTCACTACAGGCACAATCAACAAGGAGATCTATCAGAAAGAATGTCTGCAGAAGCAATTGCTACCCTTCATCAAAAGTCACAAAGAAAAACCTTTGTTCTGGCCCGATTTGGCATCATGCCACTATGCTAAAACTGTGATGGAGTGGTACCAAGCAAATCAAGTGAACATTGTACCAAAAACCTCAAACCCGCCAAATTGCCCAGAGCTACGACCAATCGAGAGATATTGGGCTCTGATAAAGCGGAAGCTTTCTGGAAAGAAACAAGGAATCAAAGACATCAGACACTTCCAGCAAATTTGGACAAAGATGGCTTCTAAGATTTCTGAAGAGTCTGTACAAACCCTAATGGACGGAATTACATATGCTTCGCTTATATGGTGGCCTAAACTTGATGAGGTAACCACCCAAGTGAAGCTAGGTAAACTACAGAGACTTGCCTGTGTATCAATAACTGGGGCAATGAAAAGTACTCCATCTGTTGCTTTGGATGCCCTTCATAACATGTTACCTTTACACCAATTAGAAAAGCAAAAGGGAGCGAAAAGTGCCCTGAAATTCAAACGATACAACAAGATATTAGATGGTGATCTGGTAGGACATTTAAAGATCCTTGAAAATTTCAAGCTAAACTCAGATGTTAAAACAATAGAAGATTGGATGACAACGAAGACAAACTACGACGTTCCCTTCAAAGTGGTTAAATCAAGCCGTCATGTATGGGAGTCTGGTGGGCCTAGTTTGCGTCCAGGTTCCATTATGTTTTACACGGATGGGTCGAAAATGGGAGAAAATACTGGAGCCGGGGTTTATGGCCCTGGAATCAAGAAAGCTATACCAATGGGACTTAGTCCAACGGTATTTCAAGCAGAAATACATGTCATTATCGAATGCGTGAATATTTGTTTAACGAGGAAATACAGATTTGCAAAGATCTACATTTTTTTCGATAGTCAAGCAGCTCTCAATGCGCTTAAAGCTTTTACATGTAAGTCCAAGCTAGTGTGGGAATGCATTCTTTCTTCAAGACAATTGGCCAGAAGGAACGAAGTAACTCTATACTGGGTGCCCGTCCATTGTGGTATTGAAGGAAATGAAAAATCTGACAGCTTAGCAAGCGAAGGTTCAGCATCAAATTTTATTGGTCCGGAACCATTTTGTGCAGTCCCAGAGTGTGCTCTAGGGACTGAAATAAAAAAATGGAAAATGTCCATGGTGGAATCAAACTGGAACGCTACGGATACATGCAGACAAGCCAAGAAATTTATAAGACCAAGTGCTGTAAAAGCCTGGATTCTACTAAGCCTTAGTAAAAAAGACCTTCGTGTAAAGGGCGATACGGTCAAAATTTGGTCAATATCAACTTGACGTATTTCTTTCAATTTTGCATTTATAAAACCTGAACACCCCTCATTTTGAAGGTGTGTGTGTGTAGAATGTTGCTCCTATTTTGATTTTGGAATTCACTCTTCAGTTGTCAAAATGCCGTCCAAGCAAGAAGAGCAGCGTATCAAAATTTTGCTCACGCATCGCGAAAATCCGAGCTACTCGCACGCAAAGTTGGCAAAATCGCTAAAATTTGCCAAATCAACCGTTACAAATGTAATTAAAGTGTTTGGGGAACGTTTGTCGACAGCCAAGAAGTCTGGATCGGGGGGAAATCGAAAACCGGAAGCCGCTGAGACGACAAAGAGAGTTGCCGGTAGTTTCAAGCGAAACCCTAACCTATCTCTCCGAGATGCCGCAAATAAGCTGGGTGTATCGTCTACAACCGTGCATCGAGCCAAAAAACGAGCCGGACTATCGACTTACAAGAAGATAGTGACTCCAAATCGCGATGATAAACAAAATACGACGGCCAAAGCGCGATCCCGGAGGCTGTACACGACGATGCTGACGAAGTTTGACTGCGTGGTAATGGACGACGAAACCTACGTCAAAGCCGACTACAAGCAGCTTCCGGGACAGGAGTTTTATACGGCAAAAGGAAGGGGAAAGGTAGCAGATATTTTCAAGCACACGAAACTGTCAAAGTTCGCAAAGAAATATCTGGTTTGGCAAGCCATCTGTACCTGTGGCTTGAAAAACAGCATTTTCATAGCTTCCGGGACTGTCAACCAAGAAATTTACGTGAAAGAGTGTTTGAATAAACGTCTGCTGCCTTTCCTGAAGAAACACGGTTGTTCCGTACTGTTTTGGCCGGATTTGGCATCTTGCCATTACGGTAAAAAGGCCATGGAGTGGTACGCCGCCAACAACGTGCAGGTGGTTCCCAAGGACAAGAACCCTCCCAACACGCCAGAGCTCCGCCCAATTGAGAAATACTGGGCTATTGTCAAGCGGAACCTAAAGAAGACCAAAAAAACTGCTAAGGACGAGCAGCAGTTCAAGGCAAACTGGCTTTCTGCGGCGAAGAAGGTGGACAAGGTGGCTGTACAAAATCTGATGGCAGGGGTCAAGCGTAAGGCCCGGCAATTCGGATTTGGAAAAGCGGAAGCCTAACTGAATATTTTTCCTGAATTTTATACTAATTGAACTTGAAAAAGAAATTTAATTTGATTTTGTAAATAAACGATTTCACCGATTTACACGCGTTTTCCCTTGACCAAATTTTGACCGTATCACCCTTTAATTACTGGTTATTGACTGGTCACTGCCCGAGTCATAGGCGTAGCCAGGATTTTTCCCCCCAGGGGGGGGGGTTGTTTTTGAGAGAGAGAGAGAGAGAGAGAGAGAGAGAGAGAGAGAGAGAGAGAGAGAGAGAGAGTGAGAGAGAGAGAATTACATCGTCTCCAACCAGTGCACATACTGAACAATTAACATTAACGGACACTTAACGGACAATAAAACGCCCGGTGGACCAGTAGAGTTAGGCCATTTTCATGTTCCACCAGATGGAGCGGGAATGGAACGCTCACTATGTGACAATACGCCTGAATGACGGGTGGATTATCTTTTCTACTCTCACCCAAAGTATTTTACAATACCCGTCCTATTCTGGCAACAAGATTAAACAATTCTAGGCTTGTTCTGGAATGAAAAAAAAAAACGATTTCAAAAACTTTCGATTTTCTCCATATTTCTAAATCAAACCACACTAAATGCCAAACATTTCACGGGTACTGTAATTTCTTGATATATTCATTTTATAGTCATGTTGGATTTTTGTATAGGATAGCCACCAGATTTGTTTGCAGTTTGTACTTAACATGTACTTTTCATCCGCGACCCTCTCACCCATATATTGGCAAAGCAACACCGCAGAAACACCGTTTTTTACGCACCGTGCTCACACCGTTTCAATAGATTGTATTTTCTTAATGATTGTTCAAATAATAAGTGATTAGCTATTAACAAACATACATCTTGAGTTTTGATGGTTTATAGCTTATGGTTTGTGTCCCCTTAGCTTACCTTTAATATAATAATTTTATCTATTTACGTAAGTCACAAATGTAAGCAAGCTGTGATTCTTGTGCAAAATTATTGGTACTTGCATTCCTAATACACGAGTAGTTAGCAAATAATTTAGGAAATTTTATTCATCAATGACGAAAAGAAATTCATATGCGTTCCAACAGCTGCTATTCCTCAAAATTTTAAAAATATTTTATATACACTGGTGCATATGCGTTTTGAAATTTGAACCGATTTATCTGATATGATACAAGTGAAACACGTTCTGTCGAAAAACGGTGTATGTAGCAATCATGTGTATCTGAGTAGTATGAAACCAAACCGGTGTATCATTGAATTACATTAAATTTGTAGTTCAAATTCGAGAACAACCACCATTTTGTATATATTTATTTTCGTGGTTATTTCAGCTGCATGAAAAAACATTCGTTTTGTTATGTTCGCTTGTTTCTTTTAATTACATGCTGGAAAATATTATACATACTTTTGGAAAACTTTCAAATGTCCATTTATGGTACTTCTAGATAAAAATGAATCAAATAACTGTTTTAAAAAGCTAGTAATTTAAAAAAAAAACCGTTGCGCAATTCCCACATTGTGCACTAAATTCACCGGCAGAGCAACTTTTTCGAAATCAAATAAGGAATGAGAAGTAATGAGAAGTATCGACATTGATAGTAGCTTTCGTCTTGGTTCATACGAGTGTTCTCGACTTGTGGTGGTATGTATTTGATTGGGGAATTTCCATTATTCTTGTTTTATGCCATAGTCTTGCAAAATAGTAACCGAGTGCTTTTGAATGTAATAAAACCGCTGTTCCGTTTTGTTATGAAGGTTCTTCTGTTTATAAACACGCGCAGAACCATCGCTTATTCTTCCAGTCTTCCTCCCTTTCTCCCTTTTGTGGCACAGACCTGTTGGTCCATATTATTCCAGTCTTCCTCTAAGCTCTCCACCGATTGCTTGTCGATTTGTCAAATTTGGAAGACGTCTGCATTGAGTTATCTCAAATTATAATAATCCGTCCCATATATCACAAAACATTGCGATTAGTTGAGCAGATTGGAGATAATGAAATCGTTTTGTATAAGTCTCCCCCGGTCGGTATTAAACCGATAAGCATGGATATCAATAGAAACATAAAGTTGCCAGAAGGCACGACTCTTATTTTTACGAAATCCCTCAATTGCAATTTTTAATGGATTAGCATAGATTGTTCATTAGATACATAAACTTGAATGATATAGTTATTAGTTACAGTAGTGCAATAGATTGTAGGATACAGTAGTAAAAATTGAAAGTTACGGAAAAAGAGTTTGGTTCGAGTATGGGCTGTGAAAGGTTGTGTCGATGCTTTATTACGCACTATTATCTTATCGTATTGTTTCGGTTATCTATAATTCGGTGAAACGAGTGATCGTGTGAGTATAGTAAAAAAACAACAAAGCGTCTTTCAAGCGTTAATAAAATTAACCTTGTTTTCCTGTATGATGTATGATGTATGATATGGACTACCAACCATTGTAGCACGGAAAGCAATGGGCTCTCCTCTCTGTTGATCAAGTTTTAATAACCACTGATTATCCTAATCATGCCATTGTATGAAGGGCCAAAAGGGGTTGGTGGATCGATTTGCAACATCACTTATACGTATCGACAGGGATAACAATCTCCTTCCAACAACAAGATTGAACAATTGGTCAAAAGAGCATGCTATCTAACATGAGGATGCCCAATGGGCGGGGAAAAGAGCCCGCCCTCTATTCACATACTGTTAGCAATGGGGAGTTGGAATCATTTTATTTTACTCTTATTTACTGGTCACTATTTGCTGCTTGATGCTGGTTTTATAACCTCATCTATGAAGTAAAATCAATAAAATCAATTATCAAATATAATAATATTGTGGGTATTGATAAAGTAATGACAAGGATTGAACTGTAAAATCAGCCGCAAGCTAAATGAATACAGCGCTGTATGAATCATATCCGCTCGAATTTGGTAAAATGTTCATTTGCAAAACGGTTATGAAAAATACATTCAATAATAATTGCAAAAGCCTATCACCGACTCCGCTGCAACCTCCTGCTTTCAAGGCACCAGACACTTATAAATCACAAGAGGAGAAGAAGGAATCGTATTCATAATTGGACCTATAAGACACATCAGCTAAAAGTATACGCCACCTACGTCAAACTACAGAATTTTTCCTATGTTAAAAAATAAATCACAAGACACCTGTTGAACCCTTTCGGCACGACCAACCGAGCGCAAGGGCTTCCTGAATCGTCCTGATAAAACCTGCAAAGTTTAGATCACCATTTCTATATTCGGAAACAATTTTCAGATATAGCATCGTTTGTTCTGCAACAGCAAACAGGCTTCTCACCTTGTTTCATTCAAACCCTACCATCCAGTTTGTCGGGTAGTCACATAACCGTTTTCGTATGTACTTAAAGGGCGAACACGAAATTATTGTGACACATTCAACAGGGCATAACTTTTTTAACATTGGGTAAAAATCAACCAAATTTTGCACACTTTCTCATTGATGTGTATTGTTTACATGCTGTCAAACTCGAAGTCGTGTTTTTCGATTCAACGAAAATGGAGGTGAACCAACGCTAGTCGAGAGAACAAATTCTTTCCAAACACCTGGAATTTCCTGACCTGTCGCACCGGCAGTTGGGAAAAATGTTGAACATTCACCATTCAACCGTCTCCAGAGTGTTGAAGCGGTTCCAGGAGCGGTTGACGTTGGACCACGGCAAAGGAGCTGGAAGAAAACCGGGACCGGAGAACAAAAAGACGGAGGGAAAGGTGAAGCGGATGATTAAAGCAAATCCCAACGTCTCAAGCCGTGATTTGGCTAAAAAGATCGGCATGTCGCAGAGCTACGTCCAGAATGCAAAGAAGAGAGCTGGACTACATACATACAAGGTACAAAACTTCCCAAACCACGATGAGCGGCAACAATTGACGGCTAAAACTCGGGCACGGAAGCTCTACGAGAAGATGCTGACAAAATATGGCTGCTGTGTGATGGACGACCAAAAGTATATAAAAGCCGATTTTAAGCATCCGGGGTTGGAGTTTTTCACCGGAAAGAGCAAGTTTTATTTGGACGATAAATTTAAGAAGAAGAAAATGTCGAAGTTCGCCTCCAAATATCTCATTTGGCAGGCCATCTGCTCATGCGGACTGAGGAGTGAGCCTTTCGTGACAAAAGGCACAGTAAATGGCGAGATCTACAAGTCTGAGTGCCTCGAGAAGCGCCTTTTGCCAGATTTGGCATCATGCCACTATTCTAAAAGTGTCCTGGAGTGGTATGAGGCCAATTCTGTCCATTTTGTTCCAAAGGACATGAATCCGCCAAACTGTCCGGAGCTGCGCCCGGTGGAGCAGTACTGGGCAATGATGAAGCGGGAACTTCGGAAGAGCAAGAAGACAGTCAAAGACGAGATGGACATGTTAAGAAAATAGAAAAAAAAAAATGAGAAACTGGTACCGGATGACACTGTAAAGACTTTGATGGAGGGCATCAAGCGAAAATGCGTTCAATTTTACACTCAAGGTTCCATCGATTAACTTTTCTTCTGATTTTTGAAGTATGTAAATATATGTATAAAACTACCCTAAAATTTTGGTTTAATTCTAAACATTATAAGAAAATTGGCATGACATTTTCGGTGTCGCAATAATTTCGTGTTCGCCCTTTAAATGTGATGAATATCAGGAAATTACCATGCGCTTAGAAAACTGCATCACCACTGTGGACGCTTGAGTGTTTTGATAAGTATCTTTTGAATGTTATATCTACTCCTGAAATCTTGGTTAATACTTAAAACTTCCACCAAATCAGCCATTTATTCCTTCTTCATAAGCGTTGCCTTGACCATTGCTTGTTGATTGATGCTGGATTTGGAAATCTTATTTCAATGGTAGGTTGTAGGCTGTTGATTCCAGTTGCTTTATTACTTTCCGCTAATAGCCACGATGTTACCCTCTCCTTCATTCCTTAGCACGTTGTTTGGTGTGAATATTATGATTGTGAGTTGAAATGACGCGACTTACTTGTTATTATTTTTTTAAATTCATTTATTACAGAAGGAAAAAGCTTTTTTGAGTAGAATTTCATGCATGTCTTTCGTTCTCAAAAAAGCATAAAAAACCCTTTGATCTTTTCAAATAAATATTTTTTAACAAAAATAAAATTAACCTTGTTTTCCTAACGGAAAACCACCATCACACTTTGTGAGTGGCTCCAATAGCATTCTTATTATTGGTTTAACTCGGATCAAATCGGATTTCCAGCATTATTAAAAATCACCTTGTTTTCCCAATGAAAAATCACCATAACACTTTGTGTGTGGCCCCAATAGCATCCTTACTGTATAAATAAATCTATTTGTACATATACACATGTACATTATTTATACCTTACGGTATAACTTGGTTCAAATCAGAAATCGGTACTAATATTTAAATATTTCACTAAACGAAGTGTGAATAATTCAGCTTATCGTTAACCAAAACGAACTCTGCTGCCACCCAATCTTGTTATCCAACATCCCCGTGATTTCTCGTGGAAGTGCGGCGGTGGTCTCGGCTTCCAATAAAACATCCAAATAAACGTTAACGCATTCCTACCCTTCCTTATTTGACCTGCATTCGGGCGAGGCCAGCGCCGGTATTGCCTTAGTTTGGGATCACCAGTTTTACACATTGAGCATGTTTGCATCATCTGTGGATTTCCGGAAAAACTGACGCGGTTGATCAAAGTAACGATGGATCGAGTGATGTGTGTCGTCCGAGTATCAGGGACGCTCTCGAGTCCCTTCGAATCTCGGAGAGGGTTACGGCAAGGTGATGGATTATCGTGTTTGTTGTTTAACATAGCATTGGAGGGTGTGATTCAAAGGCTGGGATAGACACGAGTGGCACGATCTTCAGGAAGTCCGTCCAACTATTTGGCTTCGCCGACGACGTTGATTTCGTAGCATGTAACTTTGAGACGATGGCGGTAACGTACATCAGACTTAAGGCTGAAGCTGGTAGGATTGGGCTTGTGATTAATGCGTTAAAAACAAAATACATGAAGGGAAGAGGCTCACGAGAAGAAAATGTTAGCCTCCTAGCACAAGTTCAGATCGACGGTGATGAAATCGAGGTAGTAGACGAATTCGTGTATCTGGGCTCATTGATGACCGCCGATAACGACACCAGCAGAGAAATACAAAGGTGCATTATGGCTGGCAATCGTGCCTACTTTGGACTCCGAAGGACGCTAAGATCGAACAAAGTTCGCCGAACCAAAAAGTTGACCATCTACAAGACATTAATTAGACCGGTAGTTCTCTACGGCCACGAAACATGGACATTGCTAGTGGAGGACCAACGCGCCCTTGGAATGGTGCTGCGTACGATCTACGGTGGAGTGCAGATGGAAGACGGAACGTAGAGGAGGCGAATGAACCACGAATTGCACCAGTTGCTGGGAGAACCTCCCATCGTACAAGTCGCAAAAATCGGCCGACTACGATGGGCTGGGCATGTCGTAAGAAAGTCGGACGACAGCCCTGTGTAAATCGTTCTCGAAAACGAACCGACAGGTACAAGGAGAAGAGGCGCGCAACGAGCAAGGTGGATTGATCAAGTAGAAGGCGACCTGCGGACCCTCCGCAGACAGCGAGGCTGGCGAGGTACAGCCATGGACCGATTACAATGGAAACAACTTCTGTGTACAGCAGAGGCCACACCGGCCTTAGTCTGATTTGTAAGGTAAGTATATTCTCAATAATACGAAACTACAGTACCCTAAAACGGGGTAAGCGGGGTAACATTGATCGCTTTGGCCCATATCATGAATAGTTCAAATAAATATTTTTCGTTGATACTCTTTCTAACTATCAATATATGCTTCAATATATTAGATCTAGTATTATTTGGATTCTGAAAGCTATTGCATTGGTTTGAATATTCCAGTTTTTTGATTAACCAAGAACTGAAAATTGAATTGAGCATAGCTTCTTCCACTTTCAGCTAGCGGGGAAAAAAGCAATCAATGCTTATCTAATAGCTTACATTACAGGTTAAGAGATATTTCTCTAGTAGCCCACTTGTTTCAACCCAGTAAAGGTGACTGCTCTGTGACTCAATTAAGTCACAATAGAGCTGCTGAAACCATTTTTGACGGTTGTGTGCTGTTAGGGTTTTTTACATACCTTAGGCTAGATAGGTTGGGTTCTTGGGTAAAGGAAAAAGATTGTAATAAAATTGTTAGTCGTTACTATTAAAAACAAATTCTCATGGATGTCCACTTTTTACGCTTTTTTGCTACAACTTGTTACACAATCGACGCAACTTCACGTAATTTGGCTTTTTAATTTAGGCAAAGAAGCAATCTGAAAAACATCCCAAGCAACACAAAATCGTCATATTTGCTAACAGTGACTTGACTGTGACTTAATTGAGTAGTATTGGAGTAACATCAACTATATTGCAACAAGTTACCTTACAACCTGCTAGAGATAAAAAATAAATAATAAAATATTGAAACAAATAATAAAATTCTAAAAATAAATTCAAAACATAGGGTTGGGGGCAACGACCCCCCCATGCCACCAATGACTACGCCTATGGCCCGAGTAGGTATCACCTAAATAAAATTAGACGAATTCATTCTACAGAATGTCGTTTTTGCCAATTCGAAACTGAAACTGCAGAACATATACTCAGCAGCTGTGGAGCATTATTCAATCAAAGGATGTCAATATTTGGAAAGGGATTACTAGAGCCCTCTGAAATTTGGCAAAACGATCCTGGTAGGGTATTAGACTTTATAAAACAAGTTGCGCCTAACTGGGATCAGGGCCTTGTCAACCAATGTTATCACACCTTAATTGTGACAGGATATTTGACTTGCACCAAATCAAATATGGGTCATACAACAATAAACCTAACGAATGGATGCAGTTGTGTTTTGGCTCTACAAAAAAAGAGGAAGAAGAATAAAAATGCCTACACATATCGTCATACGTGTTTCAAGCACCATAAGGTGAGCCCCGATTTTCTGATTCCTTATACCAAAATTTATGCCTCGATGTTTCACTTAGGCTAGATATAAAAATTTGAAAATTCGCTATTTTAGGTCCTAGATTATCATAACAATCTTCCAATTAATTAAAAAACTGAAACGGACTGTTTCTCTGCATTCACGTTTTTTCGAGTGTTAATTTATTACCGGCATTTGTGCACTCATATTGCGTCAAATGAACTATTTGAGGCATTTTCCCCTCCGGGACATATTTCTGAAGTTAGCCTCAGAACTTCACCGTACCGAAAGCAGCTGTATGCAAGCTGTAGGGAGGAATAGTTATTATTCTAAACACCTATGAAAATGCGTCAATAGTTCTAATACATTTGCCGAAGAGAAATTCCATGATTTTTCAGTTCTGATCAGTTGTTTTTCTCTAAAATAGTTAGCCTCGGTGGAACCTTACAACATCTTATTTACTGAGGCTGAATCGCGGCTCACTACAAACCGCCCAATTACACATCTCCGAGTCAACCAAATTTCAAATAACTACTTTGTATGTGCCACAACACGTGCTGTCCGTTCACCCACGAGGTCGTTCATCCTGCGATATCAGCAAATCATTTTGCACTGTTTCTAATTGGATACTGTAGCTCGAAAACAATTTTGTCCGCTTTTAAGTTCGGCTTCGTTCTCTTGTTGATATCATTTTCTCACTTCCTGACCGCACAGCTTGTGCATTCACCATATCCTGAACGCATTGCTGGTGATGTTGCTGTATCTCACTGAAACTTCAGCCGTGATATTCTCTGGCCTACATAGTCAACACACCCCAACAATTAAAGACCGTTTGTGATAAGGCGTGTTTCCATTCAGAATCGAGAGCTCTTATCTGCAGACACACTTGCGACTCGGCAACATTTTACGCGTTTTTTTTTTTAATTCATAATAATTATTTTTCCTAGTGTTCGCGTTTCTCAAGATCCGTTGTTTGTTCTGCTCTATTTATTTTTAGGTTAATAACGACCACGCTTCTCGTATGGTTTGGACAACACACATATGCGGTAAATAGAAAACCAGTCGCTCTGTCCCAACGGCAGCCTTTTCCGGTTACTAATAATAGCAAACTTTTATATATTTTACTCTCTTTCCATTTCCCCATACTTCTCTATCTAGCAATTTTGGCAAGACTTGACAGGAGGCGTTGGCCTTTTTAACCGAAACGAAAGAGACTACGCACGACCGGCACAGCCCTTCATTGATCCGAGCTATAATGTGATCGACACAGTAACTGGTGCTCAGGGTCCTCCGGCGAAAAACTGTACCAGTGGTGGATGTTGTATACCAAAATGTATTGCCGAAAAAGGAAACCGCGGTTTTCCCGGTCCACCTGGTCTTCAAGGACCAAAGGGTATCCAAGGTTTTCCCGGATCCGAGGGTTTACCTGGTAGCAAAGGTACCAAAGGTGAACCGGGTCCGATGGGACCGTTGGGGCTAAAAGGTGACCGTGGCCGTGAAGGTTTGCCTGGTTACCCTGGTGTTCCGGGAACGAATGGTCTACCAGGTGCACCAGGTGCGCCCGGTATTCATGGTGTAGACGGCTGCAATGGTACAGATGGACTTCCTGGATTACCTGGATTGAAAGGTGAGCCTGGCCCACGTGGCTACCCAGGACAACGTGGTGATAAAGGTGACAAAGGTGAAGCAGCTCGAGATCCAGAAAACTATAATAAAGGTCAAAAGGGAGAGCCTGGCCAAGACGGAAAAGAAGGTAAACAAGGACAACAAGGTGATGTCGGTGAACGCGGATATGAAGGACGTCCTGGTCAACCCGGTATGCCAGGAGCTCAAGGAATGAAAGGTGACAAAGGTATCAAAGGTTTCTGCATAAAGGGACAAAAAGGTGATAAGGGCATCAGGGGTACGGAAAGCTATGAGGTAGCAGGGACAGAAGTGGGCACCGTTGGACCTGAAGGACAAAGAGGAGATAAAGGTAATGCAGGCATACCTGGATTACCAGGAGATAAAGGACAAGCAGGAGATCGAGGGCCAGGGGGTGATCGTGGATTGAAAGGAGAAAAGGGTTTACCAGGTCAACCAGGCCCAAGAGTAACTATCATACATATCTCAACAGTTGCAAGTTATTAACAATAATGTTTATGTAATTTTACAGGGACGTGATGGTAATTTTGGACCAGTTGGACTGGCAGGTCAAAAAGGTGACAGGGGTATCGAAGGATTGCATGGTTTGAAGGGAATGCCTGGACCAAAAGGTGACTCTGGTAGAGATGGTGAGCCTGGTTATCAAGGTATTCCAGGACCTCCTGGCCCTCCGGGTGGTGGTGAAGGACGTCCAGGAGCTCCAGGTCCGAAGGGTCCCCGAGGTTATCCTGGACCACCAGGTCCCAAGGGCATTGACGGCTTCCCTGGTGATCCAGGACCAAGAGGACAGGTTGGTCCAAAAGGAGGTCAAGGTATACCGGGCAGACCGGGTCCAGAAGGATTCCCAGGAGAAAAGGGTGATAAAGGAGAGCCTGGTGCTGTTGGTTTGCCTGGTCCTCAAGGCCCACGGGGATTCCAAGGTGCGCCTGGTGCCGAAGGTCTACGGGGAGAGACAGGTGACCCTGGTGTAGGCATAGTTGGACCCAAAGGTAACGCTGGTATGGCTGGGTATGTTAATGCTGTAATTCCTAATTTATGAAGAAACTCTCTAATCCTATTCATTTTTGTTATAGGTTCCCTGGATTGAAAGGACAAAAGGGAGAACGTGGTTTCAAAGGCTTGATGGGTGCTCCTGGTGATGCAAAGGAAGGCCGCCCTGGTCTTCCAGGTAGGGCAGGTGTTGATGGTCAGAAAGGAGATGCTGGTCGTCCAGGTTTGTCAGGTGTTAAAGGAGATCGTGGTGAAAAGGGCGAGATTGGTGGTCGGTGTTCGGACTGCCGACCAGGGCTTAAAGGAGAGAAAGGTGAACGTGGAAACGATGGTCTAGCAGGACGTAATGGAGCTTCTGGACCACCAGGTGAACGAGGTTATCCCGGAGAAATTGGTGTTGATGGCAGCCCGGGACCACGTGGTGCTCCCGGACTTAAAGGTGAGCCCGGAATCCCAGGTGTTCCTGGAGCCGAGGGTCCTGCAGGTGCACCAGCAATGGTTAACTGGAATTTAGTGCAACCAGTGAAAGGGGAAAAAGGATCCATGGGACTACCTGGGCTTGATGGAATCAAGGGTGAAAGAGGAGATCGAGGCAATCCTGGAGTAGTAGGACCAAGGGGACCAGCAGGCCCAAAAGGTGACAAAGGACGCCCTGGTGAGCCAGGTATTGACGGCACTCCAGGACCTTCAGGACGCGACGGATCCCCGGGAAAACCAGGAGAATCGATAAGAGGTGAACCAGGTCTTAAGGGTAATCCGGGATATCAGGGCGAAAAAGGTGACAAGGGTATTGTTGGATTCAAGGGTGAACCAGGAAGATGCGCTAGTATCCCTCCGAATCTTGAAGCTGCAGTTAAAGGTCCACCTGGAGCTCCAGGTGACAAAGGATTCATGGGTCCCCAAGGTATTAGAGGAGAAAAAGGCGACAAAGGAGATCGAGGTTTGACTGGTCTTGGTGGATCTCAGGGTCCCCAAGGTCCTCCCGGACCAGTTGGCCCTAGGGGTCTTCCAGGTCCTCGAGGAGAAAAGGGTAATCCTGGCCCAATGGGATTCCCTGGTAACCCTGGTAAAGACGGAAATACAGGTATTCCTGGGTTGCCCGGCTCGAAAGGAACCAAAGGAGATCCAGGACTATCGATGGTTGGACCACCAGGGCCAAAAGGTAATACTGGTTTACGAGGCCCTAAGGGAGATCGTGGTGGCTCTGGTGATCGTGGAGATCAAGGTCCACCTGGCTCGGTTGGCTATCCTGGGGATAAAGGTGATGCAGGAATTGCTGGCTACCCAGGTCTACCTGGGCAAGTTGGTCCAAAAGGTGAGCCTGGTCCAAAAGGCCCTGCTGGCCTACCAGGAGCTCCTGGTCGACCAGGCATGGATGGCGTGAAAGGCTTGCCAGGTCTTAAAGGTGACGTTGGTGCTCCTGGAGTGATTGGATGGCCTGGGCAGAAGGGTGATACAGGTCCCCCCGGTAATGACGGTTCAAAAGGATTCCAGGGCCGAAAGGGAGTGCAAGGTTTACCGGGAGCACCAGGATCGCCAGGATTGCAAGGAGCGAAAGGAGAAAGAGGAGAAAAGGGAGACAAAGGAGAGTACGGCCTTACTGGAGCTCCTGGATTGCTAGGTCCTCCAGGCCCTCTCGGACCAAAAGGAGATAAGGGTTTGTTGGGTCCACCTGGATTGGATGGCTTAACAGGACTACCAGGCGATAAAGGTGATCGTGGTTTCACCGGAGCTCCTGGTCTTGTAGGTGAACCTGGTTCATCTTCCGAAAAAGGACAGAAAGGTGAGCCAGGTGCTCCAGGATTACGTGGTGTTGACGGGCGCCCAGGTTTGAATGGTGTTCCTGGAGCAAAGGGTGATGCAGGACTCCCTGGATATGGAAGGCCTGGAGCTCCTGGAGAAAAAGGTGAACGTGGAAACAGTGGCCTCGATGGCTTACCAGGACTTGATGGACCGAAAGGTGATGCTGGAATTACTGGTTTCCCAGGTATGAAAGGTGACAAGGGTAACTCTGGACTCCCAGGAGTTCCCGGCTCACCGGGTATGGATGGTCTTCCTGGTGCTGAAGGTGTTCCAGGTCTCCGTGGTTTGGATGGCGAAAAGGGTTCTAAGGGTGAAGTAGGTCGCATTGGAGAACGAGGTGATCGTGGCGAAAAGGGTGACATGGGACCACCTGGGCCCCCTGGATATATGGGTCTGAAGGGTGACCGCGGTGTACCAGGTGAACGAGGAGCTCCAGCAACCGTTCAAGATATCAAGGGAGACAAGGGCGATCAAGGTTTGCCAGGAGCTCCTGGTGGTCCAGGTATGGTGGGAATTCCTGGAACAGTAGGTGAAATGGGTATGAAAGGAGCTCAAGGTGTGCAAGGTCAGCCTGGTTTCCCAGGGCCACCAGGACTATCAGGCTTACCTGGAATGAAAGGTGATCTTGGACCTGCTGGAGAGAAGGGTGAACCATGCCCAGTAGTTAAAGGCGAAAAAGGACTGCCTGGGCGTCCAGGAAAGAATGGACGAGATGGTGGCCCCGGACCAGCAGGAGAAAAAGGTGACAAAGGATTGCCTGGTTTGGTTGGTCCCGAAGGTCCTGTTGGTTTACCTGGTCCTCTAGGAAGGCAAGGAGAAAAAGGTGATCGTGGTGATTCGGGTATAGAAGGACGACCAGGAAAAGACGGGTTCCCAGGACCACAAGGACTCAAGGGTGATCGTGGATTTCCAGGAGAGAAAGGAAATCCTGGACCACCAGGATTCCCTGGCCTACAGGGTGAGAAAGGTGATAGAGGTCGAGATGGTCGTGACGGTTTCAATGGTCCTCAAGGCCTCAAGGGTGATCGTGGTCCACAAGGACCGGAAGGTGCTCCAGGATTCGTTGGTCTTGTTGGAGAAAAGGGTGACAAAGGCAACCGAGGCCTTCCTGGTCTTGATGGTGCTCCTGGCGAGAAGGGTCAAAAGGGTGAAACTCCATTATTGCCTCCACAGCGTAAAGGCCCTCCTGGTCCTCCTGGTTTTGATGGACAGAAGGGAGAAAAAGGATTGCCTGGCCTTCAAGGACCTCCTGGAATTCCAGGAGCTCCTGGAGCACCTGGTGAAATCGGCTTGCGTGGCATTGAAGGTGCACGAGGTCTGCAGGGCATCCGTGGTGAGATTGGTCTAGAAGGACGTGCTGGTCGTGATGGTTTCCCAGGAACTCCTGGTCCCAAAGGAGAACCAGGTGCTCCGTGCTCACCTGCTCCTGATTATCTTACTGGAATTCTACTCGTCCGACACAGCCAATCAGAGGAAATCCCACAGTGTGAACCTGGTCATGTCAAACTATGGGATGGTTACTCCCTGCTGTATGTCGATGGAAACGATTATCCTCACAATCAGGACTTGGGTTCAGCTGGTTCATGTGTGCGCAAGTTCTCAACACTGCCAATTCTGGCCTGCGGTCAGAATAATGTATGCAACTATGCCTCGAGAAATGATAGGACTTTCTGGTTGTCTACATCAGCTCCGATTCCGATGATGCCTGTGAGTGAACATGAAATGCGTCCATACATTTCACGTTGTACGGTCTGCGAAGTTCCGTCCAATGTGATAGCGGTGCATAGTCAGTCGTTGGCGATACCAAACTGCCCTAATGGCTGGGAGGGTCTATGGATCGGATACAGTTTCTTAATGGTTAGTTTGGGCTTTGTTTCAACTTTAAAAAAAGTTTGTTAACGGGATTTTTATATTTTCAGCACACTGCCGTTGGCCATGGTGGTGGCGGTCAGTCCCTATCAGGACCTGGTTCCTGCTTAGAGGACTTCCGTGCCACTCCATTCATCGAGTGTAATGGTGGCAAGGGTCATTGCCATTACTACGAGACGCAGACATCGTTCTGGCTCGTTTCACTCGAAGATCACCAACAATTCGAACGGCCGCAGCAACAGACCCTTAAGGCCGGCAGTTTGCTCTCGAGAGTGTCCAGATGTCAAGTGTGTACTCGAGTCTAGTTATAGCTTCTCTTGCAGTAGTGTGCACATCCAATGAGCGATGCATTATTTTTTTATTTATGCAATAGTATGTGCCTTCTTAAGTTATTTCTCAAAAAAATGAAATCATGTTTTAGAGATTTTTTTTAGGGAGAAGTGTAACTAGATTCTATGTTGTAAAAGAAAAGTCCGAAAAGAAACCAAAAATATGTAAAAACTGAAAGTATGTAAGTAAACGAGTTTAAATGCCTGTGGCTTTTATAGAGAAGATACGCATTCATGTTAAGGTATAACGAAAAAAAGGAGGTAAATATCCGTGCTAATTTCCAGTAGTTATTTTGTTTTAATACCGTAAAACTGCCCACGTTTTGGAAATATTACCATCAAAACAAGTAACACCGCCGACTTTCCTTAATCGAAAACCTCCCAGCAACGAATTTAGCTAGCTAGTAAAGAAAAAGTATATTTCTAATTTTACCAGTGCTGCGACGACCATTGCAATTAATTTCGTTTATTCAAATAATTGTGTAACAGTTTACCATACTGCCCAGAATTGCCATTTCGGTTTAAAACTCAAAGGGTTTAACCCAGCAAATTTATGTGTTCATTAAACAACGAAAAATAAAATCCAAATTCTCCAAGTGGACATGTAGACCGATAACTAAACTTTAACTAGAATTAATAGATACGATTAATTACCGATTAAAGTGCCATCAGCGATAGATAACAGGAAAATTTACAACAAATGCCATTCTGAATGAAAGAAGTCCAGTATGAAAACCTCACTATAGATTTGCATTTTTAAACTGTACATTTCCGCTATTCTTACACTACATGTTGTAACCAAGTAACATATACATTTTTTTTTGCGTTTTCCTTCAGTGTAGTAGTACCGAAACAGTCAGAATAAAGTTCTTACAAAAATGTTTTGATGCAGTTGTTTATTTTTATGAAGATAACCTACAAAGCTCTTATTTTCTGTTTCTAGTAGTAATCCTTGTATAATAACCCAAAATGCTCCCAAAACCAAGTCTATTACACTTTATCAGGCAAAATAAGATATTTATTATTTACAGAAAAGTTGACTCCATCCTTTTCGATGCATTATAACACTTGGCGGGCCTAGAATTGGTTGATCCATCTTATCCATTTAGCCACATAGCAGGCTTTCATTATCGAACCAGAAGGTCTGAAACCGAGTACAAAATTCATCAAATTTTGGAGTGAAGAAAATTGATTCGAAAATTCGTGCACTTCGTAGTTCATTCGCTTCCTTACAAGAGTCATGTAATGCACATCCATGCCCTCCTTGAGCATAGTTCATGCCTCCAGTTCATAGAGCCACCTCCGCTCATCACATGTCGGTACCATTTGTGTTTTTTTTTTTATTTATCAAAAAATAATCAATGGAAAAGTCCCATATATTTTCCATTCGATGCCCCACTCTGCACACCAGCACTCATGCTAATTTCAGATGGCAAATTCTAACAAATGTGTTTGTGAAACGGAACTTCATTGTAATATTCGAAAGAACATAAAAAAATCTCTTGAAAACATTCGCAAGTTTCCTTAATTCAAAAGTGTACAACATCCTGTATTCATCGATTCTTTGTATTTCTTTTACTACTTCGATCATTCTCTGGAACGGATTGTTCACGCGCTTGATGTCTAGAACTAGTCGCAGTGGGACAGATACTACAACCATAGTACCTATATTGAACATCCTCCACAAACAAAAAAGAAGTCGGCAGTAAAGCCGTAAAAATCTGGATCGGAATCTTTAGACATGTCTTCCTCTTCTCGTTTCGTAAATAAGTACTGTTGAAGGCTGTGTCTGACCCTCTCAACTTAAAACAAAACGACGAGAATATCGACGGTGAGAGTCTTCAGGGATCTTAAGCTGACGCTTATGCGCAGAAACTAGAGGTTCCAACCCGGGATATTCCGGGACAACAAATCCCAGGATCTTGAAAAATTCGGGATTTCCCGAATCCCGGGATAAGATTTTTCACCGTTCCAAAAATCCCGGGATTCCCGGGACACACATTTCTTACATATTTTTTCGGTTTGATACTTCCCAATAAATTTCAGTATACCGTTTACGCGCATTCAATATAACCCATACAACGCCAACATACATATTTACTGTACCTACATCGATGTTATACATCATTCATTGAAAATGCATCATTCCTTTTGTGTTGGTTCAGTAGGCATTCGCATTTTTGCCTACACATTTAACAAACACACACACGCGCGCGCGGAAATACGACGCAAGCTGTCATTTCCATTCAAAACATTGTTTTCATTCGCTGATAACTGCTTCTGTGTTCATTGAATAATTTCGAATTGCCGTTACATCAAAGTAAGTAGGAATACAAAATGTGTGCTAATGTAGCCTTACATCCAATTATTTTAAAGGCATGGCTGACATTTGGAAACACTTCGATAGAATTGCGGATGACAAAGACAAAGCACGATGTCGGAAGCGCGAGCAAATTTTGTCGTGCAAGGGCTCTTCGACCAGTGGCTTGCTCCGGCACATGCAGAACAAACACGACGTGGATACCAAACCCCCCACAAATCTTAGTGAGTCTGCTGCGAAATCATCCACACCGAATATCCCAGTTAAACAAGTATCGATGCTCAAGTTCGTTAAACGTCAGTCACTGGCGGAAATTGTAGCTCGGCTGGCAGCAGAGGACGGATTTTCGATCAATGCAATCACCAACAGCAAGTTCATCAGACAATCGATCGCAGATCGTGGATATTCTCTGCCAACGTCGAATACATCCGTCATGAAGCTGGTCGCCGAATACTATGGATACGCTCAGCAGCAAACGCGGGATGAAATAGTGAAGCGTATCGATAGCGGTGAACTGGTTAGTCTCACTTCGGACGAGTGGACTAGTCTAAGCAACAAGCGCTACTTAAACGTGAATGCCCATTTCGCTGACGGATCATTCTACAACCTGGGTCTCGGCAAAATTCGTGGATCACTACCTGCTGAAAAGGTTTTGGAAATGGTCAAGGATATGATTCGGAAATTCGGTATTAAGGATGGAAACATTGTAGCATCAACGACTGACGGAGCTCGAGTGATGAAGTTTGGAAGATTGTCGGATTACCATCATCAGCAGTGTTACAACCACGCGATTCACTTGGGGGTTTGCGATATCCTGTACAGGGTTGCTGCTCGCGTTTATCTAATAAATGCACTCGTTGACCGACATCTCTTCTCATACAATGTTTTCCGTAAGGCGATGTATGACAAAGTAATAGTATTTGGATTTTGCTACAACTTTCATCCATCATATCATGACGAACGATTCGCCTTGATATAGATAATCGCGCTTATTCACCACTTACTCACGGCGATGTGATGCGATGCATCGCGGTGAGTGGGTGGTGAATAAGCGCGATTATCTATGTCAAAACAAATCGGTTGTCGTGATGCGATGGATGCAAGTTGTAGCAAATTTCAAATGCCATCACTTTGTCATACATCGCGTCACGGAAAACATTGTATGAGAAGAGCTATCGGTCAACGAGTGCATTTATTGGATAAACGCGAGCAGCAACTTTGCAGGCAAAAAAAAAACCGCAGTAGAAACTACCATTTCGAGGGTTAAATTAAGCGCAAACACCAACAATTTCCAGCTGACTATAAATGCGTTTGATTTTACCATGCCTGCGATTAGATCAACCATGATGCGGTTGATATCAATATAAGGTCTGTCAAATATACCATAAATGATGAAAGTTTTACCATAAACGTAGTCAATTTGACTGAAATTTCATGGTAGTTTTAAAGATAGGCATAGTCGGGTATAATGGTAGTTTTTACTACAAGATTTTTTCCTGTGTGGTCCTGTACAAGGATCAGCCACCAGTACCAATTGAAAATGAGGATTCAGATAGCGACGATTCGGATAGTGATAACTACGATGATGAAGTTGGTTCTTCGGGTAAATATATTGGAATGTTCATGTTCATATTAAAGAAAACAGCTAATTTATTCCAATTATAGACTTGTACACCACGCGATTTGGAGAGTCTCTGAAACGTATTCGAAGAGTTGTGACATTTTTTAGAAAATCGCCTGTTAATAATGCACTGCTTCAAGAAAAAATCATGAAAATGTTACATAAACCACGTCATAAACCGCTCTTCAGCCAATCAGACTCGCTTCGGAAGCATTGGGAAGACGAGATGCTACATTGCTGTCTGCGGAAGGCTGCTTGAGTTTCTTGTATTCGAAACTTAAGAAAATTAACTCCAAAGTTGGAAACGACCTTTTCGATACAATCACGAAAAGAATCAACGAACGGCGCCAAAAGGAAATAATAACAGCGCTGAAGTTCCTTCAAGGTCTTCCGTTGTCAACTCAAGTGCCAGCAGAACTGGAAAGCTCATCGAAAACGCAAATGATTAAGTTCATCAAGGAACTGGGAGTTCGATTGTTGCAAGACTGCCAAAGACAGACCGATGATGATGCTGCCAAGTTGAATGCTGGATTGTCCTGTATGCGTGACGATTCAGGATCGACACCATCGAGCATGCGTGAAGAACTGGAATCGGCTATAAAGGAATATGCCAACCCGTCCCAGACTGATTCGGCAATGATTGATTTTTCAAAAGTAATTGCAAAAGAGCTGTCACTTTTTGAGCTACATGGTAAGTTAAGCCCGAATCTTGAAATCATTTTCGGCGGCTTAAAATCAATCAAACCGATAGCGAGCGCATCTTTTCAAACTCCGGAAATATCTGTTCTAAAAAGCGAGCCCCACTATCCGATGAAAACATTAATAACATTTGCTTCTTGAAGTCGTATTTTCAGAGAACGAATTCCCAGTCAACACAGAATCGCATATGATAGCGCATAAGAGTACAACGTGGAGGCGATATACGTTCTTTCGTTCATTTAACTCCATGCTAAATGTACGCATATCGCCTCCACGTTATACTCATATCCGTTATTATATGCGATCTTGTGTTTACTGGGTTCAAATTGATAAGACCAGTTACTTGATTTGAACCATTGATTTTTTTTATTGATGAATAAAACATATTCCTAACCACAAAAATTGCGTTTTTAAACACATTGAAAAATTTCCCGGTTTCCCCCGGGATTTCCCGGGACAAGCAACAAATGTTATCTCGAATCTCGGGACAAGCAAATTGGTCGGGAAATGGGACCTCTAGCAGAAACGATCCCACTACCTAGTCGAATCTGCAGAAGCGCCTTCCGGAAAAAAAATCTTATACGTTTACAATTAAACGTATCGTAACCATACGATAGAATCAATAGTATGTAAAATTAATAGTATTGTTCATTGGGACAAGATGACAACAGAACTTATTGTTTCCACAAGAGAATCTAATGTAAATTGAGACATCGACTAGCAGGTAACAACCCATGTAACCAATAAACAGTTCCAAAGCGTCTTTACGGCAGCCTATCAAGCAATTAAGTCGTCTTAAATGCAACATAAATGCCACTTTGGGCCCAATATACGGCTGTTTTACTGCATACTATGATAATGCTTCATTAATGCTATTTTGCATTCGAAGTGCTTAATACAGGCTACAAGCATCTAAATAGCATTTGAAATTCAACTTTACAACAGATTGCATTCAAGATACTGATATAATGCTAATATAATACTAGTAAGGAGTGTATCGAATATAAGCTATCCACATACATTTACGTTGTACGCATGTATTTGTGATGGTTTTTTATGCTGTCAGCTTTCTTTTGTTTACTTGTTTGTGCGGTTCAAATTCTGCGTTTTCAAAATGTCGCGTATTGAAAAGGAAGTGAAAATTAAGGTTCTGGACACATGGCTAAGTGAGAAGGGTATTACTATGCGAAAATTGGCGAAGCGGTTTGGAATTCATCATGCGAGTGTTAAAACCATCATTAATAAGTTTGGGGAACACTATTCTTTGGATGAGCTACCAGGAAGAGGCAGAAAACCCGGATCTTCCAACCCGAAACTGGAGCAGAAAGTGGTATCTCTAATCATGAAGAACAAATCAATGTCAATACGTGATTTGGCCAAAAAAGCAGGAACGAGTGTCGGAATGATCCAGCGTATCAAGAGGCGAAACTACCTGAAGACCTACAAGAAGCAGAAAATCTCGAAACAAAGTGCAGAACAGAAGAAGCGAGCAGCAACAAGGACCCGGAAATTGTATTCGCGTCTTTTGCAGCGTCCGGATGCATGCGTTTTGATGGACGATGAGACCTATGTAAAGGAGGACTCAAAAACCCTTCCAGGTCCACAATACTTTACTGCCGTCGTTGGGGAGGATGTGAGCGATGCGGACAGGTCGATTCAAGTGGAGAAATTCGGTCGAAAGGTACTGGTATGGCAAGCAATATGTTCCTGTGGTTTGAAGTCAACCATTTTTTACACTACCGGAACTATAAATGCGGAAATCTATCGATCTGAGTGTCTCCAGAAGAGATTGTTGCCTTTATATAAGAAGCATAGTACACCTCCACTGTTTTGGCCGGATTTAGCGTCGGCTCACTATGCCAAAACCACTCTCAATTGGCTTGCGAAAAAGGGTATAGATTTCGTTGAGAAAAATATCAATCCACCAAATTGCCCTCAGCTTCGACCCATCGAACGTTACTGGGCAATCGTGAAGAGGGTCTTCAAGAAGACTGGTAAGGCAGCTGGGAACATGCAGGAGTTCAAAAAAATTTGGGCTCAAGCGTCCAAAAAATGCGATGCAACACTTGTCCGGAACTTGATGAAGAGCATTCGATCCAAAGTTCGAAAATTCGTGAAGGAATAACTTAAATTTCATTATGTTCAAGTTTAACCTCGTACAATAAAGGATCAATTTTTTGTTTGAATAAAATATCGTTTTTCAACATAATTTGAAAGAAAGTTTGTGGATATCTTATTTTCGATACACTCCTTAGCATCTGAAATGCGGATTTAGGGTTGATTTACTGCATATGCTAATGCTTATTGGTTACCTGGGCATTGTCTTAAGTCAGTTTTGTTTGGTTTTTGTAAAATACTAAGTACCCACTACATAAATTAGTTAACAGGTCATAATCTTCTTTGTGTTAGTCTGGTTTCTTCAGATTGTATTTTAAAACTTGTAACTTTAAAACATCGGATTAATCATATCCAACATATATTTTGGTCTGTATGAAAGAAAGCGTTTCAAGAGGAAAATATCATCAGAACCTAAGCAAATGTTCCTGTAATGCATATGAAAATATGAGATTTATACGTCCATGTCCAGTTTTCTTATTTCTGGATCAACCAGGAACTTTTTTAGGACATCTTTAACTAGGCACACCATTAGTTCTGCCTGGCCGTTACTTTCCGGATGCTACACAGAAACAAAAGTGTTCCCAAAATTGAAAGCGGACCCTGATCAAGTTCACATTTTCTGAATTTTTATCCAAAAACGTGATCTAGTTCCCGATTACGTGATTCAGTTCACGGTCCAACAATACCGAATTTTTAGTAATCCATGTTTACCGATAATTTCAGTATGTACACAAAACGCTCCAAGTTCAGTCGAGTAATAAACCAACTCTAATCAGCTTTACATCTCCTGTGTATCTTCACAGTTCTGATTCAAGTGGTACTTATGTTTATCTCTTTCACACTTATCTATCTCCTACACTCCTACAATCCATTATTTCACTTTCAATGTTCGAAACCAGTATTTTTCAACTAACCGAATCTTGTATGCAAAATGTAACAACTCCTTATACCTTCGAGGAATGTGATACATCTTAAATCGATAGTTCCAATAAAATCTAACCAACCATTTACAAACTAATAGAACTAATAAAAAATCAGCAAAACCGAATGTTCATCTAATAATAAACAAAATCCTTTTTTCGCTTCTTTCCTAATCTTCTTTTGCATCTTCTGGCTGAATTTGGTGGAGTCTCTATATTTGTATCTTCATCATTTAATTGATCTACATTTTGTTCTTGGAAAATAAACGAATCGGCAGGATAACCGTAGAAAGGTTCATCTTCTCATCTTCTTTTTTCTGCCACCGTTAACTTAAAAAGTTTCTTATTCTTCAACATGCTGCGGTCTTCTTCTAGCTGCTGATAGAATGAGCCTGTGCACGCCAGAAAAAAAAGACTTTTACTGTGAGCCACGTTTTCAAGCATCCTGTGAGAGTGAGTGAGACAACACCAAAACACGGTTCACAGTAAAAGTCAAAAAGACAAAACAATTATAGCAACGTGCACAGGCTCATAGGATATAAATACACTGTTTGGTGCTATGTCCGGTAAGATCCGGCCAGCAATTTCAACTGACGCTACCACCGAGGGAAATTTGGAAAATATGTCGGGCAAATGGTTTTAGAAATTTTGCAGAAATCCAGTTTCTAACGTCAGTTTTTTTTTTTGAGGATTTTTGCAGTAAATCGGTCTCGCACTTTCAGATGAGCAGAAGGGTCAGGTCGAGCACTCGACACTGAAGAAGTCTGTAAGTCGCAGATAGAAGAGGCCTATCTGTCAAAGGATAAGCTGTATTCTAATGGAATTCAAAGAAATCTTCACGCGCTTACCAGTGATTGTTTGAAAAAGGGTTTCAGTTTCTTTGTGTTAATTTAAATTTCCTAGTTTTCCAAAAGTGTTTTTGAAAGTCATATTTTGGCATGCTTGATAGGTGTAAGTGTTGTATTTAACTCACTCTGAGTATTTAGCTATAAGCGTTTTCGTGTAGTTTTACGACACACGATCTATGTACCGAGAGAACAGACGTTCATCTTCGGACTGCTACTTGTGTAAAACTTGAAACCGACATTTCAAATGTATGTCATTATGCTCCTGGTAGGCGGCGCTGCAGTTGTGCGATAACTGTCATGTCAATGTTTATCAATAAAAAGCCTAGCACATAACCTGAAAAGTTTTGTTTGTTTTTCTCTGCACTGGCTTTTAATACCGGCTGCCCATATCAACTTTTACACACGTTTTTCAAGACAAGGTATATGGACATCAATGTCTGTTCTCTGTGTATGTACACAATTAGAAAATTTTAAAGTATTCGGTATTTTTTTCCGAATTTTTCAACAGAGGAGGGAAAAAAATACCGGAACATGTCAAATTTAACCGAAATCCGTTAAATCGGATTACCGAACGTTCAACTGTTGAAAGTTCGGTAAAAAATTACCGAATACTGTAAAATTTTCTAAGTGTGTAGTAAACATCGTAGATGAAAACAAAAAAAAAAAACAAAATACAGTCAGAGCAGTCGATTCCATAAAGTTACAAGTGTTTCTTTTTTCGCAGTATGAAGAAAACCATCACAGTTCCCCTTCTTAACAGTGGCGACGAGGAGAAAAACTAAAGTGGCAAATTCGGTGCAAAAGTGAAGTGTAAACGGACAATTTTTGGCACTTTTGGTTAATTGAAAAACGGCAGTGAGTGTGAAGTGTGGATGCGGAGGACACCATTGCAGTTTGGTGGCTGCTCGCGAATTTTGATCTGGCTGAAGGTGGAGCCATAGCACACAGCAACAAAAGCAGGAAGAGAAATTCTTTAGCGTTAATTTTTTTTCTTCACGGTGAAGCGTAAGTGAGAAATGTAAGTGCATTTTTGAGCGCAAAAGAAGTTCAGTGGAGTCAATTTTGGCTACCGATTTTTTTTCCCTTTTGATTGGGAGCAAGACAGACGCTGATGAAGCATAGTTTAAACACAGACAAACAGACGTAACACAAAGAACAAATTGCCTTAAAATACATCGTCATAAATTTATAATTAGATACGTTAAAACACTAGCGCTATCTGACGGCCGCTTTGCCCATTTCAGTGTCAACCATGTTTATTTGGCTTGCCTGCCGCAACAGCTGCCAACCACGCACACTACTTCAGGCCCGCTTGACTTTCAATCGTTTGTTTTGAAGCCAGCGCAGCAGGTTCGTAGAAAACTGAAAATTAGTGGACGCTTACTCCTCCGTTACATCCTCAGTCCATTCATGATTGAATGGACTGGCAAGGAACTCAATGTCTTGGAATTCAATTTCCGTTTCTTGAAATGTTTCACCAGGAATCTCAGGAATGTGCGTAGCAGCAGGTTGCGATGGGATGGCATTGCCACGTAACCTAAACAAGGATTCTATGTTCATAATAGATAACAACTAAATTACGTGTTTGCTTGCCCTTTCTCAGGCTTGTAACAGTTTTTATAAGCTGTCGAGTTGCAATGGTCGGAGCATATTTTCCGCTTTTCGACCGCCTTTTGTCTGCCTCTATAAAACTCCACCACAAGCTCCCTTGACTGGCAAAATTTTACCCACTGCGCGCATCTAGTTGATATCAACATTAAATTCCATGTAATAGTAATATTAATCTCAATAAGTTGCACACCTTTCCACGCCACGGGGAAAACTAAAAAAGGATTTTCCACAGTTTTTACCCGATTAGAGCAAAATAAAAATTCACATTTGCTTCCCATGTTTTGACGAGAAAAAAAACAACATTTCCGAACACACTCACACATGCAAGCGATGCTAGTGCAAGGAAATCACTCAGCAGGAAAATGTCATAATTGTCGATGCGAGCGCTGTGAGTGGTGGCTTGGCCAACTATTTGTATTCAAATTAATTGTTGTTTTAGGTGGACGATGGGCATCAATTAGAGTGTTACGTCTGTTTGTCTGTGGTTTAAATATCGTAGCGCGAGCTTTTATACCGGTAGCTTTATATAATTTTTTGTTTCTGAACTTAAAAAAAAATAAAATAAAAAATAGATATATAGAGCAAAATTTAGCAATATGCGACTTCGAAATCATTTATAGACCGTCAAATAAGTTGGGAAATGCGGATTTTTGTTCGAGATTCCCAACTCAGCCAAATGTCCACAAGGAATTGGACGCAGAAGTCATTCTTAGCATAAATTTTAGCAAAAGTTTCCCATTGGGTTCAAAAATAATTGCTGAAAGCACAAAGCGGGATGAATTTCTTCAATATTATATTTTTCAAGCGTGAAGGTTGGCCTAAAAAGATAAACAAATGTTTAAAAGATGTTTTCGCAAACCAGCATGATCTGCAAAAAATGGATGATTGCCTATTGTACAAAGACAGAGTGGCGATACCAGGTGTAATGCAAAAAGAAATTTTAAAGTTGCTACATGGCAATCATGCGGGTATAGTCAAAAGTTGTGTCTAAATCTGCTGAATGGTCTCAGTAGAATTCATCTAGATTTTTTTTTATTTCGAGCATCACATTTTTTTGTTAATTTTAGACAGCAACTCTAAATGGATTGAGATAGAATGGATGAAACACGGAACAGACTGCAATAAGGTTTTGAAAAAGTTATTAGCATTTTTTGCTGGTTTTGGTCTACCGGGTGTTTTAGTATCGGACAATGGTCCTCCATTCTACTCATATTCATTCATCAAATTCCTTGAGAGACAGGGTATTAAGGTATCAAAAGCCCACGTTATAACCTGTCTAGTAACAGACAAGCAGAAAGATTAGTCAGAACAGTAAAAGAAGTTTTAAAGAGATTCCTAATGGAACCAGGAATGCTTTGTTTCTGACCAATTACAGAAATAACAACACAAGACGGACATTTTCCGGCGGAAAGAATTTTCTCAAACGAACCAAGGATTTTGTTAGATTTAGTGAATCCAATTTTTGTTTTAACAGTAAAGCACACCACAAACCAGCGATGCACTTGGTACGCAAGACAATGAGGGAAAAATCCCAAAACTAGTCAAAGACTTATTTGATAATCTGATGGACGAGGTGTGGTACAAGAACAACAATCCTCACCACCATGCAAGATGGTTAAAGGCCTCCTTCTTAAAGAAGTTCTCTAAAAATATCTTCCAGGTACAAGTTTAAACCGCAAAAGCAATGGCGCATAGGAATCAGTTACGCATGGTCCAAGATCCTCGATGGCAACCTTGCGTGGTCCTCAGCCGATGAGAGGCAGATAAAGCGGTGGTGGACGGGTTCCAACATCAATGGCGATAAGGCCGAGAAAAATACTCCATACACTTCAATAACGCGCGCTAGGAAAAAAAACATGAAGGACCCAAAGGGGACGAAGAAACAGTGAATAAAATAAGGAAAATATCAGAGAGAATGAAGAAAAAGAAAGTGGATGATATGTTTATGTACAGTTAATAGTAGATTTCCACATAATGAAGTCATATGTGGCTTTTCGAATGGTAAATGTGTTTCTCATTTAATTTTTAATTATAAATGATTCTGAAGTCTTCGCAAATTAGATTTACTATCGGTGGTTCCAAATGGGTTCTTTACCTTAAAGGGACAAGGAATTGTTATATTTTAACTGATTCTGAGTATTTAGCTATAAGCGTTTTCGTGAAGTTTCATCGTAGATGAAAACATAAAAAACAAAATACAGTCAGAGCAGAGCTCACATCACAATCCATCGAGTGCTAACGCTTTGCATGTTCGGAGGTGTATCGACCCAAGTGCGATCGGTTACAAATTGTGTGCGTTTTTCGAGCGCTTCAGAGCGAGATAGATATTAATTATAACGGTCCATTTTTACTCCACTGGTGCGTGGAGTGATCTTAAAAAGAATTTTATTCAGTGCAAACAGGACATTTTTGTTATACTAGTGACTGCATATTGCAGTATTTCTAAAGAAGACAGTGACATTCAGTTGTAGTGATGGCGAAAAGTTCGGGGTGGGGCCCCGGGCTTCCACCCTCAGCAACGGATGGACGGCCAACAGTTTCGGCATGGATGGGCGGCGTTGGCATCGGTCAGCTACACATTTTGTCGTTGCATGCTACCGTGGCCGATACGAAGCTGAGACCATTCGTCGTTGGAAAATCAATGGAAGACCTAGTTGGCGAAATTGAATCAACAACGACAGAAGCTAATGGCTGGCCCACAATTGATACGTTGCGGATGCGTTTGCGTGAATTTGACAGTTTTCCCATAGGTTTTCTGTCAAATTTACGTCAACGGAACGCAAACGTACCTATTGTGGGCAAGCCTTAACGGATCCAAATACGTGCTGCGCGTGCGTGATGCTGGTCAGGTACATGCTAAGATGAGAATGCCTAAAAGTAGGTATTTATTTTACCTAAAATTGGGTATTGTTGACAATACCCAAAATATCGGTAAAATTAAACGATAATAAACAGTATTTTTTACTGAAATTTGGGTAATGTTCATTTGCCAATATTGGACGTTATTATTTACCCAAAACTGAATAAATTTTCAACTCTGAAGCAACGCGGTCGCCATATTTTTCTAAGCGAAAACTTAATTATTTTTTTAATCAATCTTTAAATAAATGTCCCAATATTTGAAGCAATAAGTTTTGCATTCTTTTTTTTAGATTCTAGCTCCGACGAGAATTCCGAAGTGCAATTCGGCTTCACTCTGGAGCAAAAAAAGGAACGTGTGTGAACCCAAAATGTTGGGTTGATGCAGAAAAAATATTTCAGTAATGGAGGAATCCAGGTAACTCAAAAAAGAGGTTAAAAGTCGTTGATGGCGCTCTTGAAAAATTCTTTTTCGAGCTGTTTAAGCAGAGTAATTTTTGATATAAAAAAAAGAGCAGATAATCGTCGATAATGACGATACTAACCAATTCCATACAGTTTGAAAAATAGTCAGAAAGTTATTATCAATGTCAGTTTTAGATACTGCGATGTTTAACCTCACTTTAGCTTTACATGGATTCCTCCATACTTTATTGATACTTATTTTTTAAATACAGAAATTTTTTTACGTTTGACTATTAAATTTTGTTTCTCTTTAAGTTCCGAAATTTAAATACTTATCCGAAAGTAAAATTGTTAAATTGTCTTTTTTGAAGCATTCTGTAAAATATAACTAGAAAATAATACCCAATTTTCAGTAAAAAGTAAGGATAAAAAGACGGACATTTTTAACGTTAATCTTCTTTCAATACTATTACCCAATATTAGGTAATCTGTGTTGACGCATAATTTGGGTATGTGCACTTTTGAGCGATTATCATTACTTTCTAACGATCTATAGGTATTCTCATCTTAGCGTGTACGAAAGTTTGTTAAACATGAAGACGTTGTTTGATGGCACAGCGGTAAATGTGGAACTTCATCCAATCCTGAACAAACGGCGATGCGTGATTACCTGTCGTGAAATAGTGAATGAAACTGATGAGGAACTGCTTAAGTGGATGGCAAATGACGGCTTTGTTGGAGTTAAAAGAATTACTCGTATGCAGGATGGTGTAAGAGTTAACACTCCTACGATTATTCTCACCATCAACGGCACTGCTGTACCTGAATACATCAAGGTAGGTCCGCTCAGAATTAGTACTAGAATCTACATTCCCGACCCAATGATCTGCTATCGGTGCTTCGTGCTCTCATTGACAAAACCACATTAATATTTATATTTAATAACATTTGAAACAAAGGCGAAATACCTGAATCCTGGAAGGAAGGACTCGTAGTTCCTATCCCTAAACCAAACAAAGATCGAAATAATGCTGACAGCCTCCGCCCCATCACCTTTTTAAACTGCATAGGGAAGATTCTTGAGAAAATGGTAAACATACTTCTCATAACTCTTCTCGAATCCAAAGGTTTACTAGACAACCGACAGCTTTCCGCCCAGACTAATCCACCGACGTCTATCTTGAACTTGAGGATATTATTGATTCTCACCTGGAGAGGGGAATGCATGGTGACGTTGTCTCTCTTGATCTCTCAAAAGCATACGACCGTGCGTGGCGTTTCCCTATCCTCAAGTCTCTTGAGGAATGGGGAATCAAAGGTCGCATGGGTCGTTATGTACAAAGCTTTCTGAGAGACAGGAGATTCAGGGTCAACATTGGCAATAACCGATCTGAGTTGAGATGTCAAGAAAACGGTATCCCTCAAGGATCAGTGATAGCCCCCACCCTGTTTCTTATTTGTATGCAATCCTTGTTCAAAATCATCGCTTACAATGTCTATATTCTTGGTTTTGCTGACGACATCACCATTCTCACTTTCCATTACTATAAGACCCTGGCCAGGAAAAACCTGCAGTCTGCTGTGAACTGTGTGGCCAAATGGGCCGTTCAATATGGTTTCCTCTTATCCCCCAAAAAATCCCAACTACTCCACATAAGTGCCAATAGGAAAAAGATGAGCAAACTCCCCGGCATAACCTTAAACAGTTCTCCTATCATTCCCAAACCATCCCTTAAAATTCTTGGAGTCTACCTTGACCAGACACCCGGTTTTGGTCATCATTTTGGTGTGGTTGGAAAAACTCCCAAAAGGTGTTTCAAATTTTAAAAAGGTGTGGGCTACACTGAAAGTTAATTTTAGTTTATATTACGAAATCGAAGGTTGAACTAACAAATCTGTTCGTTGTTTTCAGCAACGAAACTGATTTGTTCTTATTATGAAGATACATTCGTAATTAATGGCACACGCGCAACTGTCAAAAGTAC
Organism: Aedes koreicus; assembly: GCA_024533555.2. Lineage (NCBI taxonomy): Eukaryota > Metazoa > Arthropoda > Insecta > Diptera > Culicidae > Aedes > Aedes koreicus. Next base: position 317,242 of record JAHHFK020002646.1, read on the forward strand.
GAAGCATTTGTTGACACAGAAACAACATTCGTGCATTGTACGAAAACAATACAAAGAGCTACGAATATTTTGTTACCAATTTAAAAGAAACGTCTCTCTGATGGTTGCCTGAATGACTGAGAGATCTACTTTATCGACTCGAAATGTAATTGACAAAAAAGCGCAACCACGTGGAGTTGTCCAGCGTCTTTTTTTAATGTTTCTGACATGGGATTCGATCCTGTATTTTTGGAAAGAGCTGATACTGCATCCTCGGTTGATCTCACTATGCCACGGCGACTCGTGAGGTGATAATTGAATAATGAGTATGAAGTTATAACTCTCGACACCGCTTCAATTTGTATTTTGGGATAAATAAATTATTCCCGCCCATCCCAGCAGCAACATCAGCGAAGCAGTGATTGGCTGGTCTTCAAGAAATCTATTTCGTGCATTATACAAAAAGGTGTAATGATAGCATTTCACAAGATAAAAAGCAATATGAATGTTTCATACAATACACGAGACATTTGTTCTATGTACAACATCCATGATTACGAAGCGAGTGAAAGCTAATTTACGAAAATAAATTTTCAGTGTAGGATTCCCTGCGCACAAAAAAAATTTTTTTAAGGGTTTAATAGCTGGGTCCTTTCAAAGATGTTCTTGGGGTCGGGGTTTTAGGGGGGGGGGGGGAAAAAATATAAAAAAAACCACACGTAAAAAAAAAATTGGGGGGGGTCACTAGTCCCATCTCTGCTATAATGGCTGAATGTGGTCAACTCCCATTTGAACACTATATGGCGGCATCAATGATGACTAAAGCCATTCGGTGGCTTGGTCTGGGTAGACGTCAAGAAGTTCCTCTACTTAAAAAATCAGCCGAATTATTCCAATCCCTAACCAACCATGTTCTCCTCCCAAAAGCTGTTCTTCGCAGATGCAACACAAGACCCTGGAACCAACCAACCCTCACAATAGATGTCTCTCTCCTCCACCCACTTAAAGCTGGAGATCCACCTCACATAGCGCAAGCTCATTTCCATTCACTCCGTTCTGAAAAATACCCCAATCATCAACATATTTACACCGATGGTTCAGTTTCCGACGACAAAGTCGGCTATGGTGTATTTTTTAATTCAACGCTCCCCAGAATCAGTTCCTCTCTCCCTTCTTCTTGCTCCATCTTTAGTGCCGAAGCTTATGCTCTGATGAGAGCCGCTAGTTTTTCTTCCACTCACAACTGTCCCTCTGTTATATTTACCGATTCCGCCAGTTGTCTCCGTGAAATGAATTCCTCCACTTTGAAACATCCCTGGCTCCAAGAGGCCGAGAGTTCTGCATTGGCTAATGGGGCCGCCTTCTGTTGGATACCAGGCCACTCTGGCATTCGTGATAACGAGGAGGCGGACCGGTTAGCTGGTGTAGGTCGCGGACTGAATCCAGAGGATGTTCCAATTCCATCTCCTGATGCTGTCAGATGGACAAAGGGGAGGATTCGCGATTGCTGGAGTCTTTCGTGGTTCAACAGCAGGAATTTCGCATTGAGAAGCATCAAACCCACCACTCTTCCCGACAATAAAAATCCCAAAAACCGCCGCATTCTCTCTCGTCTACGAATAGGTCATACCCGTCTCACCCATAGTTACCTTTTAGACAAAGAAGATCCCCCAATCTGCACCACCTGTAGAGTCCCACTATCCATATTTTAATTCACTGCATTACTTATACCACCGAACGCTTGACTTTCAATTTGAGTAACTCACTTGAGGAAGTTTTATCGCCACCAAATGAGGAAGTGCGTATAGAATTCCTTAACCAAACTGGCCTTTTCAAACTAATATAAATCCCGCGAACAGGAACGAATGACCCGAAGGGTTAAAGCATAGACTAACTCTAAGACCAGTAGGTCCCGAACAAATACGATATTTTTCTTGGCTCAGTCAGTACTAGCACATCGGTCCCAAGCTCGCCCCTAACAACGTAGCTCACACCAACACATTCTCAAATGTTGTGTCAAAATAACATAGTGAATCAAAACAACAACCAAGATACTAGTACCGGGGGGTACCGAAAAGCGCAAGAATTATTGCAAGGTGCAGACTGCAAGGTATACTTCGGACCTAGGGGTTCTACAACAGTGAACCAATTTCAAATCGCTAGTTGCACATTGATTGTTGGTTAAAGTCCCTCTCAAAAACAATAGAAGAAGAAGAACGAGAAGCAGAGTGTCGTGCCGCTCCGGCGACATTGATCCTTTTGCCTTCCGTTTTGTGCCCATTGTTCTCTGAACACAACTTCAACTAAATGTAACCAACAGAATGATCCAACTCGCCTCGTAGCTATGTCGAGCAACTCCCGTAGTTCGTTTCCCCTTCTTCATCCGATCTCAAGCTCTCTTTCAAGAGTTCCTTTCTGTTTGAGCCTCTCTCTCTCTCTCATTCTTTATTCTCAAGTTTTTCTCTCCCATCCGAAGGAAACACACATCGTGATTCGTGGACAGATTTTCCCTTCTTTTGCACTACCATAGTCCGATGCGATTATGCTATACCATAGTCCGTTCTCTCATTCTCTCTCGCTTCATGAAAACCTCTCGTTCATTCGGAATCAGTTTACTCTGACACCGGTTTCCGAAGATTGGCTTTCGGCGATCGTTTTCTGGTTCAAATTAGCGTTTTGATTTATGTGCAGCTACGCTTTTATTTATATGCACACTTTGATTTACAACTAACCTTTTTCATTATAATTACTACTCCAAAGGTTCAATATATGCCCGCGGAAATAGAGTTTCTTTTTTTTACTAAACACCATTATACGTACTACACAGAGCTCAGTCGATTCCACAGCGTGGATAAAGTTACAAGTGTTTCTTTTATCGCAGTACGAATAAAACCATCACAGTTCCCCTTCTTAACAGTAAGCTAACGGAGTAAAAGACGAAATATTTCTTTCTGTTTCTGCGGTATGTCAATCAATAGAATTTCTTTCTTTCTGCACTGACATGTAAACACTGGTCAACATTTCATTTATATTTAAAGTGAAGTTATTCAGAAACAACAATCATGGAGGCATCTAGTTATTTCATTGAGTATTTAAAAAAAAAACAGTACAAATTAAAGATCTATCAAAAAACGGGACAGCTAAAAACGGTCGAGAAAACGGGACTGTCCCGGATTATACGGTTCGTTTGGTCAGTCTACATAATCTGCTAGTAGACGAGTTTGTGATCATAGCTATCGAAGTGTAAAACGATGGAGCGTGTTAAGAAAATTGAGGTTAGCAGCAAATCATGAACTGGCCTCTTTCATTTTGCATTGTCACACAAGCACGGAATCGCACTCAGATAATGTTGTAAGGCTATGTACAGATTGTGGTGCTGAAAAAAAAAACATTTTCATGATCGGAAAGCAATTCGCAAGCTGTTAATAAGTACCTGCAACTGTGAACTTCATTCCATGACTCTGAAAGTTCCTCAGGCTAATGCTCGTTTCTAGAGGTAGGTTCCAATATATAAGAAGTAAACAGAGGGATTAACGTCCGAATATTGGCAGTTCTAATCACAGATCAAATACAAGTTCATGAAATATCCCAGCTGATGCATGTACGGCTTAAAACCCGTTGCGTACCCTAATCTTACGCGTAAAGAATCCCAAAGAAAATAAGCGGCTATTGAAATTGCACAAACTCGTAGATGGAACTTAAGTTACAATTACTCCTTATCCGACGCTCCCAACCTAAATGTAAGATTATGTTCAAAGATCTTATAAATGTGGAAGAAAAATAGTCTTGAGGATTAAAAAAATCCAAAAGTATCTGAAATCTACCGTCAACAAAGATCAAAACTGCTACGCTAATCCTGACGTTTAGCTTTGCTCTGCCCATTGCCGCGATCAAAGTAGGTGCTTTGAGAACTAACACAAGGGCCTACTACCCAAGCCTCATATTATGTTAACTTACGGACGTACTAAGAAGCGATACACTAGCCTTGCTGGATGTCAAAACTTTACAGCTGTGCAAACACATGTTACTACATATTTTTCACATACACAAAGAGTTGGAATCCTTGTGATCATATTAATAAAGATAGAGCGCAATATTTGATTTAAGGTTCTCATTAGAATTATACTCATATAGCAAGAATGAACAACGAGTACAAAATATTTTAAATGTTTGAACAATATTTGAAAAATCGGACAATACCATTCGTGAGTAGTCCTGCAATAGCATCTTCTCTTCAAGCTTTAAAAGAGGATTGTAAAATAAAAGCTTTCATGTTTGCAAGGTTTTGAAAGTATCAAATGCAACCGTGCACGGGATGGAGTCGGTTGGACGCTATCCTAGCTGCCTTTTGTAGCTAAAATGTGTCTTCACCTCAAAAATGATAGAGGCAATCCTTTTTTTGTTTTTTTTTTTTTTTTTTAATTTGAAAAAAAAAAAAAAAAACGGGTTGGGGGGGGGTAAAAAATGGGTCTAAGTACACATTTAGATTTTTCTACGGAGTTCTGTAAAAAAAAATCATCGAAGTCGATCTTTAAAATGAAAATTACTGAATTTTCGATAAAAGAGTAAAATGTTGTTGTTGACACATCGTATAACTACCGAAAAACTGTAAATAGGAAAAAATACCGAAAATTTGTAAAAAAAAAAAGTACCGAAAAATCTGTAACTGAAGTCAAATTACCATAAATCGGTGATTTTTCACCGAACTTCTGTAAACATCTTGAGCAGCCATGTTGTCAAATCAGAAGCAAAATAGTTCGGAAGTGTTCGCGCAGGAAGAAAAGTGAAAAAAAAAACGAGTAAAAATAGTCTGAAATGGACAGTTTCCTAAATAAATTGAATGAACACGATGAAAGGATCGTCAGTATCTTCCTTTAGTAAAATAAATCACTTTATAATCATAAATTTTTGTTGCAGCCTGGAATAATCTGCTTTTTTGCCATGTCAAATGGTGCTGTAATGGGGCTGGAACAGCTAAACACGACTGGCACCAAGTTCATGCACAGCGTGCAAAGGTACAAAAAAAAATGAAATCCGAATTTCAGCAAACATATATTCCGAAAAATATCTCGAAACGTAGATTTTATAAGACAAATAAAATTATAACTTTTATTTACAGAATATTTGTAAAACAAATGCAGAAAATTTCGGTAAAACTACAAACCAGATCCTTGGAAAATTTATTTGTAAAATAATTTCCGGATTAGTGATCGCATTGGAGGAATACAGTTTTTTTGGTAATCAAAAAAATCACCGAACTCATTACCGAACGTTCAGCTGTTGAAAATTCGGTAAAGTTTTACAGATTTCTGTCAAAAAGTGTGTAGTTTCTTAGAATTGTGCTGTCGAAAATTTGAAATAGTTATGCAAATCGGCTTTATTAACGGCAATTTGTAAGTTTCAATATATTTTTCCCCTGCATCGCAGCATGTCGATATTTCATTGATTAACCTTCAATTCAAATAATCGCACAACGTTGGTCGACATTAGCTCGACTTTCGATTCACGTTTCATTTTCTCACAGCTAGATGTCGTCATACCTTGCACAGCACAAGCATAATGTCAAATTTATGCTCTTTGTCTACTCTGTTGTCATGCTTTGTTTGGCTCCTTATCGAAGTCATACGAAAAGCTGCAATCAGAAAAGGTATGTGTCCCTCAGTCGAATTAAACTTAAATTTATAAATGGATGATAATTGGTGTGGTGTTCAAATAGGATGCAGATCCGAAAACGTTTTCTGCCCCGTTCCTTGCAAGATGCACTGGCGACGGCATTCATGGCTGGCATCATACCGATAACTTTTTGGTTTGAAGTGTACGTGGTGATACCGGGCGTTCACGGGCAAGAATCAATGTTCAACTGGATACACCTGGCTCCAGCGCTGTTCTTGCTGTATAACATCAGTGCCAACATGCTGGCGACTATCATGTGCGATACCAGCTGTGCTACCGAGATAATCAATGTGCCAACGAATGTAGCGGTATCCTCGGGCATGGGATCGGGCTCGTGGCATTTGTGTGCAACATGTGAAGCAGTGGCACCACCTCGGTCATGGCACTGCAACACGTGCGGGAGCTGTGTTCTTAAACGAGACCACCATTGCGTGTTCACCGGATGTTGTATAGGTCATCGAAATCATCGATATTTTATCATGTTTGTACTGCATCTATTTATAGCGACGTTTTACGCAAGTGTACTTAACAACTATTTCATCTGGTTTGTTCGCGGAGAAGAGTTCCGCAATTGGACGTCGCTGGTGAAGATCGTCTTTCCACTGGCGATGCTCGTAATCGATACCTCAACGAAGCAGTATTATCTAGTCGTTTATCTAATCAACATGGTTGGAATGTTGTTCACAGGTGTGCTGTTAGTATACCACGGTCGTTTGATACTAAATGGAAGGGTGGTTCATGAGAGGAACTCCCACGAATACGATCTTGGCCGGTTGAACAATCTGAAAATGGTACTCGGTGAACGTTGGCATCTTGTGTGGCTATCGCCATTTTTGGATAGCAAGCTGCCTCACGATGGTGTCAACTGGGATTTGATTCAGAAGGAAGTAGCAAAGAGTAAATAGACCAACGGCCATACTTTAAAATCACCCACGTTTGGATGTTTTATTTTGTATTTTATGTGCAATAAAATGTGTACATTTTTCGAAATTTTTGTTTGATTTGTGATATTATAATCCACAACCTCTCTGGACAATATCATACAAATATATTCTTTATTTTCAAAACAATTACAATCGGTTAAAAAAAATTTCGACAAAATAACATCTTTAATCACATTGAAATACGTTTGCCTAACTCCACTTATGATTACATACACATTAAGATACTTTCGGGTTTTATTTGTGAATCTGCTAAACTGACTAGCGCGATTGTAACTCGGATAAGCACGAAATCTGTAATGGCAATCTTCGTCGAACCATGGCCAAATTTCCCTAACTACCTCAAACCATCTCAAAACACCATTTCATCTGTGTTGGAAGTCATACTACTGGCTCGGTTGGTTCGCTGTAACTGCAGCAGCTCTCTTATCAGGGCAGATTTCTCCCGTTCCAGTAGTGAAAGCTTTTCATTCTTCTGGTTCACCTCCTCGGAAAGCTGTACGTTCTGCTGTTTCAGTCGGTTGACCATTTCCGTCTGTTGTCCACCACCATTGGATGGGTTAGTGGAAGGTTGCGTTTGAGCCTGAGCACGCTGTTGCTGTGGTGGATGATGGAAGGTCATGGCACCCGGTGGACGAAGAGCGAGGTTCATGTGCATAGGGAAACCTCCACGTTCCCAGCTCTCTGCCAGCGTCATCAGGTGACGATTCACCTCCAGAACGCGTGCCCGTTGGAGATCCAAGCGTTCCTGGTGGGTATCGGTCCATGTTTCCTGTAAATAAGAGGGAACGATTTAAGGGAAAATGTTAAAATGATAAATTAATCTTTTGTTAGGATTGTAGAAATTTAGAAACCATACTCCTTGTGATTACAATAGGGTCGGTTCATAAACCACGTAGACTTATTTTTGAAAATCTCAGACCCCCCCCCCCCTCCCTCCTCGTAGACTTTTCTCCATACAAATTTTTGATGGAGCGTAGACTTTGGTCAAACCCCCTCATCCCCCCAAAAAAGTCTACGTGGTTTATCAATAGCCCCATATCAGATTTCTAAACAGTAACATCAGATTTGCTACGCTGGCAGAAAAACATAAAATGGTATTTAAAACACTGTCATTCGTTCAAACTTTTTTTTTTAGAACATTCAAATTGGGAGTACTAAATCATTATTATATACTGCACTTGTTGAAATTCCCATCAGTGCTAAGTGATTTTCAGTCTAGTTTCAAAACCATCGTTATAAAAATAGCATTTTACAGCGAAGACCATGGTGACGCATAAGGACTTGCGGTTGGAAACCCGGTACGTGGAATTGTGAATTTCTCAATTTCATTGGAAGCACACGCATACTCTCCAATGTACTGAAGGTCCACGGGCTCGGCATCGAAGGAGGTGTGTTGGAAAGGATCCATGGTACGAACGTTTAAAGGTAATCATACCATCTACCAGAACTGCGCAACACACGTGAGCTGGGAACAGCTTCCATCGTGGTGGGCGATATGCAAAGGCGCGTGATCGGTTGGTGGCCAATCGATGAAAGAATGTGCAGGTTGAGGATCAAGGATCGGTTCATCAACTTTGGCATAATCAACGTGCACAGCCCATACTCCGGAAGCACTGATGATGACAAAGACGCATTTTACGCGCAGCTTGAATGACCGATGCTTAAGCCATCAACGATCATCATAGAAGACCTGAATGCTCAAGTTGGCTAGGAGGAGGAGTTCAGACCAACAATTGTAAAGTTCAGCGCTCTCTAACTGACGATCGACAACGGCTTGCGACTCATTATTTCACCGCCTCCAAGAACATGGCCTAGAAGCTACTTCCAGCACTGCCCCACATAAGGAGATCACCAAAGAGAAAAAAACGCCGGCTGGAATAAGCGGAGTGAGAGGAGTTGGAGCAGTTGTACCATTCTCAAGAAACGTGAAAATCCACCAGAAGTTCAATGCATCCCGCAAAGGCTGCCGTTAGCCAAAATGTGCAGGGATAAGGATCGAAGCATCTTGACGGACGGACAAGTTGGAGTGTGAGAACTTCCGAGCGATCACCATTCTGAATGTCACATACAAAGTGCAATCCCAGATCATCTGCTGTCGTCTATCACCTAAAACGAATGAGTTCCTCTGTAGTTATCAAACCGGCCGCTCTACAACGGACCAGATCATTACAATACGGCAAATCCTCCAGAAATGCCGTGAATTCCAGGTCCCTACGCACCACCTGTTCACCAATTTTAAGGCGGCGTACGACAGTACGACAGTATCGACCGCATAGAGTTATGGAAAATCATGGACGAAAACGGCTTCCCCAGGAAGCTCACAAGAACGAATAGAGCAACGATTGACGTTGTGCAAAGCTGCGTGGAGATTTCAGGCGAACAATCCAGTTCGTTTGAATCTCGCCGGGGACATCGACAAGGCGATGGACTTTCCTGCCTTCTGTTCAGTATTGCGCTAGAATGTGTCTTGCGGTGAGCCGGATTTAACACGAGATGCAGCCAATTTGTTTGCTTCGTGGCTTGTCGGCCGAACATTAGCAACTGTACACCCATCTGGAACGTGAAGCAAGAAAAGTCAGACTGGTGGTGAATGCGTTGAAAACAATGTACATACTAAACGGCGTCAGCGAGTGCGACAGTTATTGCCTAGGTAGCAGTGTTACGACAGGCTACCGAGTGAACTATCAAAATATGGTTGTGAAGTTGACGCTGCAGTGGGTAATTACCGAGATTTAGGAGGATGAGTATTTACCCGAGCATTGGATGGATGGTATCGTGTGTCCCATCTATAAGAAGGATGGCTAGCTGGACTGACCATCTACAAGACATTAATTAGACAGATAATTCTGTACGCGAACAGTGGCACGTTAACCATAGCACGGCAGTAGCAGAAATGTTACCCCAGTCCGAACGTCTGTCCTCCATGAAGGTGCGGCTCAAATAGCGTCTGACACTCTGACAGGCATCAAGCGGCTGAATAAGAAATGCTCTTCCTCGAATGCTATACCAAAGAGAAACATCAGCACTGCCTTGTCTAGGTTTCACCAAACTAAAATTGACAAACAGTCGACGACTATCAAATCTCGAGGCGCGCAGGTGACGCCATCAACATACGATTCACTAAAACTAACGGACACGAGCTACCATTAAATGGTACCAACGGCGGTTGCTAGCAAGCGGCTGGCTAGGCAGTCGGTTGACAAAGTCAGTGGAGAATTTATAACACGCCAGTTGGTGCAACCACGAGCAGCGAAATATGTGTGATCTAGTTAGTAGCCATCTTTAGGTATTACGCAACATTGAACGGTATTAGCCAGCCGGGTTCACATCATCTCTTATGTGTGCCGAAAATGAATTAACTGCAACAGTAGCATGATCAGTTACCAGTTATTAGCAGATAATTGATTTCACTTATCTTCTAATAACTTGCTAATGTGTCGGTTGTATTGCTGGCTAATGCATTTGCCTACAATATTAGGAAAGATGTGAATGGACCATATTACAGTTCCAAAGAAGACCGATCAAACATGAACCATTGAAAATCCATTCTTTTCAGAACGACCAATTCGATTTTTCCAGCTAAAAAGTTAGTTTGATTGGAATTTATCTAACATACCGTTCCAAATTCTTGTCAATTGGCAACCAGCGGTGACTTAAATAGTTTCAGCTTTCCCTTCGTCGCATACCTTAAATCTTATGTACAATTTCAAACACGGCTCAGAAATGTAAACGGTCTCTATATTATTCCAAAGCGCAAATATGAAGCAAATTTATGGCAAAAGTAGCAGGCCAAATGGAAATTATACAAATGGCGACCGTCACGAGATCTTCTTTATATATAAAAATGAATTTCTGTCTGTCTATCTGACCCTTATAAACTCGGAAACAACCGAACCGATCGGCATGAAAAAAGGTATGCAGGGGTTTTTGGGGCCGTGAAAGGTTCCTATAATGGTGGTCCCCCCTTCCGAAATGGAGAGGGGGGCTCTCATAGGAATGAAACACAAATTTCTGCATAACTCGAGAACTAATCAAGCAAATGGAACCAAATTTGGCATGTGAGAATTTTTGGAGGCAAAACAACTCCCTTACAAATGGAACACAAATTTCAACCAAACAACAACATAACCAACAACATATCCAACAGCAATCCAGGTATTTGAAGAAATGAAAAAAAAATATATAAAAGAATAATTTTTCTTTATTTTTTTCAGATGAGTATATTTGAGAATGGAATTACTTATGCAACGCAGCTACGTATGCAAAAATAAAAAAAAAAAAATAAAACTCTATAATTGAAGTCACACATTAGCAAACGAAATTTTTTTTAACAAAACTTATTTCAAAAAACAACAAGTTCTATTAAATTTTCATTCATTCAGCTAGTATTGAATAAATGAAACGCGTATAACTCAATTAATCCTCGTTAGTTAATTCCCGGTAGTCACCGGATGTGATCTTATGATGCATTCTCGCTCCACCAGCAACAAGGCAAGCAGTTCCAGCAACGCCAAACAAGGTCGGCAAGGTTAGGAAGAAGAAGACTTACAGCAGCACATGTACCGGGTGTTATGAACAGTTTCGTCAGCGACATTTTCGAGCGAATTGAAGGCGAAGCATGACTTAAATCAATCGGCGGATGACCCTGACGTCACGGGAAATTCAAACCCCCGTTCGGTCATTTCTGCCGGGAGAATTAGCCAAATACGCCGTTTCCGAGCGAACCAAAGCCGTGGCCAAGTAAACCAGCTTTCTGACGAAGTGAGGTGGCAGCGGCAGCTGTTGCCCTGAACCCAAAACGGCCCTTTTCAGGGCCACCAAAATAAGTGTAAAAGTGAGTTGACATGTCTTCGGGAGTGCTGGGGCTGTGCTTTGAGGTGGCCGGTTGCGAAAAATATCGTTAATGTGCCAAACCGTAATGTTTTAGACATTTGTACATTTATCAGCGTTGCACACACATAGGCCTAGTAGAAACCATATACAATTGGTAGTGAATGAAGCCCGTCTCTTGGTGTAAAATGTCCCAAATTACTAAGCCCTTTAGTCTATGGGAGTACAATCCAGAATACGAAATTCACGAGCGTATCGTTAGATTTTGAACGAAACCAATTTCGTCCACCCTTTGAACATTTTAGCAATCTAGCTTACATAATTCTACGTAGTCTTACGTTACTTTTGCGTACAACCCCATTGGGCTGTCCCTTGTAGTTTTTCTACAAAAAAAATAATGCTTGATGAGGGGGGGTAGCTCATCAAATCTTCCGGTCCGCCTCTAAGCATCTTGCTGTGAGGTACCAGGTGGGTCTCCACCGATTGCCTGTCGATCTGCCAATTTTGGAAGACGTCTGCATTGAGTTATCTCAAATTATAATAATCCGTCCGCTATATCACAAAACATTGCGATTGGTTGAGCGGATTGGAGATGATGAAATTATTGGGTATAGGACCAAGTCTCCCCCGGTTGGTGCGAAAAAATGAGCTTAGAAATCAATAGAAGCGTAATGTTGCCAGAAGGCACGAAATGCTTCCAGGGACGCAAATATCACAAAATCTTGCTCAACTTGCTTGTTGCAGATGTGAGTTCTAGTAGTAGGATTGTTTGTAGAATGTAGGGAAGATGTACCTATATTTATCTCATCACTTTGCAATTCATCCTACTTGAAATAAAACGATATAAACGTGACTGGATTAGTTAGTAATGTTTGTTGTAGTTATTTAACGTAAGAACACATTATTAGAAAATGAAACCGATCCTTCAACTGCCCAATTGTTTCATTCATCGTAGGATGAATAAAGGAACAATGAGATTAATATGAGGGCAGTTACCCTAGTTGTACATATTCAAAGTTTACGTTAAAAGAGTGTTTCGAGCATTTGATGTGAACGGTTGCGTTGATTCTTTCTTATTCACTATTTTGTTATAGGGCATAACGCGTTAGGGCCTGTTCATAAACCACGTAGACTCATTTTTGAAAATCCTAGACCCCCCCCCCCCTCGTAGACTTTTCTCCATACAATTTTTTGAAATTTTGTATGGAGCGTAGATTTTAGTCAAACACCCCGCCCCCTCCCCCCGAAAAGTCTACGTGGTCTTTGAATAGCCCCTCTATCTATTTCGGTTATTTTTATTCGGCGGCGCGAGTGATCGAGTCAGTACAGAAAAAGATCAACAAAACTGCTGCTAGGTGAGATATAACGGTAAATAATTAAAACATCCTTTCTATTAGTTCAGCATACTTGCTGTATCACCATGGTGTCGATGCTTTGTTGCGAACTGCTTTGTTATCGGTTATAGCGCATTATTTTTAATTTGGGTTATCTATTGTTCAGCGGTGCAAGTGATCATGTGAGCAAAAAAAAAAAAAAAAAAAAAACCCCTTCCCGGGTGGGGTCGGGGGGTCGGCGGGGGTGGTGGGCCATAGATCATTGCACCGAATGCATTAACCTCACTTTTTGGACAGTTCAGGGAGCTTGTTTACAAGGTGTTAGAATTTGAACCGCTCAAACGAAATTTTTCATTAGCTTTTTCCGAATTTTGAACGATTAGATTCAGGAAATGATGTAAAAATAAGCACTGGTGTCTGTTTTCCGTCAATTTTACTGTTGATTTTACTTCAATCGTAATAAATTTAGAGAACGAAATCTCAAACCGATCTTACCGAAAATATTCTAAGTCCACGTAAACAAGGTCCCTGAACTGTCAAAACTGCATTGATGACGCCATCGTGCAATGATCTATTGGTGGGGATTATAATTAGTTGTGATCTAAAGGTTGTACGGAATCAAATTGCGCCACTTTTAAATGACTGTAATTTACCCGTTGGGTTTTTTCTATTGAAATTTTGGGTGAAATTAGTTCAATGTGTATTTGTTTACGCTGTGTAAGTTTCACTAGCAGATGTGCAATCTTTACGAAGATGAAGTCGGAAGAACACGGAACAGCGCAAAGAGATTTTGCGCACGTACCTCGAAAATCCGGATCTTTGTCATCGTGCCATCAGCAGGAAGCTGGGAATGGTACATTCTACGGTGCCTCGTGTTTTAAATCGGTACCACGAACGTTTGACCGTCGATCGGAAAGAAAAAAGTGGCAAAAATGGATCTCCGTATAGTGTTAAGAATCACAAGCGGGTAGTTCAAGCTTTCAAGAGGAATCCCAACAGTTCAGTTCGAGATGTGGCGAAGAAACTGAATCTAACCAAAACTTTCGTGCAAGATACGAAAAACGTGAAGGACTACACACGTACAAAGTCCAGAAGGCACCTAATTGCGATGAACGGCAGAATACGGTAGGTAAAACACGTGCATGGAAGCTCTACACCCAGATGTTGACGAAACCACATTGCCTCGTTACGGATGATGAGACGTATGTAAAAGCAGACATCCGGCAACTTCCGGGGCTCCAGTTTTTCACTGCTCATCATAAATTTTATGTCCCTGAGGACGTTAGAAAGCAGAAGATGTCAAAGTTTGCCAAAAAATATATGATTTAGCAAGCAATTTGCTCGTGTGGAAAGCGGAGCACCCCATTCGTGACAACTGGAACGTTTAAGGGGCAGGTGTACCTAAAGGAATGCCTCCAAAAGCGTCTACTTCCTATTCTGAGGTCACACGATGGTCGTACGATTTTCTAGCCGGATTTAGCCTCGTGCCATTACTCGAAAGAGGTTTTGGAGTGGTACAAGGCTAAGGAGGTTAATTTCGCGCCGAAGCATCTCAATCCCCCGTACGCACCGGAACTGCGTCCATTTGAACAGTACTGGGCCATCATGAAGCAGGCACTTTGGAAGCATCCTAAGGAAGTGAAATCAGAGGAATATATGAAGAAAAAATGAATTGCCACGCAAAAAAAAGTTGGTTCAAAAGTTGTACAGGACCTTATGAGTAGTGTAAAGAAGAAGGCTCGTGCATTTGGATATGGAATTGAAATTGAATAAAACAAACATGGGGAAATATTCATAACATGTTTTATTTTACTCCCTGAAAGTTTGAAGATGATTGGTTGAACGGGCGAATTTTGCCGAATATTTGTGTGTGTCGCAATTTGATTCCGTACACCCTTTATCGTATTCCTTTGCCATACTCGCCGGGCCGCCATATCTTGGAACAGGTGAACCACTATCCCATTGTGTGATTGGCTGCAATAGCTTCCTTACTGTTGATATGAATTGATCAAAATTCGCTGTCAAGCGTTTATATAACGACTCACACATTGTGAGTGGTTTATATTTTACTAGACAGCTAAGACAATAACTCTTAGTATGTTTTTAGAGAAATGGCTAAGCTCTTCAAACATCCGGGGGACTTCAAGGATTTCACTTATATCTTTCTTCTTAATTTTGTTTCTTTTCAAGCAACAAATAATTTATTTCTACCAAAGTTTAAAGCTAATATCTAATATCCTGTTTTTGTTTTGTTTTGTTTTTCGTTATGCTTGTCTCTTTTCAGTCACAACTCCTTCTCTCTAAATTTTCCCTATATATCTCCTCCTATCCCTAACCAATGCACGGAAGCTAATGGGACAACGGGGCCCGTTAGTGAAAGTGACGGCATGCTATATGGATTAATATGCAAGAACGCTTAGGCTATGTACTCAGTTTAGGTGCAGATCGGTGGGTAGTTGCCTGCCAGGGTGGGGGCTGATCAATAACAATAACAATAACTATTCTCATTCAATGCTCATTTCTGCTAATAATGTCCAGCACATAGTTATAATCAACCATCGACAGCTCGCAACAATAACTCTTAGTATCATGGCTGAGCAATGGCTAAGCTCTTCAAACATCCGGGGGACTAAAAGGATTCTAAGGAGTGTATCGAATATAAGCTATCCACATACATTTGCGTTGTACGCATGTATTTGTGATAGTTTTTTATGCTCTGAACACTGCATGCTGTGCGTTTGACTGTCAGCTTTCTTTTGTTTACTTGTTTGTGCGGTTCAAATTCTGCGTTTTCAAAATGTCGCGTATTGAAAAGGAAGTGAAAATTAAGGTTCTGGACACATGGCTAAGTGAGAAGGGTATTACTATGCGAAAATTGGCGAAGCGGTTTGGAATTCATCATGCGAGTGTTAAAACCATCATTAATAAGTTTGGGGAACACTATTCTTTGGATGAGCTACCAGGAAGAGGCAGAAAACCCGGTTCTTCCAACCCGAAACTGGAGCAGAAAGTGGTATCTCTAATCATGAAGAACAAATCAATGTCAATACGTGATTTGGCCAAAAAAGCAGGAACGAGTGTCGGAATGATCCAGCGTATCAAGAGGCAAAACCACCTGAAAACCTACAAGAAGCAGAAAATCTCGAAACAAAGTGCAGAACAGAAGAAGCGAGCAGCAACAAGGGCCCGGAAATTGTATTCGCGTCTTTTGCAGCGTCCGGATGCATGTGTTTTGATGGACGGTGAGACCTATGTAAAGGAGGACTCAAAAACGCTTCCAGGTCCACAATACTTTACTGCCGTCGTTGGGGAGGATGTGAGCGATGCGGACAGGTCGATTCAAGTGGAGAAATTCGGTCGAAAGGTACTGGTATGGCACGCAATATGTTCCTGTGGTTTGAAGTCAACCATTTTTTACACTACCGGAACTATAAATGCGGAAATCTATCGATCTGAGTGTCTCCAGAAGAGATTGTTGCCTTTATATAAGAAGCATAGTACACCTCCACTGTTTTGGACGGATTTAGCGTCGGCTCACTATGCCAAAACCACTCTCAATTGGCTTGCGGAAAAGGGTATAGATTTCGTTGAGAAAAATATCAATCCACCAAATTGCCCTCAGCTTCGACCCATCGAACGTTACTGGGTAATCGTGAAGAGGGTCTTCAAGAAGACTGGTAAGGCACCTGGGAACATGCAGGAGTTCAAAAAAAATTGGGCTCAAGCGTCCGAAAAATGCGATGCAACACTTGTCCGGAACTTGATGAAGAGCATTCGATCCAAAGTTCGAAAATTCGTGAAGGAATACTTAAATTTCATTATGTTTAAGTTCAAGTTGTACGAGGTTACAATAAAGGATCAATTTTTTGTATGAATAAAATATCGGTTTTCAACATAATTTGAAAGAAAGTTTGTGGATAGCTTATTTTCGATACACTCCTTACTGATATCTTTGTTTTTAATTTTGTTGCTTTTAAGCCAACAAATTATTTATTTCCACCAAATTTTGAAGACAAATTTTTATAGGGGTTGTTTTTTTTAGAAGTGGAAAAAATTTTTTTTGTTTTTGTGGGGGTGGTGGGGGGGGGGGTGGAAGTTCTTGGCGCCCACGTGTCGGGAATTTTGTCAGCTTCACGTATGTATTTTTGGCATTCCGCAAATCGACTGTACTTTGTAGACAATCAACATGGAAGCCGAAAGAAGGGAAAAAATTGTGCACAGTTATTTGCAAAATCCATTGTGGTCTGCATCTAGGCTAGCTAAACAACTGAAATTGCCCAGAAATACCGTATGGCGCGTTATCAAACGGTATAAGGAAACATTGACGACGATTCGGGAGCCTCAAGCCAATCGTCGGAGTGGTAAGATTTTGAAGACGATTAAGAGGAATCCCAATCTGTCGGACCGTGATTTGGCCAGAAAATTCGGTGCTGCCCATAGTACCGTGAGGAGAACTCGACTCAGGGAAGGAATCAAGTCGTATCGAGCTAGCAAACAGCCAAATCGGACCATAAAACATAATAGTGTGGCCAAAATCCGTGCTCGGAAGCTATACGACCAGGTGCTGACCAAGTTCGACGGGTGTCTTCTGATGGACGATGAAACCTATGTCAACAGGCCACAGCGACGACAAAAAGAGTTGCCCGCTGTTTCGAGCGGAACCCCAACCTCTCCGTCCGAGATGTCGCAAAGAAGCTGGGAGTGGCGCCTTCAACCGTGTATAGAGCTAAAAAACGAGCTGGACTGTCGACTTCGTGGTAACTCCAAATCGCGACGATAAACATCGGCCAAAGCACGATCGCGAAAGTTGTACATGACGATGCTGACGAAGTTTGATTGCGTGGTACAGGACGATGAAACTTACGTCAAGGCAGACTTTAAACAGCTTCCTGGACAGGAATTTTATATGGCAACCGGACGGGGAAAGTTGACTGATATTTTCAAGCATATTAAACTGTCAAAGTTCGCGAAGAAATATCTGAAAGACCCGGCAATTCGCTTTCGGTAAAAAGAAAGCTTAGCTGAATATTTCTCTTGTATTCTGTATTAACTGAACTTGAAAAAGAAAACGAATTTGACTTATTAATAAAAACTTTGATCGACTCACACACATTACTGTTTGACCAAATTTCGGAACACCCTTTAAATATTCAATAGGATGGGTCTATGGCATGTTACTTAAACTCAAAATCCAAACGGTATAAATGTGGACATGTTAATCGGCCCCATTCTGAAAAGTTTCTAATGTTTAAAATATTTTGAGGAATTCGAAATGGAGTTTTCGTATTATTATGGCCAAATGAGTGCAATACAAATTACTACCGATAAGCCGTTTTACACACGGGTTTTCTCAAAACTTTTTATGTAATAGTACTTCAGTTAGTCATAAATATGAATTAATGTACCAGAAACTGGACGGACACTTGCGCCTACCCAGTGGAGGACCCACTAGAGTATCGCACAAGATGACACGTGCAACGGGAAGGATTAATAGGATTCATAGACCCGGCGGGGAGTAGTCCCCGGATACGCCTCAGTTGAAGGCACGATTTATGCACCTAACAATAACAATAACAATAATTTGCTGGCATCCTGCGCTATAGTCTGTTTTTTTTCGTAGCTATTTCAACCAAAATTATAGCACAGCCAAAAAGAACCGAATTCCGTAATTGCAACAGAGGGGTCGGTTTGTTTGACAGCGTTCGGTAGTATTTGGGTAGACCGGTGTTCGGTTGTTGCTGATTAGATTCGTTTTTGTCAACCGAGTTTTTCGGTAAATTTCACAGATTGTGAGAAAAGCAGCTGTATTCGGATGTTATAAAAGAGACGGCCCAACTGGTCTTATCTCTATTTGCAGGGTATCCACAGAAAAGAGGGCATGCCGCTGCTCATGCCTAACTTTCTGCCTACACAGGCAGAAAAAGCGATCAACATTACTTACGAGTTTACGGTGATTAGGTCATGCCGGACTATTCGGGGTGCGGTGTAGCTGGCGTTCGATGTTCTGTTGCTTGAAGGAGCGGTCCCATGCTTTTGGCGGATAGTGCTAGTTACATACTTTCAGCGTATCGTTAACGGAAACGATCTCTGCTGCTGACCTTTTTCCAACTATCCAACATCCCAGTGATTTCTCGTGGAAGTGCAAAGGATTTCTCGGCTTCCTTCAAAGCGAGTATCACGTCAACACGTCCCTTCCCATTTCCTACTTGACCAACATTCGGGCACGGCCGGCGCCGGTGTTGCTTCATAATGAATCACCAGTTTTTACACGTTGAGGATGTACCTATGATAGTCCCAAACATCATCTCTTGATTCTTTGTGTAAATACAGCTGATCTGGCAATAACGGAGTAGCATCCGTGGGCGGTCAATCATGCTCATGCTCATGCTCAAAAAAAAAATGCTTGATGAGCACAAGAAACTCACTTTTTTTTTCTTCTCAATGGCTGTCAAACACAAAATAATTGACACAGCTTGTTCTGATTTTGCCAGGAGTAAACTGACAGTTTCTTGTTGACAGGATCAATATTGCCCTCTCAGTTGAGAGGCGGGAAATTAAAAAAATCAAATCGTCACCGAATTGTCAGTAATGGTGTATCATAATAAGAATTCTACAAACGTGTAATCGAAAATTTAAAATAAAGACAGAGGGAACAAAAGAAAGATAACAAGAAAGATCTCATTACGAGGAATTCAAAATGTTTTATAATATCGGGTAAGAATGTTTTATGATGAATAATAGGTGATACTATGACAACTGCTTTTATAAAGCATAAGTTAGGATTTGATGATTTCAAGTTAATATTAACGGTAGGACAATTTTCTCTCAGCTGGACATTTCCAAATTTCTTCCATAGAGTATTTATCAACTATCATTGCTCTACAACTTTTCCCTGGATATAAATATACTACTTATTTTTTAATTTTCTTTATTTGAAAATTGATTTCTGTCACATGTAGACTTTGTAAAGTGTAAACAGACATTTTTACATCGCTAGAACTGTTCTCTGTTATTTGGTGGTATATGAGCACGATCAAGCGTGCCCGCCCTTATTTGCCAGTCAAGGGGGCTAACCCAAGCAACCCCAAGTTCGAATTTTACTTGAGATGAGAACTCAGAAGTTCACATTTAGTTGAAATTTAGTTCCAAGGAACTTTTTTGCTGAATAACAAGACACTTCACGGATAAACAGAACTTAATTTTCTTTAAAGTGTCATTAATATTTAAAGGAACTTAAAAGTTCGAGAAAAGTTTTCTATTGCTATTCAACCCAACCTTCAAGTTCATATGTTGATAGTTGAGAACTTGCTTTGAACTTCAAAAAATCTCTAACACAAAGTTCATTAAAAGTACTAACCGTACTTTAAATTAGCGCAAAAGTTTACAATACATTTATGTTGAACTACTTTCCTACTTTTCACGAAGTACACGTAAAGTTCTGAGTAAAACTTTAGAAAATGTCAAAAAGATTGTTTACATTTGAAGAGTGATCTGATGTTGTACTCCAAGTTTGACGAGATACAAGAGCAAAAAATGGCTTATTTTATTACCATCGTAAAAAAAATGTTAGCTAAATGTTGGCTTAATGGGATGCGGAAAATGAAGCTGTCACTCAACAAGCTAATTAATATGTAGTTTTTTTTTTATTTGAATGCTTTTTTATCTTGCTTTATAGGAAAACAATAACCTACCACATCACAAAATATTCCGAACGAAAGAGAAATTGGGACCGATTACCCAAGACATACATCTCCGTCCAAAGACAATTGACTTAAAGACGATGACAGCGAAATGGAAGATTTTCAGGAAAGTGATGATGAATCATTAGATGATTCGTATTCATCATTTGCAATAGATAAATATAGTGCTGCATTGAATTAAATGGATTTGAATGAGTGCATTAGGTTTTTGGCCCTCAAAGCTATGCAATCACACGAATCCATAAATATAATATTGGAGATTAACCCTAATTAAAATCAGATTAAAACTATGACAGAATCTATTGTAAAACAACAAATATAAGAATGGTAGATACTAAAGGCTATATTGTTTTCAACGATAAGATAACATTTAAAGTTATTGTTTTCCACCATAGAATCTATTGTTGATGACAATTTTACAATAGAAATGCAGGGTTGTTATGCATCTTAACAATAAAAAAAATCAAGTTTTTCTCGAACAGATTCAAAAACAATTTATTTTATTGTCTTTTTACTGGTAACATTTTCGCTACAATGGACTTTATTGTCTATGAACTATACATGAACTATACTATACATGAACAGTATAGTGTACAGTTCAACAACAAAACTTATTATAATAATATCGTTTTTTATTGTAATCCTATTGTAAATTTTCATTCGGGAAAACTAACAGGAAAAGGTTGCCCGTTCCACTTATGAAGACATCCTGTCAAGCAACTTCCGAAATTTTTAAAGTTGTTGGAGGACAATATTGGTACAAAGGTATTAAGCAGTGTCTGATTGATTTTGTTCGGTCAGACTCAATATAAGTACTTGTACTGACTTATTAACCTTAAAGGGTAATCCTATTTTGGCTACTTATCTGAATTACATGGCTATACGTCCAAACACTCAAACTGAGGTGCCGTTAAATAACGTGATTCTAAATTAATCAAAACGATGTAAGATTAAAGGGAACAAAAAAGTAAAAAATCAAGGAAACAAAAGAAAAAAAAAAAAATATAATAAAAACCCCCCTTTTTTTGTGGGGGAGGGTAATATTTCTGTTTTGGAGGGGGGGGGAGGAGAACAAGAAAAAAAAATAAATAAATATATAATATTTTTTTTTTTTATGTTAATATTATTTTATTGATTTTTTTAATTCTTTTTTAATATCGCGCTATTTTTGTTTTAATATTTGGTGGGGTCAAAAAAAAAAAAAAAAGAAAAAGATAAGAATAATAATTGAGATTTAATTATTTTATGTTTTGTATAAAGTTTTGTTTTTTTTTTACTTAGTATTGGTTATTGATTCAAAATCATCATTTTGTGTTACTTGGGGTTGGTTGGGCTGCCCTTCCTGTGCCGGGTGGGGGGGGGGGTGGCTCGGGCCGGGTGGTGGGGGGGGGGGGGTGCGGGGCTTGAGATTGTCCTCTTCTCTTTTTCGGCTCCTTCTTTCTGCTCTCATCCACCACTCCTTTTACTCTTTTTTTTTTCTGCCTTGACACTGAAAATTTGTTTTCGTAAAATAGCTTTCTCTCGTTTCGTAAACATGGACTTTGTACATAGAACAAATGTCTCGTATATTGTATGAAACATTCATATTGCTTTTTGTCTGGTGAAATGCTATTATTACACCTTTTTGTATAATGCACGAAATGGATTTCGTGAAGACCAGCCAATCGCTGCTTCCCTATTATCATACTCCATGCATGTTGGCTTTACTGCTGGTATGGGCGGGAATAATTTATTTATCCCAAAATAAAAATTAAAGCGCTGTCGAGAGTTATAACATCATACTCATTAATCACGCCGCTTCTCACAAGTCACCATGGCCTAGTGAGATCAACCACGGATTCATTATCAGCGCTTTCCAAAAATTCAGGATCGAGTCCCATGTCAGAAACATTAAACAAAAAGCTGGACAAATCCACGTGGTTGCGCTTTTTGTTTCAATTACATATCGAGTCGATATAGTAGATTTGTCTGTCATTCTTGCAACCACCTGAGAAACGTTTCTTTTTAATTTGTAACAAAATATTCGTAGCTCTTTTTATTCTCATCGTACAATGCACGAATGTTCTTTCTGTGTCAACAAATGCTTCGTACTTGTGACAGTTGCGCGTGTGCCATTAATTACGAAGGTAGCTACATAAATAGTACAAATCAGTTTCGTTGCAGAAAATAACGAATAGATTTGTTAGTTCTACCTTCGATTTCGTAATTTAAACTAAAATTAATTTTCAGTGCAGAAATTGCTGTCCACTCCTAGGGTCTCATGTTGATGAGAAGATATTTCCATTTCAAAACATTATAATTAATTACGTACTTCACGCAATAAAACCATATTTGGAAATTTTTTTTTTTTTTTTTTTTTTTTTTTTTTTGTGGTATTTTATAAATAAATTTTTTTTGGGAAAAAAAAAAAAAAAAAAAAAAAAAAAAAAAAAAAAAAAAAAAAAAAAGAAAAAAAAAAACAAAAAAAAAAAAAAAAAAAAAAAAAAAAATAAAAAAAAAAAAAAAAAAAAAAAAAAAAAAAAAACCCCCCAAATTATAAAAAATTTTTTTTTTTTAAATATTTTTTTTAACTTAAAAAAATTTAAATGCAAGTACTTTTTTCCTGTTTCTATAAACCGTCACGTCACAATACACTGATTTCAACGAAAAAAAAACTTGGAGCTACGTATGACTGTACATACTTTTTAAAAGTATGTTACCACGTTTTTTGCTCTTCAGCATGCCACGTTTCCGAAAAAAAAAAAGAGTTCCATAATCAACTAGCAGTCCAGACTTCAGAAATGCATTGAAAACATTTAAAATTATTTCAACCAAACATAGTCCGGTACTGTGAATTTAATAACTTGCACAGTACGTTTATAGCACATAAATCCTGACTAACTATGCACACAACTTTTGACCCGCACCAACCCAAATACTTATGATTGCACTTACCATATGCGCTCCGGACCGGCCCAGATACTTGATCTTATCCTGCACGATGGACAGCTGTTTCAGATACCAATCGCGAGCCTTCTCCACCGCCGTCAACCCCTGCAGCAGGATGTCTTTCTCCTGTTCGATCTGCTTGAGCCGCTTGAGCATATTGTAATCGACGCCATTCTGCAGCGTATGCCTTCGGGGCTCGCGTCGTCTGCTGCTGCTCCCTCCGCCACCACCACCGTTCTTCTTCTGGTAAAGACCGGTCGTATGCATACCCAACGAGGGTGATGAACTCGTGTTGGAGAGGTCAATCTGACCGTCGGCTGACCCGCGGGTCAACCGGAGATGCGTTTTATCCGGTTTGTCCGTTTCATTCATGAGAAGCGACATTTGCCAGTTTTGAAGAGCGTTGCGGATTTCCGCTTTGTCCATGTTCGAATTGACTTGCACTGGTTGAGTTCGTTCCAGGTTCAGTGACACTCGAGGGGGTTTGGGAGGACCGAAGGCACCCGGTAGGATAATTGGCGGTGGCTCCAGATCTAGGTCACTGTCTGGATTGAGCTGTGGCATACTGAGTGTCTTCTGTGCTGGCATGGCGTTGTTCGGCCTAACCGTTGCTGTGTTGGCACTAGTGCTATTCCAAGAAGGTTTCGATATGTTATCCAGATCGAGCAACGGTGCTGAGGGGGGCCGAACGGAAAGTTTTGTTGGGGAGAGGGGTAATTTTTCTGACTCTTTGGAGAATCGAATCGTTCTACTTGCTTCGGTTTGATTGCGTACCAGGCAAATCTTGAGCCCACTGCAAAAACGCTCGAACGAGAGCAACCCATTAGAAGGCGTAACTTTGCGCAAGCTATCAATTACACCTCGCGGCAGACCCTTGGAGCCATCGTCCTGCCAACGGTCTTCGATATCGGCCAGCTTCACCAAACCAGTTTTGTCGTCGTCCATAATATCGAACAAGGTTCGCATAGCAGACACGAATGGCTTCGGTAGTCCTTCAACGATACCGGTAATGCTGGCATCCTGTTGCAGTTGCGGCGGATGTTGTGGTTGAGCCGACTGAGGCTGGTGAAGTTGATTATGCTGATGATGATGCGAAAGGTGGTGATTGTTCAAATGCACCCCATTGAAACCGCTGACACCGTTAAGTGTGAGAATATTTTTGCGAATACGGTTCGTCGTTGCCATCACGTTTCACTGTTCAATCTTCGTTGTTCTTCTAGTCCATTTTTGTCCGTCTACGACCATTCACAAAATAGAGGCTAAACTGTTTTGGGGACGTCTGGTTAGGCTGACTACCTATTCATATGGGGGTACAGGAAAGTTGAAGAGGGAAATTCACACTCGAAACATTTATGTATTGGCAAACGTAAGGCGCCAAAGGTGTGCAGCATCAAATGGGGAGCGTGCGGCATTGAGAGCCTAACATTCGAGATCACAGCATTTTTTCGAGTCTCCCTTTTGGTGCTATTTGTTTGTTCACTTTTCGCAGTGAGTGGCAGTCTTAAACGATGGAGTGAGCTGGGGATGTTCCGTTTATTGTTTCAGTGTAGATTTAGGCTTTTTTTTAATGAAGTTGTTTAAACTAAGAAGAAGTTCTGGAAACTTCGGTGATCTTTGGACAAAATAAAAAATAAATTAACGAGTTTTTTTAGAGCTTGTAAAAGTTATGGAAACTATGTTTTATTTCAGGATAAAATTTTATGGATTTCCTCACTGCTGAAAAATTATGTTTTATAAGCTTCTCAGACATGCACTTAAAAACGCAATTCCGGGTGTGGAAATTCGTTGTAAATTATGGTGTAATGTACCGCAAACTTAAAGACTTAAAAAGCCTAGTAAGTAAAGGCACAGTACTACCATAAACTAACTCGATACGATTTTTTTCTTGGCTCAGTCAGTACTAGCACATTGGTCCCAAGCTCGGTCCCAAGCTTAATAATATGCCCCTAATAATGAACTCACACGAACACACTCTCAAATATTCTGTCAAAATAACACAGCAAATTAAAACAAAGGCGCAAATATGTGTAGTTAGGTGCTGGCTTCAAGGTGCACTTCGGACCAAGGGGTTCTACAACAGTGAACCAATTTCAAATCGCTAGTTGCAACTAGCGATTTGAAATTGGTTCACTGTTGTAGAACCCCTAGTTCCGAAGCACACCGTGCAGTCTTCCAATGCACTCTTGCGCTTTTTAGTACCTTTCAGTGCTAGTATCTTTGTTTTTGTTTTGGTTCGCTATGAGCCTTAGTGACCTATAAGGACTTACGCTGAAGCATTCTTGACGGAAGCCATTACCTCAAAATTTAAAATTGATATAACTCAGAATCTGTACTAGATATTGGATATTTAATCACATCAGTTTGTATGCTTACTTGCTGTGAGCAATTTGATGTAGTTCGATTCGAATTCACCTTAACGCACGGACACTACAGCGCCATTTAGATCAAAGCAGTGCAAGTAAGAAGAAAAATCATTTGGAGGAAAACAAACTATCATTCATCTGCATGTGCCCGAAAGGGAAAGGTGATTAAACGTCAAAAAGCCTATAGTTATTTTGACAGAACATTTGAGGGTGTGTTGGTGTGAGTTACGTTATTAGGGGCGAATCATTAAGCATGGGACCGAGCTTGGGACCGATGTGCTAGTACTTCCTGAGCCAACAAATATATTTCTTCATTACTATCCAACCACTGGTACCACCAAGCAAGAGGGTCAGATACGAATGCCGGATGCAGTCGAAGAGATCATCGGAATTCTCGACTTCTCTGGGTATAAGGTATCATTTAACTTGTCACGCAAAACCAAAATTCATGTATTTTCGCTGGCATCGACAGCTCTCAAATGATAGCTATGGAAGTTCATCACTAAGTTACAGAATTCAACAGAAACAAATGCGAAAATGATTAAACTTTAATATTGGGTTAATTTTTATAACCGATGACTTATTTCTGTTGACAGAGTATTTGTTTATGTTTACTTTCAAGTGCTGCTTGCCCAGAAAGAGATTGCCAAGGTGGTAGGATGTCGTTTGGTCACAGTACCTATACACTCTATTTCTAAACAACCCAAAATTGAGTCCGATTAAACCGATTAAATTAGTCTTTAAGTCTTTAACTCAAATCCGTCAAAAGTATGGCTACTCAAAAGTTAGTAAAGATAGTTTGTAGTGGTAGGATGACAAACCGTCAGACGTAGTGGTAGGATGACAAACAGATTGAATCTAATCGATGTTTACTAATTGTCAACGTATTACTCCATACTTTTGACGGATTTGAGTCAATCGGACTCCATTTTTGGGTTGTTTAGAAATAAAGTGCATCGCATCAAAAAGGCCCTATAGGGTGGTCCTAAGCATCGAAGGCCGAAAAGTGGAGATTCGCGGTTTGCATGTACGCCAAACGTGATCAAATCGGTCCGTGCAAACATTGCTCGCAACCCGGTACGTTCCAACAGGAAACTTGCTAAGGAAGTCAACAATTATGAAAGATCCATGCAAAGAATCATCGAAGAATACTTGCACACATCTTCTAAAGTAATACGCCACTCGTAAGTGGGTAAAGGGAACAACGAAGAGACTTCTTTGTTCGTTGAAGAAGGAAACAATGAATATCCTGTTCTTCGACGAACAGCTGTTCAGCATCGATATTGTGTCTAACAACCGTACAGACGGGTTCATTTCACCGAAGAAACTTGAGGATGTTCTGGAGAAAGTTCCAAACAAGACTTTCGGCTGGTGTAATGATGTTTAGCTTGGTGGTATCCCAAGGTTTGAAAATTTCGCTTGTTTTCATTGATGCTGGTGGTCAAATCGATACCGAAGTGTATATCGGTATTTTGAAAGACCAATTGCTTCCTTTGCTGAAGGCCAACTTCTTTATGGATCAAAATATGAAGTGCCGTGTCACACGTCAAATCGGACCCAATGATGGCTGATGGAAAACATGAAGATTTGGCCGAAATATGTGTGGCCTGTGAGGGTGACCCCGGCGAAGTAGTTAGCATACCTCTCACGCCAAATTCACGAATTCGAGTCTCACTCCCGGACAAGTTACGAAAATACCTTAAAGAGATGTTTTGAGTGACTACGATGGGAGATCAATCAGCCCGAGGGTGAAAATCTCGATACTCAAGTAACAAACAAAAAATCAATATATGACCCGTTGCTGTCCGGACCTTACCACGTTTGATTATTCGATTTGGGCGTATTTTGAGGCACAAGCTTGCAAAACATCACACCCCCCTAGTGTGAAGATCCTGAAGTCTGTCATAACGTGTACATGGCAGTCGATATCGGAGGAAATCATAATATTGCTTAGAAACACTGAAGTGATTCGCAGTCATTCGATAATAAATAGATAAGATTTTAGTTTTGTGTGGTTTGTGTTAAGACGAACCATACGAAAAACATACTACCGAACCTCAGCCATTTTTATTGAAAGTTTTACAAATAACAACAAATTTTTACTACGCTTTTCAAACAACAGGCCATAGTTGGGAACATATAAAAAAAAAAACCGTTTCTTACATTGGGTCTACGGGTTCCTTGTTAAATCATTGTTATTTATCTATGTGAACAGTTAGTTTATAACGTGTGACTATTTTCTGTACATCTTGAGGCAGCAATTGAATTGAGGTAAATTTAGATCATTCGAAGATCGTTTAGATAATCTGTTCAGCTTAACCAGTAAAGTCATGATGTCTAAAAAGTTAAGGAAATCGAAAATTACACGGAAGTGAACAACTATAAATTGATTAATAACGTCTCAATTGCTTTGAAATAAATCAGTCATCCTGATGATTTTGTTGATTATCGCCGAATTAATGACATATTTGGTACATAGGCCGAATTAAGGAGCTAGGCTAACATAACATCCCGTTACCCTATATATTTTATAAAATAATGTAAAATTACAAAAACGTCCTTCAAGGTAATTTGATTCTATTGAAACTATTTATTCAACTTTTTAAGGTGTCTGAGACAGCTCATGGTAATAAATCCACATTGATAATTCTTAAACCACGATGCGTTCCAGAAACTAGAAAAATATCTCGGAAAATAACCAATCTTGGCCAATGTTCCATGAATTTCACAAAAATTATGGGGGAATCAGGAAGCATATACAGGGTGCGGCAGAAAATAATGCGAAAATGTTCAAACTTGAGTATTGGGTTAATTCGTGTAGCTAGTCACGAATTTCTGTCGAAAGTGTATTTGTTTATGTTTACTTTCAAGTGCTGCATCCAAACATTCTATTTGTTTTATTGCAAATTCATCAAAATGTTCGCGAAAAAGTGATCACCAGTTTGTTGCTCGCCCAAAAGAAGCCGAAAGAGATTGCCAAGGTGGTAGGGTGCCATTTGGCAACAGTTTACCGCATCAAAAAGTCCCTGCAGGATGGTCCTAAGCAGCGGAAGCCGGGAAGCGGACGTTCGCGCTTTGCGCGCACGCCGAACGTGATCAAATCGGTCCGTGCAAAAATTGCTCGCAACCCTGGTGCGTCCCATGAGAAATCTTGCAAAGGAAGCCGATATTTCGGAGAAAAAAAACCATGCGGAGAATCATCAAAGAAGACCTGCATGCATCTTCCAGAGCCAGAGTGAAACGCCACTTGATTACGGACCGGGTCAAGGAACTACGAGTGACTCGTTCCAAGAGATTGCTTTCCTTGTTGAAGAAGGAAAAAATGATAATCCTGTTCTCCGACGAAAAGCTTTTCAGCATCGATGCTGTGGCCAACAGCCGCACGGACCGGTTCATTTCACCGCAGAAAATGGAGAACGTTCCGGAAAAAGTGAAATTCAAATTTCAAACCAAACATCCGGCTGGTGTCATGATGTTTGGCTTGGTGGCGTCCAACGGTTTGAAAATGTCGCCTGTTTTCATTGATGCTGGAGCTAAAATCAATACCGAAGTGTATATCGGTATTTTAAAGGACCAAGTGCTTCCCTGGGTGAAGGCCAACTTTTCCGACCACCAAAACGTTGTCCTACAGCAGGATGGAGCGCCGTGTCACACGTCCAACCGAGCCCAACAATGGTTGAACGATAACATGAAGTTTTGGCCAAAGGATTTGTGCCCCCCCCCCTAGCAGTCCAGATCTTAATCCGTTAGATTATTCGATTTGGGCATATGTTGAAGCACGAGCCTGCAAAACATCACACCCTAGTGTGAAAACCCTGAAGTCAACCATAACACGTACATGGCAGTCAATGTCGGAGGACTACGTCCAAAAGGCATGCTCTGGCTTCCGGCGTCGGCTCGAGGATGTTATTAATAAAAATGGAGGACACATTGAATAAATTTGTTTAAAAGGACTTTATAAAGATAACTGCACTCGAAAATGTTGATATTATTGCTTGAATTAGTTGAAAATGGGATTTGAAAGAAATAGAACAAATTTTCGCATTATTTTCTGCCGCACCCTGTACAGTAACCATTCCATTAAGCTCAACATTGAGTTGAGTTTTCTGAAAATGGAGTTACTTAAAAATTAGTCACCTAGTTCAGAGCGACAAGTATACTTGGATAAGATGTATACTGTTCCCTTATCAACTCGTAAATATAAAACAAAATCTGTTATTTTTCAGTGGTTCCAGTTTTGACGAGTTTTGAAGAAAAATGACTCAATTTTGAGAGTAGTCTATATGTTGGCTAGAAAGTTGCTAGTTGCTTATTGTTATTTGGCGATATCTTTTAAATTTCCGGTTACGGAATTTTACACACGCTAAGATTCAAGCTTGAATGGCTGCGATCGCATTATCCAGCTTCGGTGATGGTTTGGGCAGGAATTACGGCTTCCAGAAAACTCACTTAATGTTCATCGAAAGTTGCGTCAAATCAGCGTTACGGATATTAGATCTACCACCGTACCCTAGTCCGATTTAATTCAAACTAATTCAATATATTTGTTTTTTGTAGTCAAAGGAACATA
Organism: Aedes koreicus; assembly: GCA_024533555.2. NCBI lineage: Eukaryota > Metazoa > Arthropoda > Insecta > Diptera > Culicidae > Aedes > Aedes koreicus. The sequence goes on from JAHHFK020002646.1 coordinate 347,563, forward strand.
TCTTAGTCATTAGTACATGTTATGTCTTGTAAAAAGTGAAAATAGCCGGATTGTGCCCAAGGATGAGCTTGGAACAAGGAAAACATGGTTAGTCTTCATTTATCTGAATCCTCATTTTCTATTAAATGTTCTATAGTTTGAATTGGTTATGACTAGGGTTCTGATGCATGGTCAGTATCGGAGTCATAGTTTGTTTTCTTTGCGATGAACCCGATTTTGACTGATAAAGGGGCGCGCCTTTGAAGAGTGCTCTCACTTCTCAACGGGTTTAAATAGCGGAAACTTTCAATAGAAGTCGATTCATTGCCAACAAAACAAACAATGACGCGGTGGTTTATGTCCCGAACAGGGGATAAAAACAAAGTGACCAATTAGTGGCACATTGAAGCTAATGTCAACAAGAGCAAGCTTGGCTAGACGACATGAACATCCAATAACAAGAGCAAAAAATTGTATGCCCAATCATAGTAAGAGAAATGAAGATAATTTCATTAAAATATTTTTTTATTATATGACACAAGAAGTATACAAAGAGGGTTTTGCAAAATAGAGTGAAAATTATCAGCAAGAAAAAATGATTCCAGGAACTCAAAAATATCACTACCTCATTACCATTTCAGTTTACAAAATTGTTGCGAAACTTTTCTGGACTGAGTTTTCCTAGTATTTATAAACATGTTAACAATAAAGTTTAAGAAAAAAAACGTGCAATTTTAAACAAGTAAAAAAAACTGAGAATTAACTTGTGCTTTGTTACTTTACTAAACAAAACAGCGCAATAAATAACAGATAGATTTTTTTTTTAAATTTGGCTTACAGCTTCAAAACAGTACGTCCAATGTTCTTGGTATTAAAAGATAAATTGACGGAAATTATTGGAAAACTCGTCTACGGAAAATCACGACTAACATAAAAAAAAGGATGTTTTCATTTAAAAAAAAAACGGTTTTTTCGACATTGCACTCCAATTATTTCGAAAACGGCTACATTTGGAAACTAGAAAATTAGAAGAAAGATTAGTAATTTCCATTCAATTCCAACTACCTTTATTCCTTATCTTGACTAATACGCGTATTTCGTCTACAATGTGCAGACTTCTTCAGTGTCATGTACTAATACTTGACATTAGATCACGACACTGAAGAAGTCTGCACATTGTAGACAAAATACGACTATCTGTAAAGGTAAGCAATAAAGGAAGTTATAATAAATTGGAAATTACTAATCTTCTTCTCATTTTTTAGCTACAGGTATTCCACTAAAAAAGCTCACACTCACCAGGATACATTTGGAAAGTTGCTCATCAAGAGCATTTTAGCTTGATATTATCTAAAGAACCATATTCAAAAATCATATTCTAACGAAAAACTCAATATGTAAAATCATGACATTTTGATATTTTGGAAACTACTTTATTTTAAGTTGCTCCATCTTAAAACAACTTTAACTATTCTTCATATGAGTTAAAGAGTTTATCAGAAAAAATGTTCATTCCAAAGAGTCCACCATTTTAAAATTTAGGTTTTAAATTTTTTCAAGAAAAGATTTCTGTTTACAAAGTCCCTATTGTTTACAACTTTTGTTCAGACACAATTTCATTACAGTCAACGGTTCACGAGTTATGATATTTTGAAGAATACACATATGAAAACACCGCCCTTTTGGAAAAATACTCTTAAGTCCAAAACATGTTTTGACCAAGCGGAAAAACATAATTTCCCATACCGAAACCTGTAGTTGTAAGCAAAGTTTCATTCAAATTGGAGAGATCATGGAAGATTATGATTTTGGCTGATTTTACCTGCAAATGCTCATACGGGTAAAAATCCACAACACCTTACTTGCAAAATAATATTCTCGCGAGCAAATCTGGTAAAAAATCTTTGGTCTATTACTCTCAACTCCATACATATTTACTTGATCAGTTGAGTAATAAGTGTGCTACTCATTCGATTAGATAATTATTTCTTTAAAATGTTGGCCACATCCTTAGCAACTTAATCATTAAAAAAGAAAGCTCTGTTGCAATGCTAAGCGAATAGTCAAAATTCACAGCAAATGATTGAATATGTATGCGTAACTATGTAAAATTAAATGATTAACATGAATCATACGTTCCACAACACAATATGTATAGGAAGACATTGAAATTAACGAAAAGGGAACTTCCCTTTCAAATTTAACGCAAAGTGTCGACGAAAAAATTGCCCGATTTGCTGTAGATCTCATGATCTTTTCAAAGAGTGGAACATCCCTAGCTCTCCCTCTATCTCCGATCGTGTCCCATCATCGTATCACTTAAGCTATTCACTTCACTCAATTAACTCCAACTGCTTACATTTTACAGTTAATGACTGCCTCCTGACTGCTAGTAGTAGTCAATGCTGCTGCTGAGCCATTCGGTGACACACATCAGCAGAGTCTGGTCGGAATACCCGCCATTCGCCAAGAGCATTACTACAGCCACCGCAACGTCGCTCTCCGTAAGTCACAGCCAGCAAGGAGGCCAGATCGAATTTGCAAACAATACCACAACAGCGTCGGCATTGGATAAATGCATTCCCAACTGAACACGCACAAGATGCTGCTGCTTGTTGCTCCTAGGTAATAACAGAGCCAGGCTGCCTTCCTCTCCGATATTTCGGCTTATACGGATGGATGCTGGCTGAGTGTGCCCGCGCAGGAAGAGAGCTTTCAAATCCGTGTGTTGATTACTTCGTTTCTTCGGCTTTAAATTGAGCCACAATGACCGCTTAGGTCTTTACGATTGTCGTTGTTCTTTAACAGCTTAAATTGAAATTGCAGGCTTGACAGTGCAGGCGCGACGAAAACAGATTTACCCGAAAGCGCGAAGTCGCCAAAAAAAAAAGTCACGCAGAATGAATGAACGGCTTAAATTTGAATCGTGTACTTCACCACTCTCAAAGCGGGACCGGACCCAACGTCGATGACCATGTTCCCAACGATAGAAAACTGAACGACCGAGGATCGCGTCGTCGCTGCGCAAACTAAACCGATCGAGAGTATGCGCAAAACTATACTAAAAGGCAGGTTTAAAATTTTATGTTTTGTGCCACTCTGCACAGGCTTCGCCACTAAACGACAAGACCAGGTGAATGTTTTGGTGAGTTGGATCGAAGGGATGGAAGACGTAGGTGTGGCAATCGTGAGAGTAAAGTTCGATCAGCCACGGCTTTGCTCCCTGTGGAACTTTTATGCCGACATGTGATCGGGTTTATGTGCTGTTTCTCTCAGTTGGAGCATAAATGAATACACACATGTATGCGCACTAGGGCGCTCCGTTTTGGAAAAGTGTCTTAGCCAATGTTTTTTAGTTTGTAGAAGAGATTATTGTAAAATTTCTGTGGAATTTATTCAATTACGCCTTTGCAAATTATGTTCTCTCATTTCCCAAACGTTGGACAGGCCTATTTAAATTCAAGAGCTACAATGTACTTGAATATCTTGAAATATGAAATTCATGAATGTTTAGCCCCTTTGGTTTTGGAAAACTGAACATGCTCAAGCCAGAGGCAGCGGAATTGAGTGCCAGTCCCATCGGGAGTATATTTTGGGTTGAAATTTTTCTCGACTTCCCTGGGCATAGACTATCGTCAGGGCCTGGATAGTCCAGTTGAAAATTAAGATAGTTTTTGGCTCAGGAAGTACCAGCACTTCGGTCCCTAACCTTAATGATTCGCCCCTAAAAAAGTAACTCACACAAATACACCCTCAAATATTCTGTCAAAATAACACAGCGAATCAAAACAAAAACAACGATTTTAGTATAGAAAAGCGAAAGAATGTATAGCAAGGTGCAGACTGCAGGGTGCACTTTGGACCAGGGGATTCTACAACAGTGAACTAATCTCAAATCATTAGTTTCATATTGATTGTTGGTATCATCAACAATCAATAGGAAACTAGCGATTTAAAGTTGGTTCAGTGTTTTAGAACCCCTTGGTCCCAAGTACACCTTGCACCTTGCAATACATTCTTGAACGAGTAAACAAAGTAGCAACCATGAGTGGTCAATCATCTCATTTCTCATGGCATCTCATTAAATAGCAAGTTTCTGTGGCATTTTACTTTCCTAAATTTCTGAATTGTTAGAAAGTACCATACCATGAATCTATATTTTTCAATCGGGGCTTTGAAACGGCTACTCTGTCTATCGAATGGCTTTATTTGTTCAATTTCGAGAATAGGACTCACCAGTCGTGCACCCGATTGAGATCGGTATCCTCGTGCTACCGATGCATACAGGTAAGCCGGTCAACAGGTTTCCACTTCTCCAAGAACCAGTTTGCCAGTATATGTTTGGGCAAAATACACAGTGATTCGATAGCACTTTGAGTGATCGCTCTTCATTGTGTGTAGCGCTAATTCAATTTGTTGGCATTCTCCACTCTCCCATTCTCTATTTCTTTTTGTTGGGTTATGATGAGATTGAATACAGACTTAAGGTTAAGAGAAAGATCAGACATCGGAAAGCGTAGTTCGTTGGAGAATAGATTTATACGTGCATATTTTCTGACTTCAATAGAAGCCAACAACTGTTACAGATGGCGACATTCGCCAGTTTTTGTTTTAAAGAGTCAACGTCATGCAATGATGTCCAAAAAAGAGTGAAGACAGTCGAGGAACTGAAGAAAGTATGGGTTTACATGCAAAAAACGGTTGATTCACAGGTTGTGCAGAATCTTATGGCCGGGGTTAAGGCCAAGGTGCGGGCATTTGCGTATGGACTGTAAATAAAATACGAGTAAAATGGTAAAATGAAGTTTAATAGTCATTTCTCAATCCCTGAAAATTTGATGGCAATCGGATGAAAACTCGAATTTTGCGAATCAATTTTGTGTGTGGCAATTTCATCGTGGACACCCTTTAGGAGTATTAGGAACATAATGGGCTCCTTAACCAGGTACACATTTTTAGAACATCAAACAAAAAAGTACATAGTGAAAATTTGAGCAAAAAAATTTCAAAACTGATACACTTCCCAACAAACATCGGTGTTGAATTAGAGCTTGTTCAAGCAAATTTGGAGAAGCTATTCAGCTGTTTCTTCTAGAATAGCTGAATAGCTTCTCCAAATTTGTTTGAACAGGCTCTAATTCAACACCGATGTTTGTTGGGTTACCAACTTGCGCATAACCAGAGTATTCAGTTTCGATGAATCAAGTAGTAACTGAACCTTTGAAAACTCATCGTAAGATTCGGCAGCTGTAAGACAGTGTATTTAGCAAGTAACCGATCTTCGGATGTGAATTAATAGGTTTTTCAGTATCCGTTGTATCGGGACCTCTTCCTTCAAAACCGCCGGTTGTCTTCAAGTTTTAGTGCGGCGGTCAAAGAAAGAGATTGATCGTACTAATTTTGAGGAATAACTATCCTTATCGGGTTGGCAAGCTGTAATATAGGTAAATGTACTTTATTCATTTATTTCAAAAGATATAAACAATTCATCGCCATCTTACATATTTAAAAATAAACACAAATTTACTGTCTCTAGAATGTCTATGAGGATTTTTTGGGTTCTCAGCACTTTCGGCAATAGAGTTCAAGAAAATTATAAATTTTTCAAACAGTTCTAAGGACGTGACCAGGTGTGCAGAGAGAAGCCGGTCTACGACATTGAACATTTTTGGCGATACGTTTAATGAAAGTGCATATACTTATTTCGATGGATACAAGGAGGGTGGGACGTTTGACATATGGCCTTCGTGAATATGGACGTTTGGCATATGGATCTTTGGCATATGGATGTTTGGCCGAATGGACGTTTGGCCGAATGGAGGTGAGGCCGAAAATTGTCGATTAGCATAAATGTATTGCAGAGAAAATAAAATAAGAATTTAAAAAAGTATTTTCAAACGCATTAGATCTAAAAAAGGAAATAAGGAACCAAAAAAACATTCTCGAACGCAATAGATAGCATCCCGATATTCTAGACTTATTACACATATAGTTTATCAATATGTGTGCGCATTTGCAGTAATAAGCATTCTAATTAAGTTTCAATTCACTAAAAAGCGTAATTTTTATGTTCTAAAATGCAAAAATGGTATTAGGCCATTTGCCCATATACACTCAGTAGCAAAAAAAAGCCGAGCAAAATTTTGCTTCCAAAAAACGCCATATTCAATCTTCTGTAACTTTGTCAATTATCAATATTTTTTGGTGAAAATTTGACAAAATTATAACCAATGTATAGAACTTATTTGACCAAAATTTTATGTTGATAAAAGTTATAAATTTGAAGTTTTCATAACATATGTGAAAAAAGTCGTTTTTGAACATACCAATTTTAAAAATCCGTATTTCTGTGAAAAATTTAGGTAGCATACTAAAAATGTTACCATAGCTTAAACAAATATAGAAAATAATGTGGACAAAATGTGAACTGTTTTCATCAAGTGCTTTGAACTACAGCTAGCGTCAAAGTTGACGCACCAACATGAGTATTTCCCTTTTTCATCCGATATTGACCATGCTGAAATATCGGTGCAAAAAAAAGCCGAGGTGAATTCATCTTATAAATACACCTGATTTTTTATGCGTGAAATATCCCAAATAACTAGTGTAACCCACGGAGAACTTAAAAATATGACATACAGTATGAATTGGTTTGTGAAAACCACGTATACAGTATTATACAGTACCATTAGTAACATTCACCTCGGCTTTTTTTTTCGCACCGATATTTCAGCATGGTCAATTTAGGGTGAAAAAGGTTATGTGAGAAACTAATATATGATAATTTTGAGCTTTAGTAAAATTCCATTTTTCTTATTTTACTTTTGAGACGTTGGTTGGAATCAAATGATTAAAAGATATTTGGCTAAATGGCTTCGAACCCTAAAATTACTTGGCATGGCATTTCACAGTAGAATCTGATTTTAAATTTCGACTTTTTTCAAATGGGTTTTTCGTCCTTTTGAAAAAAATTTACAAAAAACTTTCTCAAAAAAATCTACCCTAAATTATGTTTGGGTATTACAAAAAAGGGGGAGAAAATAACGTTTGCATTTAAAAACTGGACAAAAATAGCCGATTTTTCATGGGTTTACCTTCACCCGCTCTGACGAAACTACCCATGCAGCATCAATCATAGTAACCCATGAGTCAGCAGACAACATTTGACAGCTCTATCAGTCGAACTCTAACCATGATGTCAAAAACTCCGTTCAGAAGTGTGCGCGTTCAAAGAACGGCACCCCACCGCGTCGAAAACGGACATCGTGCGGCACTTTGTGGACGCCGGATACGCCCGTTCCGGCATCTACAACATCTTGACACTATTAGACAACAATCAGAGCATCGAAAGAAAGCCCGTTTCTGGACGGCCGACGCCCCTGAGCGACAAGAAGCTCCAAAGGATGCTGAAGAGGAAGACCGAGGGAAAAGTGGCTACATCGCTGCGTGCGCTTGGCCGGGAGGTCGGTTCAACTGGCCAAACAGTGAAAAAGTACCTGGCAAACATGAACATACAGGTCAGGAAGCGGAAGTCGCGTCCACTGGTTTCGGAGCTGCCGGCAATGACGCAGCGGCAGCGGCTGAATGAGATGGTCAACTCGATTTTCCCGGCGAATCGCGACGTGGCGGTGGTGATGGTCGACGAGACCTATTTTACCCTGGATGGAAACGACTGGCAGGGCACTTCGTATTTTACTTCCCCCATGAAGGAAGTGAGTTCCGAAGTGAAGTTCATTTCACACACCAAGTTCCCCAAAAAGGTGCTGCTGTGGCTGACAATCAGCGAGAAGCCGCTCTTCTTTTGCTCAGGACTGGCCGTGAACGGGGAAATTTATAGTACGAAATGCCTGCCGGAAGTTGCGTCGTTCATCAAGAAATACCATAAGGGCGAAGACGCGGTGTTCTGGCCGGATCTGGCGTACGCCCACTACTCGAAGCGATCGTTAGAGGAGATGAAGCGGCTGAATATCGATGTGGTACCCAAGTCGGCAAACCCGCCGAACGTCCCCCAGCTGCGTCCCATCGAGAGTTTCTGGGCCAACCTGAAGCGTAAGATCTACTCCAACAATGTTGTCGCGAACTGAGGAGGAATTGATAAATAAAACGAAGAAAGAACTCAAAAACATGCCTACGCGCATATTTTCGCCCGCCATGGCGAATGTTCCGGTTAACTGCCGGAAGGCCGCTCGCAAGGGCGTAGCTGAACTGGCCGGCTTGACGTGCTGCAGGGCTCAGTAGGCATTCTTTGTCAAGACCCGAGGCTAGGGGTCTGTTCCTTTGTGTTTTTTTTAATTAATTTTTTTTTTCTTTATTTTTTTTTTATTTTTTTTTTTTTGTTTTTTTTTGGTTTTTTTTGATATTTTTGGATTTTTTATATTTTTTTTTTTTGTTTTTAGTGACCAAACAGTAGATGTCAGATATATTTTATACATACATACATACATACATATGTTATATTCTTTTACTTTTATTGTGAATACAAATACTAATCCTACTAGATCTATAGTAAAGGGCGATACGGTCAAAATTTGGTCAATATCAACTTGACGTATTTCTTTCAATTTTGCATTTAAAAAACCTGAACACCCCTCATTTTGAAGGTGTGTGTGTGTAGAATGTTGCTCTTATTTTGATTTTGGATTTCACTCTTCAGTTGTCAAAATGCCGTCCAAGCAAGAAGAGCAGCGTATCAAAATTTTGCTCGCGCATCGCGAAAATCCGAGCTACTCGCACGCAAAGTTGGCAAAATCGCTAAAAGTTGCCAAATCAACCGTTACAAATGTAATTAAAGTGTTTGGGGAACGTTTGTCGACAGCCAGGAAGTCTGGATCGGGGGGAAATCGAAAACCGGAAGCCGCTGAGACGACAAAGAGAGTTGCCGGTAGTTTCAAGCGAAACCCTAACCTATCTCTCCGAGATGCCGCAAATAAGCTGGGTGTATCGTCTACAACCGTGCATCGAGCCAAAAAACGAGCCGGACTATCGACTTACAAGAAGGTAGTGACTCCAAATCGCGATGATAAACAAAATACGACGGCCAAAGCGCGATCCCGGAGGCTGTACACGACGATGCTGACGAAGTTTGACTGCGTGGTAATGGACGACGAAACCTACGTCAAAGCCGACTACAAGCAGCTTCCGGGACAGGAGTTTTATACGGCAAAAGGAAGGGGAAAGGTAGCAGATATTTTCAAGCACACGAAACTGTCAAAGTTCGCAAAGAAATATCTGGTTTGGCAAGCCATCTGTACCTGTGGCTTGAAAAGCAGCATTTTCATAGCTTCCGGGACTGTCAACCAAGAAATTTACGTGAAAGAGTGTTTGAATAAACGTCTGCTGGCTTTCCTGAAGAAACACGGTTGTTCCGTACTGTTTTGGCCGGATTTGGCATCTTGCCATTACGGTAAAAAGGCCATGGAGTGGTACGCCGCCAACAACGTGCAGGTGGTTCCCAAGGACAAGAACCCTCCCAACACGCCAGAGCTCCGCCCAATTGAGAAATACTGGGCTATTGTCAAGCGGAACCTAAAGAAGACCAAAAAAACTGCTAAGGACGAGCAGCAGTTCAAGGCAAACTGGCTTTCTGTGGTGAAGAAGGTGGACAAGGTGGCTGTACAAAATCTGATGGCAGGGGTCAAGCGTAAGGCCCGGCAATTCGGATTTGGAAAAGCGGAAGCCTAACTGAATATTTTTCCTGAATTTTATACTAATTGAACTTGAAAAAGAAATTTAATTTGATTTTTTAAATAAACGATTTTACCGATTTATACGCGTATTCCCTTGACCAAATTTTGACCGTATCACCCTTTAAATACAACGGCTCAAGTCTTGTGATGATAGGGTGAACAGCTAAGTTGCAGATAAACGTGCTATTATAATTAACTGTCGTGCTCATTTTTTTTTTAAATAATGAATTGACTTATTAATTATTATTTAACTTAATATCATTATTTAAAATCAATGTTGTACATGAGATCCACTACAAATGATTAAAGCGATGCGAGAAAACAAAACAACATACCGAAATTTTAGGCATACTATTCTTTATATGATGTGTAATTTCAGATCATCCATGGAATTCTCGACATTTGTAAAATAATTTCCAATTTTTTCCTCGTGTCTATGATATACTGTCTAAACTTTTAGGTTCATAATGGACATGCAATGGATTGTAAGGGCAACAGTCTACAGACATGTGTATTTGTTATCATCATTTTACATTATAATATCCCTTCACTAAATTTTATACATTATTCTGTAAGACATTGTATATTGATTCAACATTTTTATCATTATCAATTTCATTTTTATCGTCACTCGGGTTTTCATGATTTATTTTACTATAATTTTATTATATTATGATCAAACTAAAGCAAAACAAATGGGACAAGTATATGAGAATTTCACAATTTGAATGAAGAATACACATAAATATACATTGACCATTGTCAAAACGTCCATTCGGCCAAACGTCCATTCGGCCAAACGTCCATTCGGCCAAACGTCCATTCGGCCAAACGTCCATTCGGCCAAACGTCCATTCGGCCAAACATCCGTATGCCAAACGTCTTTATGCCAAACG